>OY757913.1:91114021-91364021 GCA_963585895.1 Sepioteuthis lessoniana | reverse complement strand
ATAAGTTAGAGATTAAGTGTAAGTAGAGCCTTTTCGGAAAAATAGTAGCGCCCTCCCCTACACCTCGGTGTGGTAGCTATTAAAAACGGAGCCTTCGGGTCGCCAACTTTTATATGTAAACATTTTTTTTTTTGTTGATCCAACAAAAGATAAGTAAATATTATAAAATGAATCGGTCTACGAGTGAATTTGGTATTTTAGGTTTTATCTTTTATAACTTAGCTCTACGGATATCATTTTTTTAATGTAATTTCGAGCTTACCACAAACTTATACTCACTGGAGAAATATTTATATCTTCTTTTATTTATAAGATAATTTATATTTCCTCGTCCTTTCGACATACATAGATTTTTAATAATACTGATATTTCCGCATTGGCTTGCAGAAGAAAATACCAGCTGCAGCCGCATGTACTTTAAGGCATAAAGACATTTCTCTCTCTCTCTCTCTCTCTCTCTCTCTCTCTCTCTCTCTCTCTCTACGTTGTGACTGACTTACACAAAGATTTTGTGCATGCACAAAATATGCTCTCTTTAGTTTAGGCTAACAATTACTGCTATATTTCATTCACAAATCTCTACTACCTCTATTAAAAATATCTACGTTCTGGCTAAATCATCTTTGCTTACAAAAGAAGACTTCGTATCTTCATTTTTTTCTGCAGACTTTACTCTCAATTAAAAAAAAAAAAGAAAATTTATGAATTTGTTGATCAGCTTTTTATTCAATCATTTGCACCCTTTTTCCGCTGCAGATCTGTTTGAGATAGACAAAGGCCAGCGAGTGTTTACTTCGTAGTTAATGGAATTGATGATATGTGTTCAAATCCTGGACGCGGCTGTTGACGTTTAATTTCGTGCTCATGCTCTTAGGAAAGGCATAAATCCATCTATTCTCCCTCTCTAGCTGTGCGTAAATAGTAGGATAGGCTGAGTTCTTTAGGCTTTGTAAGACAACCAGTCTACGAGAAAGAAAACTCTAAATTCAAACCAGCAGTAGTCTGCTTAAAAATTGACCATGTGTCACATTATGTCTGTGGCGGAAGATAGAAGAGGTTGTTACTCAACACTGAATGCAAATCAGAACAATCTTTCCCATCTAAATCAATGCAATTTCTGTTAATTGGTTTCCTGACCTCTTCACCCTATCAGCAGAACCTTCCATAAGCCGACTGAATCCCCGCAGAGAATGAGAATCCGCCAAAAATAAGTGTGTTGAGGTTCTAGTTCATGAATTCTGGAGTGTATTGAGCTATCCTTTTATTACCATTACTCTCGTGTCGATGTTAACCCGGTGAAATAGTACCATCTAAAGTCCCATCTATGGGTCATATAGACCATGCTTGTATTTCTTAGAATGATAATTATCAATCTAGCAGATGTCTTGGGTATGACACTGTTATAGTACCCAACCTGCCGACAGTAATGAACTCTTCCTGTTGCTATTAATACTGGGAGAATTTTAATCTCGGTGTGAAGTTCGCCTCAACCTAACACTTTGGCAGTCAGCCTGACGTTCAACGCCTTTTTACCTATGTTGTATTATACTTTCGTTAATATACTTTGTTCCACGTACACCCGAGTTCGCGTCATTTTTTTACTGGTCCACAACAGACACTACACTGTATTTGATGGTGAGGTTCCAATTCTAAAACTCTGAGAAATAAAGAATCACACTTTTAATGCTATTGCTCCCAGATCCACTTTCTTCTAAAGCGCAAATATCTATTTAGGTCATGTCTGTGGGTATAAGAGATTTGTTCGAAATAAAGGGTTTGTCGGAGGTGTCCTCGTGGTATAATGGTTAAAGCGATGGACTGCGAAATCGTAGGAAGCAAGTTCGAATTCCAGTCGCGCTATTATGTTCACTTTCAGACAAATACCCTTGAGAAAAGTATGAACCCCTTATCCTCCCAGCTATGGGATAAATAGTACCACTACTGTTCTTCTAGAACGATGGCTTAGGTATTAAATAACCTACAAAGGTTGATATACCATTAAACAAAGAAACTAACCAAAGGGTTTGTCAAGAGTAAACGAGCGTTGCAGTTTGCATTGTTACAAGGTGTACAACTGTTGTATAGCCACATACAACTGCACGTATACAAATATACACGGGAACATAATCAACTGATAATGACGACTTCAATAAACGAACAAATACACTTCTTTATAAAGATATAAATCTCTCACACTTTATTTTCGAAAAGGTGATGTTTATTGTGTGTGAGAAATGAGTGGAGACAAGGACGGACTGCTATATTGACCCAAGTTTTTTCTCGACCATAGCAGCACTTCTTTCGCATCTCGGTATGGGTTACTCAACCAGGGGTCAATAAGGGCCCAAAGCCCTATGTCTGCAGCTGGTTCTCACTCTGGCATCCTGTCTCCAACTGACTCGAACCACCCGGACACCTGATTATATTATTTTCAAACATTTACCTGCTTCCGCTGTTCTTCCGCTTATTTACACAGGTGCATCTCTTGATTGACGGCTCGGTCGAGGGTCAATATATAACACAACAAATTCTGGTGAAATGTTTGGGTGACAGCAGAGTGACCCACAAAATACTGAAACATCTTTTTAATTCATGATTTTATTGTTTTTGGTTTAATCTTTATATTGTTTTTCAGATATTATGAATAATTCGAGCAAATTAAAAATATCAAATTACAATCTGAAAAAACAAATTAAAATACCAGAATTTTAACTATTCAACTCAGAAGTTTTTGAATTTAATAAAAAAAAAATTTTCAGTAGCAAAATAATTTCAAGAAATTCAGAATTTAAATGTCCACCCATCATTCACCCACTTGGTCTACCCACCTTCATTTTGTAAGGTTATCTAAAGGTACTTGTATATGTGAATAAGCCTAAGACTTTTCAAAAGCCCAAGAATAATATGTAGATATAAGAGGATTAACTACAAGAATCTTGAACAAAGTTATGCCAAGTGTTCGAATTAAGATGCAATTTTGTATCCGTGAAAATAGACGGTACCTATAAGATATCATTTTTCCCAAATAGCATTCCTTGGATTATATTTTATGAGCTACTCTGTAGATCCTGTCGATCACTGCTTGCAAGAATTAAATAAGAAAAAGGAAGATACGATGTAACACGGGAGATAAGGAAAGAGTAATTAATCAGTTTATTCTTCGAAAACAAATAAATCTTATAATTTCCTTTATACTACATTTACTAACAGTTAGTTTGTTGGTTGTCTTTTATGGCATATCAACCCTAACAAGTTATTTAATGCTGAATCCTGTTTATATATATATATGATTTGTAAGCGAATGGTTTGTCGGTAATATTATTTTTAAACGAGTCAGAACTCACTTGTTTGATTACAGTTCAATGATGTCATGTATATTAAATGATTAAAAAGTTCTATTTGAGCCATAGATGGGACCCTAACAGGCACACCCACTCCAGGTCAGAATGGACCTGCGTGTAATGACAGTGAAAAGGTACTCTAAAATCTCTAAAGCTCCAGAACAAGAGCTTCACCATCGGATGCAGTTTAGTGTCATATCCAGAACACTCAGTGGAGGCGGTGAAACTTACTCCTCTACAGAGATGCAGTCGACGTCTTCTACAAAGCTGTAACAGTTAAACTTCCAAAGAAAGAAAGAACAAATGTTTAGGTTCCCCATTTTTAACAATTATCGAAAGATTTTATATGAATATTTTGCGTTATTTAAACTTTATTCAAAGTATATATATATATATACATATATATTATTAAAAATCATTTCTTGCAATAGAATAAGACTACCCCATGTGACAAATTAGCAGCAACTTTGGCGTTTTCAGAGTAGAAAAAGGAGAAGTGGGTCTAGACAATAAGACATCAAGAGCTGACCCACCATTCCTTCGACATAGCGACTTCCAAAGCTTTAGTGTTCTCTCGGATGCCGACCTGAGAAGGAAGTAAATACGTGAAATAGACATAGAATGTTCATAACGCACATATATATAACATAGGAATCCCGAAACACAAAAAACACTTACGACTTCTTAGTTCAGGTACGAAACTTTTTTATTGCCTTTGAGTTAAAAGGTTTTTCGACAAGAGGAAAGAGGCACAATCTTTCTATGCCGACTTTTCCATCTGCTCCCCACTCCCACCACCACCACCCACCATGTTCGACACCTGCCGCAAGGCCTCGACGAGCAAGCAAAAGTCAACCTTCTTCTTCCGAGGCAGAAACTCAACTAACTTTTCTCAAATCTCAGCCCACGCTTCCGGTGCTTGACGTCACTCACATCCCCGGTCATATCTACTATCTGGGATTTTTATTGTGACATCTCTGAATGACACGTCCGCTCCGCGTGCTTGAACACCTGCGCTCATGTTTGCACCTAACTAACCCATGCACTGAGCCGAAAGGTTCTCAGCCTAATTAAATCCAAAGGCAAGATATATAAAACGAAATCCATTATATTACAAAAAGATTGCTCGCAGAAGGGTATTTGTTACCCGCTCTTTAAACAGTAAAGAAATAACTAAGTTGGCAAGGAGCTATCCGAGAAATTCAGCTTAGTGTCAACTTAACCGAAAATTTACTTAAATTCAACTGAACAACAAAACCCCAGAATTCGACTAAAAGTTGACTTAACAGAAAACTTTACAAAAAATAGATGATCCTGAAAAATCAACTAAAAATTCAACGAAACCACAAAATACATCTAAAATTCAAAGAGTTGTGTTTACCAAACACACTCTCTTTCTCTCTCTCTCTCTCTCTCTCTCTCTCTCTCTCTCTCTCTCTCTCTGAAAAAATCCTGCAAATCAAAACAAATTTGCATCACTTTATCCTTCCTATGTTTTCTTTTCTTTTGTTTCTATTTTATAAAATGTTTTCTAAAGCCTTTTCTTCTGTATTATCCTTTTGAACCAGAAAACTGCGGAATATACTGATTGAAATTACCTACTAAAGCAACCCAAAAAATACTTTCCCAAATTATCGAAGATTTACTAGTTTAGAAATATATTGCAGGATTTTTTTTTTTATAGTCATTCCCTTTACGATATAAATGATAATTCTAAACCGAGCTTAGAAAGACACTTTGGGCTAAGTGTTATTTTACTATTAAGTGTAAGCCCAATAACTTGACCTGAACACTCTTTTACTATACACTATAAGCCTGTCGAGCATCGTTTTACAATATACCATATATCATATTAATCACTGAGAAAAGCTTGTCAGTCTTTTTATAGATAGCCTAACAGATTGAGGTAAAGCTATCAAATTTGATATGCATATTCATTCAAATCAAAGGCAGATTTTTTTAAAGTTTTGTTCCTTAAAGGGGAAAGAGGAGTTCTCATCAAGACAGAACCTCTAATAATACTCATTGAAAAGCCATGTTGCTGCAAGGTATAGTGAATTGTATAAAATTCAAATTACCAAACTTCAAAAGAAAAAATGTATTAATTATCTTAGTAAATAAACATTTAATTTAATTTAATTAAATGTTATCAATCAGGTTGAAACGCTGTTCTTTAAGCCAGACATGTAAAATTATCATATAACATTATTGTTTAGTTAGAACTAAAAATCAACAAAAAAACAAAAATGCTTAAATTGATAAATCTCTTAAGTGTCACTAAAATATATTTCTCCACAAAACTGATATTGTCAGAGTGCCATGCTGAAATATTTCTCTTCGTGATATCTCTTTTGGTAACGGGGATCACTTGGCAGTGCCCATCTGCTCTTTAAGTAACATGCAAGAAATGGTACTCAGTTATATCGTAACAGCAGTTAAAAATGACATTTTTTAATACTACTTCATCTTTAATTTTTTTTCTTTTGTATCACAAGGTTTTACCCGGTCCATTCTCCACTTGTCTTCCGGTGAACATTTTTTGGGGGGTGCTGAGTCTGTCATTGGTCAGTTCTGTTTATTACTATCGATCTCTTTGATTGGTTCATTTTAACCGTATATCAACCTGTCAAGGGTTATTTTAAGCCAAGAAGTTTGGGAATCGCGTTCAGTGTACAGTTTATATTTGTAGTTTCCATGAACTTGATTCATAATTTTTTTTCGTATTCCACTCAAATACAAATAATTTTCACACAGTTACATTGTTTCAAGTATTCCTATCAAACACATAATTATATGGTTTCAAGTCACTATTTTTGTTTAATAATAGGTTTTGGTTTGGTTTGGTTTGGTTTGGTTTTATGGCATATCCACCATTCAAAGTTATTTAATTCCAAATCATTTTTATACATAATTATATTAAAAAAATATATGATTAGTAAACACATTTTATTGATAACATTTTTAAATGAGCCTAAACTCACTCTTCTGCACACAGTGAACACAGTTAAATGGTTTAAAATATTTCTATCTAACTCGAAAAATTATATTAACTATTTATCATTTGTTCGCAAACATTTAAATTGAAACACATATGTTTTGTAAGGGAAGAGTTTGTAGGTAATTTCATTTTGAAATGCGTTACAATTAACTTGTTTGCACACTAGTATTTGTATTGTTTCTACACAGATGGTTTCAATTATTGCTTTCTAGCACTAATAATCTCTATTCAATATTAATCATTGTTTTAAAAAACAGTGAATGGATTACAAGTATTGCTATTTACCACTAATTATTCTATTCAACATTACTCATTTTGGAAGTGCCTGTGGTGTAATGGTTATCGTCGTAGGAAATGGACACGGCGACACGAGTTCAAATTCTGGACGAGACTGACTGCATTTCACATAGCACTAATACCCTTGGGAAAGGTATGAATCCAATTATTCTCTCTCCAGCTATGGATAAATAGCAGGGCAGACTGGGTTCTTCAGCCTTGATTAGGCAACTAGTCTAGGAGAAGGAAAACTCTGAATTCAAACCTGTTAAACTCCGCTTAAAAATTGACCTTGTGTCATACCCTGCCTGGGCGGAGGGGTTGGTAAATATAGACATTACTCATTCATTTGCACACAGTCAAACAGTTCCAACTATTGTTATGTTTTACTGACAATTTAATCCAACGTTAGTCATTTGTTTACAGACATTTAAATGATCCAACGGTTCTATTTCAAACAATTCAATTTAGCATAGGTCATTTGTTTGCACACAGTTTAAATGTCAAAGAGTTGTATTTGACTCATAGATAGGACCCTATTAGGTGCTACCACTCTTGACCAGAGTGGACCTGGGAGCAATTGCAATGAAGGGGTACTTTGCATTCACCAAAGCTCCAGCACTACTGGAGCCTCATTATCAGATTGTTTAGTGTCATTTCTATGACACTCATTGGGGGGAGGGCAAGTCTTACCACTCTACAGAGATGCAGTCGGTGTATTCTATAGCCCCACCTGACTTGTCTTTATTTGATAATAGTTATTTGTTTGCACACAGTTATATGATTTGAAGTAATAAATTATGACCCTTTGTTAACATTAATAACTTCAAGTAACTATTCTTAATACGAAGAATTTACAGATATCAATGACTGATTGATTTTTAACAGTAGGACAACCCGTCCTGGGTTATTGTATTCCAAGATGTTAGAAAATTGCGTTTATTGTACTTTAATATTTACATTTTTTCAGTAGTCTTTTTAACAAAGTATTTTTTCTGAGATGGTGCTTGTAAAAAAAATCGGGAAATGTTCTCACCGATCGTAATTCAACTATATTAAATATCAAGCATCTATCTGATATCCAAATACTGAAAATATGAAATATTATAACAACTTAGAATTTCTTACAAGAACAAAAACTACCACTTCATCTTTGATGAGAATTTGGTTTGGTTTAGTTTGGATTGGTTTGGTTTTATGGTATATCAATTGTTGTAGGTTATTTAATGCTAAATCCTCTTTATACATACATATCAAATATATAGGATTTGGAAACATGTTTAGTAGATACACACAATTAAAGGGCCAAACAATTCTATTTCTAACAATTAAATTTAGCGTAAGTCAACGATGTTTAATAGTTAAAAGTATTGTTATGTATCAGTAACAAGTCTATTAAACATCAGTGAATTGTTAAATGACAGTTAAATGACCAAACAGTTCTATTTCAAGTAATTCACTTTAGCATGAGTCAACAAAGTTAAATTGTTCCAAGTATTGCTATGTATCACTAACAATTAGATTAAACACCAGTCATTTGTTCGCACTCAGTTTAAATGGCAAACAGTTCTATTTGACTCGCAAATAGGACCCTCTTGGATGCTATCAGTTCAGGCCAGTGTGAACCTTGGTTGGTTGGTTGGTTGGTATATCAACCATTGTAGGTTATTTAGTGACAAATCCATTTTTATACTAATAAACAGTTAAATTTCAAACAATTCAGTTTACCATACGTACACAGTTTAATTGTCAAAAACATTTCTATTTCAAGCTATTCAGTTTAATCAAATAGTTCTAATTCAACAATACAGTTTAGTATAAGTATAGATTTTGTTTACACACAGTTGAATGTCAAAACCGTTCTATTTCAAACAATTCAGCTAAGCGTACTTTGTTTGTTATCTTGTTTTTAATAGCATATCAACCTTCTAGTGGTGGTAGGAGTTTTTAACCATAGCTGGGAGGATAAGAGGGTTCATATATTTCCCAAAGGTATTTGTCCGAAAAAGAATGTAATAAAGCGACTAGAGTTCGAACTAGCTTACCACGATTCCGCAGTCCATTGCTTTAACTATTACGCTACAAGTGGACCCCCCACTTAAGCATGAGTACACAGTTCAATTGTCCAAAACATCTCCATTTCAAGCTATTTAGTTTAATCAAACAGTTCTTATTCCAGAAAAAACAGTTTAGTATAAGTATAGTTTTTGTTTACACACATCTAAATATCAAAATAGTTCTATTTCGAACAATTCATTTCAGCGTAAGTACAGTTTCAATATCAAAAACAGTTCCATTTCAAACAATTCAGTTTAGCATAAGTATGCAGTTTACATGTCAAAACAGTTCTATTTCAAGCAATTATGTTTAGCATAAGTACGCAGTTTAGTTCTATTTAACCCATAAATAGGGTCCCTCCAGGTGCAACCATTCCGGGCCAGAGTGGACCTGGGAGCGATGGCAATGAAGGGGTGCTCCACATTCCCCAAAGCTCCAATATCACTGGAATCTCCCCATCAGATTGTTTAGTGTCATATTCATGACACTCGTTGGGGGAGTCTTACCTCTCTGAAGAAATGCAGTCGGTGTATGCTACTGCCCCAGGCGACTGGGCAATACACAGAGTTAATTGTAAAAATAGTTTTATTTCAGATAAATCAGTTTGGCATAACGACGCAGTTTAAATATCAAAACATTTCCATTTTAAACAATTCACTTTAGCATAAAGACGCAGTTTAAATGTAAAAACAGTTAACTCTCGAAACTACGGTTAAGTTCTATTTGACCCAAAGGTGCTACCACTCCGGCCAATGTGGACCTGGAAGCGATGACAATGAAGGGCTACTCCGTATTCCCCAAAGCTCTAGCATTACTGGAGCCTCACCATCAGATTGTTTAGTCTCATATACAAGACACTCGTTAGGGAGGATCTTACCCCTTTTCAGTGATGCAGTCAGTGCATTCTACAGCACCCCCGCTCTGCTGACTGGGCTGTTTGATCAGAAGCACTGATTCATAGGTAAATGATCTCATCGCTTTTTGTTGTTTTTTATACGCATACCGTAACGGTTATAGACTCGACAAGCCAAATTCGAACCATGGACAAGGTTAACTGCGCTTAACTTAGTGCTAATATCTTTGCAAAAGTCATGGCACCATCGTTTCTCCCTTCCTCTAGCAATGGGTTAATAGTAGAGGAATCTGTGCTTTTTATTCTTGGTAATCGGTCGAGAAGGAAAAATTCTCAAATCGAACGAGTTAACAATACTTAAAAATTGACACCGTCACATCGTGATTCGTAGCAACAGTAGTAAGAGATACATTGTAACTGCTATAAAAAAACACAAGCGAACAAACTCATATATATATATATATATATATATATATACTCTTTAAGAAAAACAACGAAACCGGTCACATAGGATTATAAATTTATTTCAATCCTGTTACGCATTTTTGAAGTTTTCAAAAATACGAAAAAAATTTTTATTTAAAGTTTAAATCTTAGTCAATAAAAAACCTGTAATTTAGGTCTAAATATAAATTTTTAAAAAACTTTTTAAAAAAACAATATTTACTACACTGCTAACCGAAAGTTAAATTTAAAACGGAAGTGGGCTTAGTGAAGAGGTAAATCCTCACCCCTCTTCGACTCCCTCCCACCTCTTCGACTCCCTCATACTATCCCCTCCCACTACCATGTGTCTATTCAATTTTTTGATCCAAAATGATCTGAAGAAGTCCTGTTACTTTTTTCGTGTTTTTGAAAACTTCAAAAATGCGTAACAGGATTGAAATAAATTTATAATCCAATGTGATTATAATACTATATGAATTTATTGCTCTGTATTATTGGTACATTGAGCTCTTTACCAGGAAAATTTTTATATATTCATGCTTGAATAACTTCTTGTCCTGATGGAATTACTCCCAACTCCGGTTTAACTGGACCAAAAATAAAGATATATATATGTGTGTGTGTGTGTGTGTGTGTGTATGTGTGTGTGTATGTATATATATCAGGAACCTGGAAGTTAGAAAACTATTATAAGATACATAACAGATAACTAAATAATACATTATAGTTAAATATACTAGCTAATAAACAACCGTTTATATATATATATATATATATATATATATATATATATATATATATATATATATATTGTCCTGATGGAATTACTCTCAACTCCGGTTCAGCTGGACCGAATAATACACACACACACACAAACACACACACATATATATATATATATGTGTGTGTGTGTGTGTGTGTGTGTGTGTGTTTGTTTGGGTACATGGCATATCAACCCTTGTATGTTATTTAATGCCAAATCTATTTTTATACAAATAAACAGTTCTATTTCAAACAATTCCGTTTAACATAAGTACTCAGTTTAATTGTCAAAAACATTTCTGTTTCAAGCTATTCAGTTTAATCAAACAGTTCTAATTCAAACAATTTAGTTTAGTGTAAGTATAGTTTTTGTTACACTCATTTAGATGTTAGATGTCAAAATAGTTATATTTCGAATAATTCGTAGTACAGTATCAATGTCAAAAACACTTCTATTTTAAACAATTCAGTTTCGTATGATTACGCAGTTTCTTTCTATTTGACCCATACATAGGACTCTATCAGGTTCTACAACACCGGGTCAGAGTGAACCTGGGAATGAGGCCAATGAAGGGGTTCTCCGCATTCCCCAAAGCTCCAGCAATACTGGAACCTCACCATCAGATTGTTTAGTGTCATATCCAGGACACTGGTTGGAGGGTTCTTACTCTTTTGCAGAGATTCAGCCGGTGTATTCTACAGCTCCAGCCGACTGGGTATTATATACATATAGGTTAAAATGGCGTCATTGCTGTTCTCCTAGAAGGATGGCTTTGACATTAAATACCCCAAGAAGGTTGATATACCATTAAACAAAGAAATCGAACCAAAGAAGATCGTATTTATAACTTAAATATATGAATAAGTCTGTGTGTGTGTGTGTGTGTGTGTGTGTGTGTGTGTGTGTGTGTGTGTGTGTGTTATTTATACTATATAGGAAATCTATATCACGAAGATTCAAATAATCAAAAGTAAGTCAATACGTGAATATATATATATATATATGTGTGTGTGTGTGTGTGTGTGTGTGTGTATAATGAATTACTTTTATATTAGTTGAAATTAAGTAATACCGCTATGTAATCAGTCTCAGGTCTCAATATTTTTCTCTATTAATAATTTACTAGCTGATGTACTTGTCTACGCTGAGTATCTGGTCAAAATATGAATCGCAAGTGCCAATTCTTTTGCAGATAAATCCATATAACAGAAAAGAGAATTAACAGTTATAAGTTATTGATGCTATATATATATATATATATATATATATTGCCCAGTCGGCTGGGACAATAGAATACTTCGGCAGCAACTTGGCAGAGGGGTAAGAAAACCCCACCAACGAATGTGTTTGGATAATGTGGACGACCTCTTCATTGCCATTACTCCCAGGTCCACTCAGATCCGGGGTAGTTGTACCCTATTAAGGTCCCATCTATGGGTCGAATAGATATATTTAATCATTTTCCTCACGCGAACCCATTTAACAGTGGGCATTAAATTAGATTGAAATGCTTGATACATAACTCTTAAAGTTTATTTGAAAACAAAAAAATCTACTAAATAACTACTCACTTACAAATTATATATATATATATATATATATATATTGGCAGAATTCCTTCATTGATACATATTTGATTGAACATTATAGTCATTTTTTGTCTACATATTTTTTGTTAATCCTTTCGAGTTGCTGTATCGATCTTATGATATTCGACTGGAATTGGTTGATAAACCTTCCATAATTACTTATTTCCCAACAACAATATATACGTCGGTTTAACCTCAACTACTCTATCGAGAAGACTTACCATACACCTTTCTGGTACCAGTTCCATAGCACAACATCTAAAAAGACATTCATGCCCAACTACTGAATTTCGGAAAATTCTTACCGAAAACACAACAATATTAGAACAAAATAACAAGCCAAAACAACAGATTCTCGAGGCACTATACATTAGGAATATACAAACCCAAACTTAATAGAATTAATTTTGAACCCAGAGCTAATGTACTTAAATGTCTTTAGCTACTGACTCTATATAAAACAAATTCGAAAAGTAAACGCTACGCAATACACCAGGATGACTGCTCATACTTGCAAAGTAGTAATATACATACAAAAGTTACATCCCTTTTCTCATGATGATGGCCCAAGATTGGGGAATAACTAATTATGGGGGGGGTTATCAACCCAATTCCCGCCGAATATTATAAGATCGATACGGCAGCTCGAAAGGATAAACGAAATAATATATAGACAAAAAATGTCTATAATGTTTAATCAAATATGTATCAATATGCACATATATATATATATATATATATATGTGTGTGTGTGTGTGTGTGTGTGTGTGTGTGTGTGTGTGTGTGTGTGTGTGTTTAATCAGCGTTTCTTCATTAATGAATATTACATTGAACAATATAGGCATGCTTTGTCTACATATTTATTGTATATGTCCTTTTCTTGTTGCCGAAATAATTTTACGGTGTCTGGCGGGAATGGGTTGATGAAAGTAGCAAATATGAAAAGGTCACATCTCTTTTTACAATATACACACCCCTGATGATGACCCAAAATCAGTCAGAAAGTACTGGGGTAACAATTATTTATGGGAGTTTCATCAACCAATTCCTGCTGGATACCGTAAAATCAATTCGGCAACTAGAAAAGGCATATACAAAAATATGTCTATATTGTTCAATGAAATATATATATATATATATATACAAAAAAAGATTTTGCATTGAATAACCCGCAAGGGTTGATATGCCATTAAACAAAGTAATTTGAAAAAGTAACTTTCATGCATAGAATTACTAATGTTAAGTTACTATACTTGTAACCATTTAACTTTTCGTAAACTAGTGATTAGTACTAAATTGAATTGCTTAGTATTCTAGCGATACTACAAAGTATTTAACTATGTGCAAATAAATAAGCTCTGGCTCGTTTAAAATGTTACCGATAAGCTAGTTATTTACAAATCATAAATATTTACTATACATATATGTATAAACCAGATTTGTCGTTAAATAACCTGATATGCCATAAAACATCCGACCTGCCATAAATATAAATATATATACTACACGAAAAAAGTGTTAATATTTCTTTAATCATCTATGAAAGATTCCAAGAATGTCTTGACAGGAATGATGCATACGAGGATACGGTTTGGAGTCATAATAGCATAAAGACATTCCCATGAAAATGTTAGAAAAAATTATCACCTTATAGTATATATATATATATATATATGTGTGTGTGTGTGTGTGTGTGTGTGGTGTGTGAATGTATATAATATCATAATTATATATGTACACACTTATATATATATATATATATATATATATATATATATATATATGTGTCACAGTCTCGTTAGTCTTTAAGTAATATATGTATGCATGTATATGGAGAAATGGTGGAATTTTTAAATCCGACGAGATGAAGAAAATAAATGGAAAAGTGGATAAACTAAACCCTGACAACGGATACTAATTGATATTTCGAATATCAATTGGAATTCGTTGTCAGTGTTTAGTTAATCCATTTTTACATTTAATTTGTCTTCACACACACACACACACACACAACACACACATACACACACACACACACATATATATATATATATATATATATATAATATATATATATATATATATTAGATGGTGGTGTCTGTGGCCCTCGATTTCATGATTTTCGCATTCATCAGACACGGATATATTATATATATATATATATATATATATATATATATATAAAGTGTGCGTTCACCATTAACTCCGCGGATATATATATATATATATATATATATATATATATATATATATATATATCCGCGGAGATAATGGTGAACGCACACTTTTTCCCGTTTAAAAGCCCTGGATAATCTTTAATCTGTCTAGTATCCCGCTATATATATATATATATATATATATATATATATATATATATGAAGTTAGGGTATCGCACGTGCTTTCATACGTTGTATGATGAAAATATACATGTGTGTGTGTGTGTGTGTGTGTGTGTATAATTATATATGATGCAATATGATTATATATATATATATTACCTAGTGGTTTCTCTGACCCTGGGGTTCAGGATTTTTGCCTTCATCCGACTCTGATATATATATATATATATATATATATATTATATATATATATATATATATATATATATCCGAGGAGATAATGATCAACCCATACTTTTTCCCTTTTAAAAATCTAAACATCCATTTTCGATTTTGTCTGTCGCGTATCCAGTTATATATATATATACATACGTGTGTGTGTATGTGTGTGTATAATTATATATGATACAATAGTATTATATATATATATATATATATATATATATATATATATATAATATATATATATATATATATATATAGTGGATTTCGATTCTGACTTTGATTTCAATTTGAATTTGCTTTTTTAATTGTAGCGGATTTTTTTGTTTCAATATTAAGAACTGTATATTGAGTGAATATTCCGTAAAATTGTATCCACTGTGTTTTATATCCACACATGCGTACACATATACCTATACATAAATTCATGTATATATATATATATATATATATATATATATACTACTGACCAAAACTTTGTTGCCCAGTCGGCTAAAGTTATAGAATACACCAACTGCATCTCTGCAGAGATGTAAGACCCTACTCCTAACGAATGTTTCCGATATGACACTAAACAATTTGATGGTGAGGTTCCAGTAATGCTAGAGCGTTAGGGAATGCAGAACACACCTTCATTGACATCGCTCCCTGGTTTCACGTTGGCCCGGAGTGATAGCATTTCATATGGTCCTGGCTATGGGCTAAATGGAACTAAACTGCGTACTTATGCTAAACTGAATTGTTTGAATTAGAACTGTTTGACTAAACTGAAGGGCTTGAAATAGAAATGTTTTTGACAATTAAACTGTGTACTCATGCTAAATGGAATTGTTTGAGATAGAACTGGTTATTTGTATAAAAATGGATTGGCATTGAATAACCTCCAAAGGTTGATATGCCCTAAAAAACCAACCTATCAACCAACCAACCAACCAATCAAAACTTTGGGACGACCCTGAATTGTTTCTCGCCCCCCAAAAGAATTTGGGGATTGATCGTAAAGTTCGAAGTGAATTACCTACATGATGATATGTATATATATATATATATATATATATATATATTATATATATATACGAGAAAGTTATAAATAAATCTAATGGTACGTAAATATGAAAATATTAAAAACAAGATATTCAAAGAAAGTATTTACTACTAATAATAAGTTAATGTTAACCTTTTGGTTTTTAAGCCATCTCCAGGTCGATATTATGTGCTGTCTTATCTATAATAAATCATTTGAAAATTTTAAAAATTAAGTGAAAGAAACGAGAAAATTATTAGTGTTCTATTACCCCTAATAGCGCTGTTTTTAAAAGCGTTTATGACGTAATTAGTGTTTGAAAAGTTTGTTTTTTTTCAATTTCTTCTTTTAGGGTTCTAAAAAATGTACCACAGATATACTTTATTTGTGTGTGTTTGTGTGTGTGTGTGTGTGTGTGTGTGTGTGTGTGTGTGTGTGTGTGTGTGAATTTATATATTTCTTATTCATATATAAGTATGAATGTTTGGTGTGGATGTGTATTTACTTTCAGATATGAATTATAATGAGCATGTTCCTGAAAAATATATATATATATTCATACACATTTACATTAATAGTTATAATGTTACATATAATACACGAAAATATATACATAGACATGCATACACACACACACACACACACACACACACCAAACACATATATATATATATATATATACATTCACATCATAATTCATATATTCATATAAATATATCTATCTATTGATAGAAAGATAGATGTGTATCTGTTTATGAACGTGCATTAAGGTATATATATATATATATATATACCTTAATGCACTTTCACACACATATACATCTCTATCTTTTATCAATAGATATACTGATATGAATATATGACTTATAATGTGAATGTGTATATATATATAATATATATATATATATATATATATATATATATAGGTGTATGCATGTCTATGTATATGTGTGCATGTATTAAATGTATTTATTTTGGTGAATTTATATATATATATATATATATATATATATATATATATATATTAATTTATTTATTTTGGTGAATTTATATATATATATATATATATATTTATATATTTATATTTATATATATATATACATTTATATATATAAATGTATTTATTTTGATGAATATATATATATATATATATATATATATATATATATATATATATATAAACATCCGAGCAAGTAATTAAACCCCAACTTTTTTCCTTAAGAGACCCAAACACCTACTTTAGTCTTTAGTCAGTCTAATATCAAAACAACACACATATATATACATATAGTTCTATGTTGGCCGACCGTTGTCAACGTATACCCGAAGGCTCCTTTTTCAATAGTTACTACACCGAGATATAGGCTAGAGCACTACCCCTTTCCCTGCATTGCCCTATTTTCCCTTGATCCGTACTTTATAATGCTGCGTGTTAAGAAAGGAGACATCAAGTACCATTTTTTGAGTCTTTAATATGATTCGACGAGGAATTGAACTCGATCTCCAAGACCATTGACAAACACTTTAACCTTTATGCCAAATTCCAAACAAGCCGTATTTTCCAAAACTAAGCTGAGAGGAACAACCTGTTTTTACAAGACTTGCTCTACGCCAAAAATGGCTGACCTGGTTTGAAAAAAAAATTGATTTAGGAAAAATTATGTTACAAATGGACTCCGAGCTAGATTCCGTAACTCTGAATTCCGTGCTCTTCTCTCTTCAGGTGAGTAGATAATATTGGTACCTACACACACCTAATCCACACACATACACCTCCCTACTATATATATATATATATATATATATATATATAAAATATTGGTGACCTTAGTCGAGGGTGACCCGAAGGCTCCCTTTTCAATAGCTACTACACCGAGGTGTAGGGGAGGACGCTACTCCAGTCCCTGGATTGCTCCACTTTACCCTTGATCCTTACTTTATAGTGATATATATATATATATATATATATATATATATATATATATATGCGCATTTAATATCAAGCCTACCGTTATTTTTGATAAAAGGGTAAATTTTCTTAAGTTCGCACTGAAATTTTTTTTTCTAATAAGAAGGTTAATTTTTCTCAAAGCTTTCACAGAAAAATTTTATCATTTCTAGTGGAAGATTATACAGTCGAAATGAATGTTATTAGGTATTATTAATTACCAAACTTTACAGCATAGAAACAATGTAACTACCAACATGAATATGTCCCAAATCAAGGGCAACACCCATTTAAGCAGTTTCATTTTTGGTTACTGACTCTTGATGCAAAAGAATTTGGTTATAAATAATGTATAATAACATCCTTTTTGTTATTATAATGTTCCACTAGAAATAACTTAAAATTCTGGAATCTTTCGAGAAAAAAATTCATTTCTATTTTTTTAAAAATGGTCGATGTATTTATGACTGATACAGTCCACACACACACACACACATACATGTCTGTATCTGCGCACATATGCGCATGTGTGTAATTATATAAAATTATGTTAATATCTAAATAGATATGTATGAGAAATATTTTTTATATAGAATGATATCCTTCAATTAAGTAAAAGAAAAGAAAAAACAAAAGAAAAATTTGGTGTTATTAGAAACTCAACTAAAACCCCTAAAAAAGAACGAGAGCAAAAAAAATAAGAAAAAATATTTAAACAAAAAAAAAAAAGAAATATTAAAAAGAGGATAAAAATAAGAATTTAAAAAAAGAATAATACCGTTATTTTTGGTTACTTTCTTTGTTTCATGGCATATCAACCTTCGTGGGTTATTCAAAGCCATCCACCTAGAAGAATATAAGAGGTACTATTTAACCCAGAACTGGGAGGATAAGGGGGTTCATACTTTTCTCAAGTGTATAATTATTATTATTATTGGTTGGTTGGTTGGTTGGTTGGTTGGTTGGTTTTACGGTGTATCAACCCTTTACGGGTCATTTAACGCAGAATTGAATTTCAAACAATTCACTTAAGAGCAAATATAGTTTTCGTTTACACTCAGTAAAATGACAAAACAATTCAGTTAAATGTCAACGCAGTTCTATTTCAAACAATTCATTTTAACAGAAGTACACAGTTTAGTTCTATTTAACCTATAGATAAGACCCTATCAGGTGCTACCACTCTGGGCTTGGGAGCGATGGCAATAAAGGAGTACTCCACATTCCCCAAAGCTCCAGCAATACTGTAACTTCACCATCAGATTGTTTAGCGTCATATCTAGGACACTTGCCAAATGAGTTCTGCAACTGCATTTAAAAAGCCATTTAGTAAAATCAATTCACACGAGACAATTCATTTTCCATTGGTTCAAGAAATTTCAGACTCCTCGTTGGTAGAGGATAATATACACTGTCAGTATCCTCAGAAGAGGCTTAAGAGTCTCTCACCAAAAAAGGTTTATTCTGTCTATGATACAAAACTGCATCTAATGATGAGACTCTGGTTCTGAAGATCTTGTCATTACTCCCAGATCCACTCTGACCAAATAATCATGCTTAATAATAACTCGTATCAGAGAGGACCGTGTGCAGAAAAAAAGCTCTGAGGAAGCAAAATGTAAATACGAATGTATAATGAACACGATTATTTAACTTCTAGGCATAGAATACCCACGACAAGTTGACATGCCGTTAAAATCAATTAATCAATCAAGACATTTCAAACCAAGTTAGCCTAGTCGGTTGAGAAAGGTTGTAGAATACACCGACTGAATTTCTGCAAACAGGTAAGTTTCCCTCAACCGGCATCCTGTTATGGCATTAAATAATTTGATGGTGACACTCCTGTAATGGAGCTTTAGGAAGTACTCATTCTTTGCTGTTACTCCCAGGTCCACTCTGACTCGGAGCGGTAGCAGCTGATAGGGTCCTATCAGTGGGTCAAAGGAACTATTTGACGTTTAAAATATGAGCAAACAAATCACGTATGCTAAATTGATTTGTTTGAAAATGAACAGTTTGATCATTTACCTGTGTATAAATAAATTAAGACTGTTTAATTAAATTATTAGTGATACATAGCAATACTTGAAACCATTTAACTTCGTTGATTTATGCTTAATTTAATTGAAATAGAACTGTCTAATCATTTATCTGTGTATAAACAAACGACTAATGTTTAATTGAATTGTTAGTGATACATAGCAATACTTGAAACCATTTAACTTTATTGATTTTTTACTCAATTGAATTGTTTGAAAAAATGACTGTTTGATCATTAAAATGTTTGTACACAAACAACTGATATTTAATTGAATTTTTTATGACAAAACATATCTATTTATATATATATAAACCAGATTTGTCATTAAATCCTATTTACCCAACCCCTCCGCTCGGGCAGGATATGACACAAGGTCAATTCTTTAAGCGGAGTTTAACAGGTTTGAATTCAAAGTTTTCCTTCTCCTAGATTAGTTACCTCACCAAGGCTGAAGAACCTAGTCTGTCCTACTATTTACCCATAACTGGAGGGAGAATATTTGGATTCATACCTTTCCCAAGGGTATTAGTGCTATGTGAAATGCAATCAGTCAGGTCTAGGATTTGAACTCGTGTCGCCGTGTCCATATCCTGCGACGATAACGATTACACCACGGGCACCTCCTAGATTTGTCATTAAATAACCTGCAAAAGTTGATATGCCATAAAACCAAACCAATCAAGCTAATTGATATTTTTGCAAAAGTAAAAATTCTAGAATACCAACAATCAGAGAGTGTTGGTGCTTATTACCTAAGCCTCCCACTGATATTCACAAGTCCCGTGGGGGAAGTCTGCATCACATAGTGGCTAACGTGTTGCACCACGACATTTTAGTGAACGAGTTCGAACTCCGGTCGCACTAATACGTTCGCGTTAATACCCTAAATAATTTATTAAACTTTTTCCTTAGTTGTGGCACAAATTCGTGTGAATAGGACACCCAATGAGACTCGAACCCATTCGTGTAGTAATTTACGAAGTTCTTTGCTTCGACTTGGCACAAGGTCTAATTAATTGGGTAACCAATGAGAATCGAAGCCATTCGCGCAGTAATTTACGAAGCTCTTTGCTACGATGCAGCACGAGGCCGAGTGAGTGGGGCACACAGTGAGGCTCAAACCCATTGGTATAGTAATTTTCGAAGCTCTCTGCTACGATGAGGCTCGACGTCGCAGAAATGGAGTACCCAGTAAGACTCGAACGCATTCGTGTAGCAATTTACGACGCTCTTTCCTTCGATGTGGCACGAAGCCGAATGAATGAAGCAGCCAGTAACACTCGAACCTATTCATGGTGTAATTTTCGAAGCTCTTTCCTACAATGTGGCTTGAGGCTGAAGAAATAGGGCACCCTGTGACGCTCGAACCCGTTTGTGGAGTAATTTTCGAAGCTCTTTGCTATGATGAGGCACGAGGCCGAAGGAATGGGGTACCCAGTGAGACTCGAACCCATTCATGTAGTAATTTATGAAGCTCTTTGCTTTGATGTGGCACAGGTCCGAAGGAATGGGGCACCCTGTGAGACTCGAACCCATTCATGTAGTAATTTATGAAGCTCTTTGCTTTGATGTGGCTCGAGGCCGAATGAATGGGGCACCCAGTGAGACTAGAACCCGTTCATGTTGTAATTTATGAAGCTCTTTGCTATGATGAGGCACGAGGCCAAAGGAATGAGGCACTCAGTGACACTTGAACCCATTCATGTAGTAATTTATGAAGCTCTTTGCTTTGATGTGGCACAGGTCCGAAGGAATGGGGCACCCAGTGAGACTCGAACCCATTCGTGTAGTAACTTACAAAGCTGTTTGTTTCGACTTTTTGTTCAGGCTAATACACTTTGGAAAGTTATGCACATCCTTATCCTCCTCACCAACTGTAAATTAAATCATATCACTCCTGATCTTCTGCAAGGGGGTGTAAAGTTTAAAGCGATAGACTGCGAAATCGTAGGAAGCGAGTTCGAACTCCAGTAGCGCTATTACGTTCACTTTCGGACAAATACCCTTGGGAAAGGTATGAACCCCCTTATCCTCCCAGCTATGGGTTAAATAGTACCACTACTGTTCTTCTTGGAGAATGGCTTCGGCACCAAGTGACCTATAAAGGTTGATGTGCTGTGCCATTTCACAAAGAAACCAAACCAATCTTCTGCAAGGATGACTTTGGCATTAAATAACCCACGAATGTTGATATGTCATTAAACAAAACAAACAAGCCGAAACCAATCTATCTATCTTAACTTGTTTTCACTTTTCTAAATCCATTTGTTCATAACTTTTTCTTTCGTTCTTTTTTCCTTCTTTTTCTTCTCTTACTCTCTCTCTCTCTCTCTCTCTCTCTATATATATATATATATATATATTGTTCAAACAGGTTT
The DNA here is from genome assembly GCA_963585895.1 of Sepioteuthis lessoniana. Classification (NCBI taxonomy): domain Eukaryota; kingdom Metazoa; phylum Mollusca; class Cephalopoda; order Myopsida; family Loliginidae; genus Sepioteuthis; species Sepioteuthis lessoniana. Next base: position 91,341,741 of record OY757913.1, on the reverse strand, counting down.
TTTTGTAGACTACGGAATATTTTTTTCCTTGTGATCTTCATGCGTAGACGTTCAAGTATTCTTGTATCCTTTTGTACGTTGGGATCCAGATGATGGAGAAAGTGTCCCATATTTACCCAAGCACTGAGTTCTTATGGGGACGACCAGAGACATGGTTGAAAACGCTTAGGTAAATATGGTACACTTTCTCCACCATCTGGATCGTAACACACGAAAAGAAGCAAGAAGCAAAAAGATCGTAAGGAAAATTATTACTTGGTCTACAATAAAGCCAGCTTGAACAATGATTTGCTGACAAAATATGATAGATAGATAGATAGATAGATAGATAGATAGATAGATCTGTTCATTATTTATCTATCTATCATTCTATCTATCAATTTGTCTATTCATATGTATCTATCCATCTTGTTTCGACGTTTCTTTCGGATTAATACTCTTGTAAAATCTACGAGCCTCATTATCCCCTTACCCCATTAATAGTACCTCTTCTATTCTTCTTCAAGGATGGCTTTGGCAATAATTAACCCAAGAAGGTCAGAATGCCGTTAAACAAAGACACTAAATCAAACCAAAAGTCTTCCTATCCCCGGATAGTTCAGAAGTTAGGGACTGTTTAGAAAATGTTGCGGAAACTGTTGAGTATGATTTCCTATATGCTGCTGGCATCGCTAAGTTTGAATGACATGGACAAAAACTCATGTACAGAATTGGAAGAGTATTATGAAAATAAAATAAAAAGGATTAATGCAATTTATAGAGTATTTTTATGGACAAATGAGGATATTATAAAAAAAAGAAAAATAGGAATAAAGACAAACTTAAATCAATATAAACCCATAAAATAATTACATATAATGTATTATCTTATATTTTTAATAGACTGTATGTTTATGTGATTATGGTAAGGTAGATGAAAGAAAACAGGTCGAGATAGATAGATAGATAGATAGATAGATAGATAGATAGATAGATAGATAGATAGATAGGAAAAGCTGATATAAATAGATATATACAGAGTGTAAAGAAAGAAAGAAAGAAAGAAAGAAAGAAAGAAAGAAAGAATGAGAGCTATGAACAAATTGGTATTAAAAGATTGGAACGAGAAAGAAAGAAAGAAAGAAAGAAATGAGAACAATGAACAAATTGGTATTGAAAGATTGGAACAAGATAGATAGATAGATAGATAGATAGATAGATAGATAGGAAAAGAAAGAAAGAAACAAACAAACAAACAAACAAACAAATGAAAGCTATGAACAAATTCGTATTGAAAAATTGGAACAAGAAAGAAAGAAAGAAAGAAAGAAAGAAAGAAAGAAAGAAAGAAAGAAATGAGAGCTATGAACAAATTCGTATTAAAAGATTGGAAGGAGAAATAAAGAAAGAAAGAAAGAAAGAAAGAAAGAAAGAAAGAAAGAAAGAAAGAAAGAGGGAAAGAAAGAAAGAAAGAAAGAAAGAAATGAGAGCTATGAACAAATTCGTATTAAAAGATTGGAACGAGAAAGAAAGAAAGAAAGAAAGAAAGAAAGAAAGAAATGAGAACTATGAACAAATTGGTATTGAAAATTTAGAACAAGATAGATAATGCATACATTGAGAAATAAATAATAAGTCGCAACAAGTGAGGGTTGATTTCTTTGTTTTATGGCATTTAAGCTTTCGTGGGTTATTTTGTGCCCAAGCCATCTTTTTGGAAGAACAGCTGTGTAACTATTTAATCCATTAGCTGGGGCGATAAAGGGGTTCATGCCTTTTCCAAGGATATTAGTCCAAAAGCGAATGTAGTAACCTGACTGAAATTCGAACTAGTTTATTACGAGGTTGTCATCCAGTACTTCAGCCATTACGCCACTTCAACTATTAGTCTCTCTTGATATAGATGGATATCAACAATTTTTTTTAGAAAACTAGAAACAGCCTTACTTTAGAAAACTCGTAAAAATAAAGTTTGTCTTTAAAAAATATCATAACAAAAAATTGCTTGTCTAGCAACAAAATCAATGGGATGGAATCGTCTTTTCCTTTTCGAAATGCCGTGAAGCTGGTGTTTTCTAAGACTGTATTTTCTTTACGAAATGAGACGGCGAAAAACTTCAGTTATTACAAATTTTCATTTACATTGTTAAAAATCGGAAAAAATAAAATGGCGGATTTGTAATTTGCAACGATTCTAAACTCTAGATTTAAGTTTGTTTGCTTTTTAACAATTAATTCGCATTTTTTACTACCTAAAACAAAACATGAAAATTGGCGTTTGTGTTGCAGTCAAAAAGTTCAAACTAAAATTGCACCAACTTTCTTCATATCAAATATGAAACTTCTATGCTCCTAAAGAAGTCTAATAAACAGCGTTTTTTTATTATATAGATAGATAGATAGATAGATAGATAGAGAGAGAGAGAGAAAGATACTGAAGTCGAAAGAGAGATGCATATTTGCTTAGTTTTTGTTTTGGTACTTTTTTTGTTTTAGTTGTACATGTATATACATGTATACATACACTCATACTGAAACTGAGAGAGTGTATATATATATATATATATATATATACGCACATAGAAGTAGAGTGAGAGAGATGTATAGACAGGAATCAATACATCTACAGGCGATATCGGGCTCTTATCAGAAATCTTTGCTGTGTGAAGTTTATATATATATATATATATATATATACATATATATATATATATATATATATATATACCATACCTCTGCTTCAGTATGTGTATATGTATATAGCTGTATAATATATATATATATATATATATATATATATCAAAGTATGTATGTATGTATGTATGTATCTTCATATAAACGTTATATAGCTAAAAAATTATAAATATCTATATCTATATCAATCTATCTATCGAAATATATATATATATATATATATATATTCGCAATATATTTCTACACTTTCTCATATATATATATATATATATATATATATGTGTGTGTGTGTGTGTGTGTGTGTGTGTGTGTGTGTGTGTGTGTGTGTGTGTGTGTAAAGTGCTCAATAAGAACTTGTACATATTGACCACTTTGTTTACCTATCGAATGTTAAATGACGTCTCCCACGTCTTTCCTGAAATTCACAAATTTATCGAAACGGATCGCTCAAAATATGTATTTTTTATAAATTTTTTCCCCTTTCTTTGACGGATACATTTAGCCTCAACGAACTGGTAAGTATACAATGATGATCTGAAAAGTTCAAAGATTAAAAAATCTATATGATGACGTCAAATCTGATTAATTTTTTGACAGGTGAGATCTAGGCACGGCAACAGTGATGGAAGAAGAGTAAGGATCCCAAGAGGGATTATGTTGAAAAATAAACCCTATTTGGTCACATTCTATGAGTATATCTTGGTTATCCAAATAATTTTTCAGTCGACCAATATATATATATATATATATATATATATACTTTCTTTAAGAAAAAACCCAAAGACCGGTTACTTTAGGATTATAAATTTATTTCCATCCTGTTTTGTGTTTCTCTACCAGGAAAATTTAAATGTTCAGTTCTTGAATGATTTTCTTGTCCTGAAGGAATTACTCCCAACTCTGGTTTAAGGGGACCGAATAATACTACTATATATATATATATATATAACTGGAGTGTTATATTGACTAAGGCCTAAAATATGGGTTTGGGTCTTTAAAAGGAAATCAGTTGGGGTTAACCTTTATTGTCACGGATGTTTGTTTAGTTTGTTTTTTTTTTGTTTTGTTTCTGTTTCTTCTTTTGTTTTGCTTTTTTTTTGGTTTACTTTTTTTTTTGTATTTGTTTTTTGTGGGAGACTGCAGAAGTCGAAGGAATGGTAATTTTTTTTCATTTTTTTTCTAAACTAAAGAAAATTTTTTCTAAACTCCCCAAAAAGACCATTCTCACGGATTGAAAATCCAAATATATATATATATATGAGAGAGAGAGAGAAAGAGTGAGAGGTATTAAATTCTGATAGATAAAAAAAGACATAGATCGAGATAGATAGATAGATAGATAGATAGATCAAATTTTATAATTGAATTTAAACAAATGTATTGAGATATAATTTACTTACCATAGTTCATTTACTGTGCTCTTTCTTGTGGTCCATCAATAATATTGAAAAATATACATACATATATATATATATATATATATATATATATATATAATGGTTTGGTTGAATACTACTTATAGTAGCAATAATAAGTAAGATTGTCTGGTTGACAAGTTCTAAGAAAGTCTACAGAGGATATTTGCGATAGCGGGTGGTTTTAGGGTTGTCGCTCCTGGAAGTGTATCCCAGATGAGGTGATGACAGCGAAAGGTTAGTGATGATATTAAAAGATAGGTAGGTGAGTAGTCGGTCGGTCGGTCGGTCGGTCGGTCGGTCGTGGTGGCAGTCGACTCTGCCCAAAGACAGACTGGCAGAGACGCACGTAAACCGGGCACCAAGAGGAAGTTTTAAAAGACGTCGATTTTTCCTTGCGACCGCTATCGTAGTTGTCAATGGAAAATAAGACGCACGCATCTGCAGCTGCTGCTGCTGCAGTAAAAGGGAAGAGGGAAGAGGAATTTTGGCCGGGATAGTCAGAAGAACAAGAACAAGAAGAACAGACGAACGATGAGAGAAAAAGTGAAAAAGAAAGAAAAAGACCAAAAAGGAGAAAAGAGAAGAGGAATTTGGGCCGAGATATCGAGAAGAAGAAGAAGAAGAAGAAGAAGAAGAAGAAGAAGAAGAAGAAGAAGAAGAAGAAGAAGAAGGACAACAACAACAACAACAACGACAAATGAACGATAAGAGGGAGAAAGTGAAAAAGTAAGAAAAGAGACAAACGTAGAAAAAGAAGGAAAAAAACGTGAAACTCGAATGAAAAAAAGAAAAGTAAGAAGAAAAAGAAAACGAAAAATTGAAATGGAGAGAAAGTGAAAAAGAGAAAAAAAGAGAAGAGAGTAGAAATAAAAGAAGAAGGATAAAGATCTCAAATGTGGGAAACAAACAAACAAACAAACAAAAGGGCAAAAAGTTGAAGAAGAAGAACCGTGAAATAAAAGAAGGAAAGATAAGGAAACCAAAGAAGAAGAAAAAAGAAGAGAGTGAATATAAAGTAAAGAAGAAAGAAAGAAAGAAAATTGGAAAAAATAGGAAATAGAAAGGCTTTAATTGAAGAAAAAATAAATGTAAATTTGAATGAGAAAGAAAGAAAGAAAGAAAGAAAGAAAGAAAGAAAGAGATAAGAAAGAAAGAAAGAAGAAAAGAAAGATACATAACAAAAGAAAGAAAGAAAGAAAGAAAGAGCAATAAAGAGATAAGAAAAGAAAGATACATAACAAAAGAAAGAAAGAAAGAAAGAAAGAAAGAAAGAAAGAAAGAAAGAAAGAAAGAAAGAAAGAGATATCCTAAAAATAATCGCGTAGAGGATTCAATCAAGAAAGAAAGAAAGAAAGAAAATAACTGAAAGAAAGAAAGAAAGAAAGAAAGAAACCTGAAAATAATGGAATATAGGACCCTAAAAGAAAGAAAGAAAGAAAGAAAGAGCTAATCCTAAACTTAAAAATATAGTATGCTAGAAAAAAGAAAGAAAGAAAGAAAGAAAGAAAGAAAGAGATAAGATAAAAAGAAAGAAAGAATGAAAGAAAGGGTTATAAAGAGATAAGAAAAGAAAGATATATAACAAAAGAAAGAAAGAAAGAAAGAAATAAAGAAAGAGTCAAGAAAAGAAAGATACACAACAAAAGAAAAAAAGAAAGAAAGAAAGAATTAAACAGAGGCCATCGTTGGTTGGTTTACGGTATATCAACCCTCGTTGGGTTATTTATTGCCAAAGTCAGTTTTTTTTATACAATTATATGGTTTCAAGTAACTACTGATCATTTATAAATAGTGATAGCTTCAAGTAACAATTCCTAATAGGAAATATTTGTTCCCAGTTATGTAATTTCAAGTATTCCTATCAAATAATTATAATTTTCAAATAGATAGGAGTTTAAAGGTGCTACCACCCCAAGTACTTTTATTTCTTGCGGGGGGGTTTCACACTAGCGTTAGCTGATGGTCTTTCAATGGTGTCTGAGTGACAGCAAGTCTCCTCAGTTCGCCAGGACTTTTCTCAGTATTCTGACGGATCTCATCAATGCTGTAGTTTGGATATTCTCGGCTTGTTCTCTGATTTCTAACTCCTCCAGCCCATTCACAAAGCCTTTGGGGATTGTTCCGAGTGCACCAATTACAATTGGTTTAACCGTCACCTTCCTCTTCTATAGTTTTTCTTTTAGTTCTCTGGAAAGGTCCAAGTATTTGTTTCTCTTTTCGTTTTCTTTTATTTCCATTCGGTGATCCACCTGGACGACAAAGTCCGCTATTTGATAGGTTCTCTTTCTTTTTTTTTTTTTTCTTTTTTTTTTTTTTTTTTGTAATTATCACTGGGTCTGTTCTTCCGTCCGGAATTAGGAGATCTGTTTGTTTCTCATAATCCCCGAGAATCTTCAGGGCGGATTTTGCTTTAAACACGTTCCGTTTCCAGTGGATCACCTTCCCTACGCAGTCGTGTCTAGTCTTGAACTTTTTTGCGCTAATTTGTTGCATTCGCGTTTTATGTGATTAATTCCATAGTCTCTATCACCACATAACCTACACTTGCATTTCTGTCAAGTCTTATCTATTTTCACTTTAGCATAGTTGGTCCTTATGGCGTTGTTTTCTGCTGCTATTAGAAGAGGCTTAGTTTCTCTTTTAAAGATTCCCTTTCTTAGTCATGTTCAGGTCTTCTTGTGTGAGATCTCGCCAGTTCGTCGCTTAAAATAACTGGCGAAATCTCATTCCTAGAAACGTTATAACTGCTTGAAATAATTAAAACCATCTCGTTGTTTGACAAACTATTACTAAATTATAGTAATATGAGGTAGGTTCAAAAGCTTCTGAGGCTCACCAAGAGGGAAGAGCATTGCTGAGTATCTTTGTTGCGGCATAACACGCTATCACTTTTTATATGACTAGAAAAATCTGAATTAGTTTTTCTAGTTTCATAAGAAGTGGTAATTGGTTGCCACAACAAAATTATTCAGCTATGCTTTTCCTTCTTGGTGAGGCTTAGAACTTTTTGACCCCACTTCGTACTTGAAATTATGTTACTGTGTGTAAATTATTAGTTTTACATAAAACTAAAAAAAAAAACCTCGGCTCATTCGGCTGACGAAGCTGTAGAATACACCGACTGCACTTCAGCACACGCGTAAGACCCCCCACACACACATACACACACATAACACATCAACGAGTGTCCTGTAATGACTCTAAACGTTATCTGATGGTGAGGTTCTAGTTCTAGGGCTTTCGGTAATGTGGATTGGCCCTTCATTGCCTTTATTCCCAGGTCCACTCTTACCAGGAATGGTTATACCTGTTAGGGTCTCATCTATGGGTCAAACAAAATTATTCAATCGTTTACAAAGGATTATTATTAGTATTAACTTGAATTATTTGTGTTGAATAGAAATACTAGCAACCATTTAACTGAGTGCTAAGGGTATTATTAGATCTAGATCGCAATATTTGAAACCATTTAAAATTATTAGTATTAATAATACTTAACCTTTTAACTGTGTGCAAACAAATGACTAACATTAAATAGAATTATTAGTGTTTGATAGCAATACTTGAAACCATTTAACTGTTTGAAAACAAATGATTAATGTTAAATAGAGTGTTTAGTGTCTGATATCAATACTGGAAACCATTTATCTGTGTGCAAATAAATGAACTCTCAATCATTATTGAAAACTAATGTCACCTACAAACTATTCACTGACAAATAATATCTATAAGATATATATATATATTAGATATATATATATATATATATATATATATATATATATATATATAGATAGATAGATAGATAAGATATATATATAGATATAGATATATAAGATAGATAGATATATAAGATATATATATATAGATGTATAAGATAGATAGATATATAAGATATATATATATCGAGAGAGAGATATATATAAGATAGATAGATATATAAGATATATATATATATATATATATATATATATATATATATATATATAAGATAGATAGATATATAAGATATATATAGATATATAGATATATAAGATAGATAGATAGATAAGATAGATAGATATATAAGATATATATATATATATAGAGAGAGAGATATAAGATAGATATATAAGATATATATATATATATATATATATAGAGAGAGAGAGAGAGAGATAAGATAGATAGATATATAAGATAGATAGATAGATAGATAGAGGTAGCGTTGCCTCACCGACACGACAGTCTCGAACATCAACAGGTGTTACACTTCTCAAATGCAAAATAGATCCGTTGTTTCTTTTGACACGAAAGTTTATTTCTAACCGCAACATTTCATGAAGCAGTCGTCATCCAAAACACGTGAGAAAGATAAGTAGGAGGATTTTCTTCTATCATAGAAACGCAATTAGATTCACGGGTCGTCGACGAAAGAAAATACTGACTGCGTTTTTCTTCCCCTACCACGACCTTACCCTCAAGAGAGTCGCTCGAAAATGGCCGGATTAATTTATTAACTGTTTCCGACTCCAAACTCTGAACTGCTCCAACTGAAATAAATAACTCTGCTGATATGATATATAAATTATTTCATTCAATAATAATGGTAAGAACAAGTGTCATTGAATTTCGAACGTTACGTCATCTTCCAAAATCCTCCGACAGAAAATTTACTTTTTAATATCTAGCATTCAACCCTGATTTCAAAACAAATCTTTGATATGTCGTCCTAGGTGATTTACAAAACATCCAGTCAACTTACTATCCAGCCATTTGTGCGACAAGTGCACCACTTGACCTTGGCATGCGAATTACACTTCATTCAAAGATTTTAGCAAACTGACAATTTATTACCCCGAATGAAATAATTAACGAACTTAATGATCATCTTTAGTTATATTATAAAAATAAGGAATAATCATAGATAGATAATGAAACTATAAACAGGAATTGACATTGAATATCTCAGTTAAATAATTGTTATATAATTAAGGAATGATTTTTTTTATATTAATCCTTTTTCGTTGATGATATTTTATCATTCAGTTTGGTTGGGCTTTGAACTATTCGGGTTTAGAGTTCAGGTGCATAGTCATTGGGTACAGTTTTACGCTCGCGTGCAAAGGATATGACAATCACCATTGTCATAATAAACGCCCGGACAGGAAATAGGGCTGGAGTATCGATGACGTCATGCCCGGAAGAGATGGTCCTGAGAATTTGAGGATTTTGAAAAAGAGTCAGTTGAAAGTTGAGAGTTGGATTTTGACCATTGAAGATGTAGTAGGGTTTTTCGGATCTTTACCGGCAGAAATGAATTGAGATCTTAAACATCACAAGATGTGCCGAACGTTGCGGGCGGGGTTAGCATAATATGATTAAGAAAGACTTTTAAGAATTATGCCTCTCTCCTCGTGTCGAAGAACTGAAGTCAGAAGTTAATAAAACCGTCCGTACCTGAACAAGAGTCCGCCTGTATTTGCATGTGTAATTGTGTATGTATTGTATTATGGTTGTGATTGATATTATCATATTTACCCAACCCCTCCGCTCGAGCAGGATATGACATAATGTCAATTTTTTAAGCGGAGTTTAACAGGTTTGAATTCAGAGTTTTCCTTCTCCTAGACTAGTTGCCTCACTAGTAGGCTGCCCTACTATTTACCCATAGCTGGAGGGAGAATAATTGGATTCATACTTTTCCCAAGGGTATTAGTGCTATGTGAAATGCAATCAGTCAGGTCCAGGATTTGAACCCGTGTCGCCGTGTCCATATCCTGCGACGATAACCATTACACCATGGGCAACTGTGATTGATATTATAATGATTATGGCTGCGGTATACAACAGGTTGATATGCCATAAAGACAACTAAACCTAACCAAAATTAGTATTATTTAATAGGAATATTTACTTGAAAAGCGTGTAATTGTGAACGAATTATTTGAATTAATAATAGTTATAGAAAGATATATTTGTTGATAGGCCATTAAGCAAAACTCCAAACTAAACCAAGAATGAGTCTGGAATTAAATAACCCACGAAGGTTAATATGCCATTGAACAAAGGAACCAAACTGGTCTGAGTCAAAGTGCACCTGGGAGTAATGTCAACCAAGAGGTGACTTTATACTCTCCAAAGTTCTAAAACAGGATCCTCGCCACCGGATGCAAGTTGGCTTATTCTAGAGCCTGGCTGATTAAACGTTAGTGTCAGGAACAAGCTAATCGAAATTACATTAATTAAAATGGGAAAAAATGTCCAGATTTGCCGTCAATTTTTAAGTAGGGTTTGAATACGCAGTTTTCATTTTCTTTGACGGTTGCCTTACTAAAGCTTAAAAACCCAATCTGTCCAACTAGTTGCCGGTAGCTGAGTGGGAAACGGATGGATTCATGCCTTTCTCAAAGGCCTCAGTGTGAAATGTAATGCCAACATCTTCGTCCGGACACGTAAGAATGTGTTCGTTTAATGTGTGTTAGGGAGTGACCAGGGAGCGAAAGGGAGATCTCTTCTTCCACCCACCCCGAAAAAACATAGAGGAACTACTGCACTTTGCCAATGCCCAGCAGTCGTTTTACTAAGTTTAGCTTAGTTTGCCGCAAAGTCAGAAACTTATAGCACCCAGTGAGAATCGTGCTCACAAACAGTAATTTGCTGGCATGGTTAACCATTACACCACATGAAAAGCCCTTTCCTTTACTGGGCTTTGCTTAGCTTAGTTATGACACAAGGCTAGACGCTGGAGATACTCAGTGGGAATCGAACTCAATGTTAATAGTCTGCTTGTATAGCTCGTTAATCTTTACCCCAAGTGAACCCTGCCAGAGATTTGGCACAAGACCAAAAGCGTCGAACACCCATGGAAGTACAAATCAGTTGTAATTGGTCTGCGATACGAGCTAACTAAGCATTACCTCTTCAGGCAATTGTCCCCTATAGTTGAAGGAAGAAGTTCAGAGAACACAATAGCCGAAACATTGGAACTATATTAACCAAAATTTAGTCATCATTAGTGGTGTAATGGTTATCGTCGTAGGAAATGGACACGGCGACACGAGTTCAAATTCTGGACAAGACTGATAGCATTTCACATAGCACTAATACCCTTGGGAAAGGTATGAATCCAATTATTCTCAATAGTAGGACAGACTAGGTTCTTCAGCCTTGATGAGGCAACTAGTCTAGGAGAAGGAATACTCTGAATTCAAACATGTTCAACTCCGCTTAAAAATTGACCTTGTGTTATATCATGCCCGAGCGGAGGGGTTGGTAAATATGATTAGTCCGTGTAATCAGAAATTCAGAATGCTTACACTAAAATGCAGCCCGGTCAGCGGTTACTGTTGAATGCACCGACTACATCTCTGCAAAAGAGTAAGACTCCACCCCAACGAGTGTCCTGGATATGACAGTAAACAATCTGATTGTGAGGTCCCAGTAATGTTGGAGCTTTGGAAAATGCAGAGTTCACCTTCATTGCTATTACTCCCTGGTCCACTCTAGCATAGAGTGGCAACATCTAATAGGGTCCTGTCTATGGATCCAATAGAATTGTTTGTCATTTAAACTGTGAGCAAACAAATGACATATGCTAAGTTGAATTGTTTGAAATTGAATGGTTTGAAACAGAACTGTTTGTTCATTTAACTGTGTGTAAACAAATGATATGTTTAATTAAATTGTTAGTAATACATAGCAATACTTGAAACCATTTCACTGTGTGCAAACAAATGATGAATATTCAATATAACAATAAGTGTTAGTCGAGGGTGACCCGAAGGCTCCCTTTTCGATAGCTACTACACCAAGGTGTAGGGGAGGGCGCTACTCCATTCCCTGGATTGCTCCACTTTACCCTTGAACCGTACCTTATAATGCTGAGTGTTAAGCAAGGTGGTATCAAGTTCCATTTTTAAAGTCTTTGGTATGACTCCACCTGGGATTGAACCCAGAAGTGTTAGATAGCAATAATTGAAACCATTTAAGTGTGTATAAACAATAGCAATACTAGTATTCAAACAAAATAATTCTAACACATTTTAAAATGAAATTACCGACAAACTAATCTCTTACATATCATGTATATCTCTCTAAATGGGTGTAAACAAATGACTAATGTTAAATTGTCACCGATACATAGCAATACTTGAATTCATCTAACTGTGAGCAAACAAGCGATTAATAGTGAACAGAATAATTCAAATTGGATAGAAATATTTGAAATCATTTATCAGTATGCCAAAAGAAATGAGCTCAGGCTTGTTTAAAAATGTTATCAACAAAAAAAATTACAAATCATTTACACGTTTAATATATCTATAAAAAAAGGGTTTGGCATTAAATAACCTACAATGATTGATATACAATAAAACCAAACTAAAGCATATATATTTATTATATATGCATAAAGAGGATTTATCATTAAATAACCTACAATTGTTGATATACTATAAAATCCAACCAAACTAAAGCATATATATTTATTATATATGCATAAAGAGGATTTATCATTAAATAACCTACAATTGTTGATATACTATAAAATCCAACCAAACTAAAGCATATATATTTATTATATATGCATAAAGAGGATTTATCATTAAATAACCTACAATTGTTGATATACAATAAAATCCAGCCAAACTAAAGCATATATATTTATTATATATGCATAAAGAGGATTTATCATTAAATAACCTACAATTGTTGATATACAATAAAATCCAGCCAAACTAAAGCATATATATTTATTATATATGCATAAAGAGGATTTATCATTAAATAACCTACAATTGTTGATATACTATAAAATCCAACCAAACTAAAGCATATATATTTATTATATATGCATAAAGAGGATTTATCATTAAATAACCTACAATTGTTGATATACTATAAAATCCAACCAAACTAAAGCATATATATTTATTATATATGCATAAAGAGGATTTATCATTAAATAACCTACAATTGTTGATATACAATAAAATCCAACCAAACTAAAGCATATATATTTGATATATATGTATAAAGAGGATTTGGCAATAAATAACCAACAATGGTTAATGTGCCATGAAATCAAACCAAACCAAACGAATCTCACAAAAATCGGGTATATATATGTACCACGAGCAAGAAGTAACAAAAAGTCAATTTTTCCACGGAGTTTAACAGGTTTGAATTCAAAGTTTTATTTCTCCCTGACCAGTTGCCATACCAAGGTTAAAGAGCCAAATCTTCCCTACTATTTACCTGTAGCTGAAGGGAGAATAATTCGATTCATACCTTTCTCAAGGGAATGAGTGGTAGATATGTGAAATGTAAAGATCTTTGTCAAGGATGTGTTCTCGGGTCGTTCTGTTCACTTCTTAAGACGATAATTCTTATACCATGATCGTCTCTATACTAAATATAAGTAGGTTTGCCGACAGTAGACGAGGGTTACCCGAAAGCTCCCTTTTCATTTGCTACTACACAAAGGTGTTGGGGCACAACTCATTGCCTTGGATTGCTCCACTTACCCTTGATATTTACATTATAATGCTGAATGTTAAGCAAGGAGGCATCAAGTACAATTTTTGAGTCCAGAGACCAGAGATTGAGTCCTAGTTCCCGGACAATTGGCGAATATTCTAACCATTATGCCACTGGGCTGGTATGTAAAACTAAATTTCCATTAGGGAATGCTCTATGATGCCAAAATAAATATTCGAGTCTACACCAACTAAATTTTGCTTTCTATGTTTTGATTTGAATTTACGTTCATTTCAAACTTAGTTTTCTTCTTTTTTTCTTTTTTGATCCTTTTTTTTTTTTAATTTAAAGATCCCGACCCCACAGAAGAAAATAACGAAATTTTTGCCAAGTGGTTTTAAAGAGATGCAGAAAGAAAGAAAGAAAGAAAGAAAGAAAGAAAGAAAGAAAGAAATAGATCTTTTCTGGAGTTGGAGTCCCTGAGGTGTAATGGCGTACTGGCAAACATGCTGGAGCTCGACATCCTAGTAAGCGAGTTCGAACTCCAGTCACGGTATTACGTTCAATTTCAGACTAATATACTGGGGAAAGATATCAACCCCCCTAATCCCCCCCTGCAGCCAGAGTTAAAAAGAACCCCTACAGTTCTTCTTTGGCAATTGATAATCCACAAAGGTTGATATGCCATTAAATAAAGAAACCAAGAGGCTTAGAAAACACTGACTGTCCGAAAACTGTATATCTGCAGAGGGGTTAAGAGCCTCCCAACGCGTGTATTGGATATGACACCAAAATGCATCTGATGGTGAGGCTCCAATCCTGGAGCTTTGCAGAATGTGGAGTACTCCATCGTTACCATTACTCCCAGGCCCACTCTGACTCAGAATGGAATTACATCTTAAAGTCCCATCCATGAGTTGTAGTGGTAGTACCTGTTAGGGTCCCAACTATGGGTCAAATAAAACTGTCTAGTCATTTAACTGTGTGCAAACAAATGACTGATGTTGAACTGAATTGTTTGTGTTTCATAGCAATACTTGAAATAATTTAACTGTGTGCTAACCAAACTGTGTAAAATCATCTGATGCGTGATATGAGTCTTTTCAAAAGTTAAATTCACTTATCATTTATTTCGCCTAACGCGTCTAATAATCGAGAAAATCTCGTGAAACTGATAGTGGCACATATAGATTATTTGTGTACCAAATCGGCTTAATTCGTTTTTATCGACAATTTCAATTCGGGTTTATAAAGAGTTACAACGTATGAGAGGTTCTATCTTTCTACATTGACCTCTGTATCAAGAGAAAATGACTTGTAAGTTGCTTTTACATTTTATCATATACATATATATATATGTGTGTTTGTGTGTGTATGTGTGTGTGTGTGTGTGTGTGTGTGTGTGTGTGTGTGTGTGTGTGTGTGTGTGTGTGTGTGTATGCATATAGTCTGCAAGATTTATAGATAGGGAATGCTCGATATAGTGGATAGAGAATATCTAGATGTAAGTTAGAATAGCGTGGAGAATCTACAGTACTAAATGACCGTCATTTTCTCGCTTATGTGATCCTCATATCAAAGCTCTATTCTGACTAATGCTAAATCCACATATGTGTGTGTGTGTGTGTGTGTGTGTGTGTGTGTATGTGTGTGTGTGTGTGTGTGTGTGTGTGTGTGTGTGTGTGTGTGTGTGTGTGTGTGTGTTTTCATCTTTTGAGAATGTATAAATATATATATATATATTATTATTATTATTATTTCAAGAAAAAAGCCATATTCGGTCACATTAGGATAACATATTTATTTCCATCCTGTTAAGAGCATTAATATGAATCAAGGACTCTAAAATAATCTTAACAGGTCTTCATCAGATACAATAAGAAATCAATAAGATTTTCTTATTGAATCTGATGATGTCCTGTTAAAAATTATTTTAGTCCTTGATCCATATCAGTGCTCTTAACAGGATGGAAATAAATTCATTATCCTAATGTGACCGAATATTGTGTTTTTTTTTCTTGAAATAATATTACTCGCTCTGTGAATTTATTTAGATTGAGCCCTTTACCAGGAATATCTAAATATTCAAAAGTTGAATAATTTATTTGTCCTGACGGAATTGTTCCCTACTCCGGATTTACTGGATTAAAGAATACCTCTACACACACATATATATATATATATATATATATATATATATATATATATACATACATATATATATATATATATATATATATATATACGTGTATGTGTGTGTGCATGAGATATATTTAATATATATTTTTATGCAAGTGTGTATGTGTGTGTGTGTGTGATATTTGATATATGTACATATATATATATATATATATATGTGTGTGTGTGTGTGTGTGTGTGTGTGTGTGTGTGTGTGTGTGTGTGTGTGATATTCAATATATATATTTCTATATTTGCGTGTCTCGTGTGTGTGTCGTGAGAAAGAGAAAAAGGAAATGATTATGGAAACGCAGATTAAAATGTTTCGCTATAGGGATACCTTCATAACGCTATTCCTATAGGGAAACATATCAATCATATTTCTTACGCAGTCTTTCCTTTTTTTCTTTTCTTTTTTTTTTTTCTAAAAGCGCAAGATTTCCTTCCAAGACTTAACACACACACACACACACACACACATATATATATATATATATATATATATATATATATATATATATATATATATAACGAAACGCAGTGACAGCGTAAAAATAATCCACCAACAGAATTTACTATTAACACTGAATGAAAAATCTTCGGGGATTTTACAACCCAAAAAGATCAATATTTCAGCCATAATAAATCGGATATCATTCTGATCGATAAATATTTAAAAAGAAAATCCATTGATCTTTAGTTTTACAGCAGGAAGCAATTGAGAAAATGGCTGCCAAAAAAAAAAAAAAAAGAAAAATGATCCGACAGAACTGAATAGACAAACGGATACAAAGCAAAGAGAAGCAAGACTGATTATTAAAAACAGGCTCGTACCCAACAAGACAAAATGAACACAACTGCCTCATTTTTATTCCTGTCTAAACTCCAATTTGGGGTGAAGGGGGGTAACAATTTGAGGGGTCATCCTATACAATACGTTCACTGAATCAAACTACTGTTGTGCGTTAAAATGAATAGTCTCGTCGCTTTTGGCTATATCGAACTGAGTTGAGACTTAGCAGATAAAGTCTTACGCGAGGTTGTCAACCCATTACGCATGCGTAAATAGTGACGTAACGTATGCTTAGATGTGAGGACATAACATTTCAGTGATTGTTGCTAATTTGTTCAGAACAAACACCCGTACGCTATCGGGTTGTGCTTTATATATCATTCGGAAATATTAGCTGTTTTTTGACAAATTCTTTATTGAAGATGAACTTGGATAAACTTCCTTCTATCTCAAATGCTACCGCCGTTATAGATTTTTAGCGAACATTTTTCAGAATTAAGAAAGTTTTCAAATATATCTCCCGTTTTTGAAATAGAGTAAAAAAGTGTTTTTAGTGATGTAATTTATTCAAAATAAAAGCAGATGAAGATTGACAGATTGGATTTTTTTAAATTTTTTGTCGCTTTTAGTAAATAACTTAATTTAAACATAGCCCACTTGGTTGAGCCGGAAGAATAAGGCAACCCATTTGAGTGTCCTAGATATGACGCAAAACTATATTTGTTGATGAGGCTTCAGTTCTGGAGCTTTGAAGAATATGATGTAACCCTTCATTATCATTATTCCCATATCCACCCTGATTTGGAATGGACCTGTTAGGGCCCCATCTATGGATCAAATTGAACTGTTTAACTCTTTGACAGTATGCAAACAAATGACTGATGTCATATTGAAATATTATTGTTAAATAGCGATGATTGAAACCATTCAACTGTGTGCAAATAAAACTATTGGTGTTAGCAATAATTGAAGCCATTTAAGAGTGGGCAAACGAAGGATTGATACTAAATGGAATAGTTTGTGTTTGATAGGAATACTTGAAACCATTTAACTATGTGCAAACAAATACTTAATATCAAATAGAATTTGTTAAAAAGCAATATTTGAAAACATTTAATCTTGTAAAAAGAAGGACTGATATCAAATAGAATTATTAGTGTTAGATAGCAATACTTGAGACCATTTAACTGTGTGTAAACAAATGCTTCTTATTATCAAATAGAATTATTAGTGTTAGATAGCAACACTTGAGACTATTTAACTGTGTGTAAACAAATGCTTTTTAATATCAAATAGAATTATTAATGTTAGATTGCAATACTTGAGGTTGTTTAACTGTGTGTAAACAAATGTATTTAATATCAAATAGAATTATCAATTTAAGATAGCAATTTTTTTTTTGTTAGCGACCATAGTCGAGGGTGACCCGATGCTCCCTTTTCGATAGCTACTACACCAAGGTGTAGGGGAGGGTGCTACTCCTTTCCCGGGAAAAGATAGCAATACTTGAGGCCATTTTATTGTGCGTAAACAAATGCTTCTTAATATCAAATAGAATTATCAATTTAAGATAGCAATATTTGAGGCCATTTTATTGTGTGTAAACAAATGCTTCTTAATATCAAATAGAATTATAAGTGTTAGATAGCAATACTTGAGGCCATTTAAATGCGCGTAAACAAATGCTTCTTAATATCAAATAGAATTATTAGTGTTAGATAGCAATACTGTGTGTAAACAATGGCGATACTTGTGAACAAACAAATTAACTCCTTTAAAAACAAAATTGCCTCCAAATTATTCACTTACTAATCATCTAGGTAGTAATTTACTAAGCTTTTTGCTTAGATGTTGCACAAGACTGAATGAATGGAGCACCCAATAAGACACGAACTCACTCTTGCATGTTTGCATGTCAAGCTCGCTAACCGTTAAAAGACCTGAAGGGCCCTCAAATCTTCTATGTATAACCATTTAACCGTGTGCAAGCAAATGTGAAATTAAATTGTTACTGTTACATATCAATCCTTGAAACCATTTAACGATTCGCAAACAATTCGTTTACAAATCATATACATTTGATATATATGGATAAACAGGATCTGGCATCAAATAACCAAAAAGATTTGATATGCCATAAAACCAAACCAACTTAATACCCAATCAACCGAGCCCTTCCAAATATACCCAATTAGCACAGGAATAAAATAAAGTATTCAACATAAAGTAACCCAAGGGTGGACTTGTTGTAAACCAACCAACCAGCCAACCAACCAACATTAATTCAATATAGAAATTTTAGCGAAATCGGAACAGACGCTCAAGTTTCATAAAAGTTTTATTTGGTTTGGTTTGGGTCGGTTATTTTGTTTAATGGCACACCAACCCTTCTGATTTATTTAAAGCTAATTCTTTTCTTCTTTTTTTTTTTTTTTTTTTGTAAATGAATAGTTTGTAAGTAAATATTTATGTTTTTCACCAGATTTTTTGAGCCCGAATCAAAAGGGTAGTGAACAATATTGGCGTCACAGGTGTATCTTTTGTAGAGGGACTTGTTGTTGGATTCTCAATGGTACAGTTATTTATTGAGCATCCGACTAACGCGCAAATATGGCACAAGACCGTGTTTTAAGTGGGTCTAGTTGCAGGGCTGTAACCCAGACATGCCTGGTGGGTACAAAAATGCCTCGGGCCCCGTCGACATTCGCCTAAAAAGAGGCACCTCTGGCGCCAGATGATAAACCTAGCCATACCGACGTGGATGAGAACCTAGAAGGTCGGCTCCATGATGCTCGAGGAATAGATGAGCTATATAGCCGCGACTGCTAGGCTATCACCGCAGTCGCGTTATGTAGTCCAGACCGACTATCAATCACCTCAAAAATAGATCTTCCTCCGAACCAAACTGCATACCCCGAACGGCTGATCAGAACAAGACGGTTTGGGGGATTTTTATGGGTTCTCAATAATTTAAGATGTATGTAAAATCGTAATTTAGGGACCACAGCAAGCACTTCCGATAAGAATTGGTCAACCAGAGACGAGGACTGGATGCATTTAAGGTCGTTTGCAACTGTCCACAAATATTCAATTGCAAGTTGAACTTTCAGCCAGGAAGACGTATCTTATGGATTTTAACACCAGAGGAAATCTACAGAATAAGATTAGCAACGCAGATTTCTGTGAACAAGAGAACAATTGAACTCCTACACTAGCGACAAGGTGGTGCCCGTAGTGTAATGGTCATCGCTATAGGAACTGGACACGGCGACACGAGTTCAAATCCTGGACGAGACTGATTGCATTCACATAGCATTAATACCCTTGAGAAATGTATGAATCCAATTATTCTCCCTCCAGCTATGGGTAAATAATAGGGCACACTGGGTCCTTCAGCCTTAGTGAGGTAATTAGTCTAGGAGAAGGAATACTCTGAATTCAAATCTGTTAAACTCTGCTTAAAAATTGACCTTGTATCATATCCTGCTCGAGCGGAGAGGTTGGGTAAATATGATAATAGCGACAAGGGTTTCAACACTTGATTTGTTGATTCATCTTATGTTTTTATTCTAATATATATTATAACAAAGGTTTTATTTAATGTTTAATGAAATTCTTTTACTGAGCAAATAGATTGCTCCGGGTTTTTTTTTTGTTTTTGTTTTTTTTTTTAGGTTGATTGGTTGGTTGGTGTTATTATGACCATTGCTTAATCTTTTATCATGTTTTTCTCATCAGTCCTTCTGTGTAGTTTAGCTAACGTTGAATTGCAGGCTTGGCCTAGAGGTATATCATCAGCTTGAAGTAAAATTAGGAGGGTTTCGTTCCCGGCTTAGAGCGTTACGCGTATCTAACCACACTGAAGAGTTGTGATACAACGAAATAGTCAGTCTGTGGATGACTATATATATGTACATATAGGATTTATAAGTGATTCGTTCGGAGATGAATATTTTTGATTTCAAACGAATTGTTTAAGCGCGAGACCAAGATGAATAACAAGTTTTGTTTCATTGGCTCATGCTTTGTAGATGATCCTGTTTTATATATATATATATATATATATATATATAAATTTCGTTGAATATAATAGATATTTTCTGTCTACATATTTTCTGCTTGATCCAGAAAAATATTGCCGTATTGATTTTATAGTATTCGGCGGGAATTGATCGATATATTTTCCATACTTGTTTATTTCCCAAGTACTTTCTGTCCGACTTTGGGCCACCATCAGGAGAGGATGTATTACAAAAGTGATGTAACTTTTATATGTACATTACTAATAATAAGAAGAAGAGCATCTGGGCCGTTGCAGTGTGTAGAGCTTACTTTTCAAGTTCCATAGTACAGCATTTAAAAAAAACATTCATGCTCGACAAAAGTACGGATAATTCTCACCGAAAACACAACAATATTAGAACATCAAAATAACAAGCAAAAACTACAGATTCTCGAAGCACTAGATATTAGAAACATGCAACCCAAACTTAACAGAATTAATTTTCAAACCAGTGCTACTGACACTATTTATAGAACAATTTTAAATTTTGTCATCGCTCCCAGGTCTACTCTGGCCCAGAGAGGTAGCACCTGATAGGTTCCTATCTATGGGTCAATTGTTAGAAATAGAACCACATATGAATTGTTAGAAATAGAACTGTTTTGACATTTAACTGTGTGTAAACAAAAACTATACTTATACTAAACTGCATTGTCTAAATTAGAACTGTTTCATTAAACTGAATAGCCTGAAATAGAATTTTTTTTACAATTAAAATGTGTACTTAAGCGAAACTGAACTTTTTTAAATAGAACTGTTTATTTGCATAAAATGGATTTGGCATTAGATAATCTGCAAAGGTTGATATGCCATAAAACCTAAACATACTCTTTCCTTCTTCATCCTATATTTCTTTCTTTTCATTTTCTTTCCTTTCGTCTTTCTTTCTTTTTTTTTTTTTTTTTTTTTTATCATTTACTGTCCTTGCACCTTCTTCAAGGAAATAAATACTGATGGGTTCGTTCACGTCAAAGACAGTCTACATGACCTTCTTTATAGGCTGTTGCACCAAGAACTTTTTCTTTACCGATCAGTTTGTATGTTTCCCCTTCATGGACTGTCTTTCTACGTTTTTCCCATTTGTAAGTATTTTTGACAAAAAAAATTCTTCTCCGTACACGGTTTGCCCTCCTCAGCCGATGAAAAATTTTATGACAGAACTCTGTTCAAGTTTAGAGAATTTTGATTTGTCATCATTTTGAATAGCCTCAAAACAAATATTTTTGTGAGATTGAAATGATTTTTCTTACAACAGTGGACACTACGAGAAGACAATCTTAAGTATTATCACTCTGTCCCATGTTTTATATTGGATTTGTGTTGTATCGTGGTAAGGAAAAGATACACAGTGAAATAGAGTTAATTATCTATTAACTCAAGTGGTACAGTCCGACTAGTATTATTAGTCTCTCGCTGTAGGTGTTACGTCCGAAGTTGGTCTTCTACTGACCGACGTCTTTCAGAGCTCTTCTGTCTATGCTTCTGATTTCGTCTGTGCTTCAGAAACACGGTGTCTTTTATTCTTCCGCGATACCGGAAATAACGTGAAACGAGCGACTATATATCAATTTGTATGTAAATGTTCGTGGATTGTAAAATGATTTAAGCGTTTCTTTCTTCTTTTAATTTTTGATGTAAAAAAGATAAATGCTATTGGCTCGAATTATCAAAACTAGGGTACAAAAACAATGGCAAATATAACGCTGAAAGATCAAGAGTTGAATTAAAGGAAAAGTTATAGTTATGATTAAGGCTTCTTCGATGCCAACAGCTCACGTTGCTTAGTTGGTAAAGCAGCTGTTACGGATAATCAGGTTTCCTGGAAGTAAAATGAGATATAAATTTGAGTCTCAACGAAAGACTTTATTTTATTATCGTTTTAGACATGCAAAGTTCCTCGCTGTCATAGAAATATCGCCGCGTCGGCTGGGGCTGTAGAATACTCCGACTGCTTTTCCGCAGGGGAGTAAGACACACCCACCACCAACGAGTGTCGTGGATATGACACTAAACAATCTGATGGTGAGGTTCCAGTAATGCTGGAGCTTTGGGAAATGTGGAGTACAACTTTATTGTCATCGCTCCAAGGTCCACTCTAGCCCGGAATGGTAGCACCTGATAGGTTCCTATCTATAGGTTAAATAGAAATAAACTGTGTTCTTATGCTAAACGGAATTGTTTGAAATAGAACTGTTTATATTGTTTTGGCTTTAAATAACCAACAATGGTTGATATGTCATAAAACAAAACAAAACAAAACCAAATCATATATATTTAATATATATGTATAAAGAGAATTTGGCATTAAATAACCTACAATGCTTGATATACCATAAAACTAAACCAAACCAAATCATAAAAATTGAATATATATGTATAAAAAGGATTTAGCATTAAATAACCAACAATGGTTGATATGCCATAAAATCCAACAAAACGAAATCATGTCTATTTAATATATATGAATAAAGAGGATTTGATATTAAATAACCTACAATGGCTGATATGCCATAAAATCTAAACAAACTAAAACATATATATTTAGTATATGTGTATAAAATGGATATGGCATTAAATAACCTACAATGGTTGATAGGCCATAAAATCCAACCAAACCAAACTGTCATAGAAATAAGATATATCCTTTGAGTTACAATTAAAAAAAGAAAATTAGATTATAAAAGCCCCGAAAAGCTGGAAAGTGGAATCAACAGCAGGAGGAAAAGTTTTTTGCCGAGTGAAAATCCAAGAGACATCGACCAGCGAGATGCACTTTCGTTATTACTAATTGTAATAGCATTTATCACACTCAATTACATACATAGGAATTGCACAATATTGCGACGATTGTACTAGATCACAAGAAAAGATTAATCACCTTTTAATTTTATTTTATGGTATATCAATCATTGCGTGTTATTTAAAGCCAAATCTTCTTTATACATATATATGAAATATATATGATTTGGTTTGGTTGGGTTTTATGACATGTCGACCATTGTTGATTATTTAATGCCAAATCCTGTTTATACATGTATATTAAATATATATGATTTGGTTTAGTTTGGTTTGGTTTTATGGCATATCAACCATTGTTGTTTATTTGGTTCTAAATCCTATTATTACATATATATTGAATATTGGATTTGTAAACACATTTTGTAGATACACGCAGTTAAATGGTCAAACATTTCAATTTCTAACAATATAATTTATCATAAGTAAACAGATTTAAATGGTTCCAAGTCTGGTTATGTATCACTATCAATTCAATTAAACATCAGTCATTTATTTACACGCTGTTAAACGATCAAACAGTTCTACTTCAAACATTTCACTTTAGCATAAGCCATTTGTTTGCACTCAGTTTAAATTTCAAACAGTTCCATTTGACTTTTAGAGAGGACCCTATCAGCTGCTAGCACTCAGGGCTAGAGTGGACCTGAGAGCGATGGCAATAAAGGGGTACTCCGCATTCCCCAAAGCTCCAGCATTACTGAAACATCACCATGAGATTGTGTATTTTACAGCCCCATACGTCTGGGCTACTTCTATACATGAACGCTATCAAGCTGTTTTCAAAATATGAAAAAGAATTGGAGACTTTGATACAAACAATAAGGCTCTAAAGCCAGGACAGAAAACGAAAATTGCAAATAATTGGAAATATTTGAAGCAGACACCATCAAAGTGTTCAGAAAGACTAATTACAACGGACAGAAAACGAAAATTACAAATAATTGGAAATATTTGAAGCAGACACCATCAAAGTGTTCAGAAAGACTAATTACAACGACCAGTAACAACATTGCTAACATAAGATCAAACAGAACTAGAACAAAACCTAGAAAGAAGGCATTGGAAGAAAAATTGTATGGGTATTTTAAGTGACAAAATGGAGAAATTTCAGGGGAGGAAACTTCGACATGACTAAGAAAGAGAAACCTTTCGAGAGAAACAGAATCTTTTCTAATATTATTGGTTGGTTGTTTGGATTTTATGGCATATCAACCTTTGTAGGTTATTTAACGCCAAATCCATTTTTATACAAATAGTCAGTTCTATTTCAAACTATTTAGTTTAACATGAGTACACAGTTTAATTGTCAAAAACATTTCTATTTCAAACTATTCCGTTTATTCAAACAGTTCTACTTCAGCTAATTCAGTTCAGTATAAGTACAGATAATATTTACACACAGTTAAATATCAAAACAGTTCTACATTAAACTATTCAGTTTTGTGTTAGTACAGTTTCAATGTCATAAACAGTTCCATTTCACACAATTCAGTTTAGCAGTTTAAATGTAAGTACACACTTTAATTATCAAAAACATTTCTATTTCAAGCTATTCAATTTAGTCAAACAGTTCTAATTCAAACAATTCAGTTAATCATAAGTACACAGTTTAGTTCTATTTGACACATAGATTGGACCCTATCAAGTGTTACCACTCCGGGTCAGGCAATGAAGGAGTACTCCGCATTCCCCAAAGCTCCAGCATTACCGGAACCTCACCATCAGATTGTTTAGTGTCATATCTAGGACAATCTTTGGGGATCGTCTTACCCCACTGCAGAAATGCACTCGGTACAATGCCGTCTAGTGGATTTTGTCATCCTAACGGGCTGCTGGGGGAAAATCAAAGAAAGCAAAAAGATTGTAATTAATATCGCTGAGTTGAAAACCAGAGGACGAGCGGAGACTATCCAGACCACAGCACTGTCCAGACCATCCACAATGCTGAGAATTGTACTGGAGACTTGCTAGCACTCGGACTCCAGTGAAAGAGCAACACTGATGGGAAAAAACTCGCAAGGAGTATTCTACGACTGCTACAATAACTATTATTACTACCACTACTACTACAACATACAACTACTACTACTACTACTACTTTGCCCAATCGGCTGGGGCTGTCGAATACACCGACTGCTTCTCTGCGGAGGGGTAAGACCCCCCGCCAACGAGTGTCCTATTTATGACACTAAACAATCTGATAGTGAAGTTTCAGCAATGCTGGCGCTTTGGGAATGCGGAGTACCCCTTTGTTGCCATTGCTCCCAGGTCCACTCTGACCCGGAGTGGTAGCACCTGATAAGGGTTCTATCTATGGGTTAAATAGAACTAAACGATGCTTCTTTCAATATACTGATTTTTTGCATTTAAACTGCGTATTTATGCTAAACTGAATTGTTTAAAATAGGACTGTTTTGACATTAAGACTGCGTAATAATGCTACACTGAATTGCTTGAAATAGACCTGTTTTGACGTCTAAACTGTGTACTTATGCTAAACTGAATCATCTAAAATAAAACTGTTCGACATTTAACTCTGTGTATTGCTCAGTCGGCTGGGGGCTGTAGAATACACTGACTGCACCTCTGCAGAGGGGTAAGACCCCACCCTAACTGTTTTTAGCATTGAAACTATACTTCCACTAAACTGAATTGTTATAATAAACTGAACAGTTTGAAATAGAAATGTTTTTAACAAATTGTGTACTCATGCTGAACTGAATTGTTTGAAATAGAACTGATTATTTACATAAAAATGGATTTGGCGTTAAATAACCTACAAAGGTTGATGTGCCATAAAACTCAACCAACCAACTACAACTACTACTAATAATAATAAGAAGAATAATAATAATAAGAAGAAGAAGAAGAAGAAGAAGAAGAAGAAGAAGAACAACAACAACAACAACAACAACAACAACAACAACAAGAAAATTCCCTGGTATTTTGATATACATTTTGATTGACAAGATTAAGTTTTTGTGAACTTCAGCAAATCCCAAAGTACAAATAAAAGAAAATAAATAAAACTAGGTGAATGCCTGGGTCTTGCCAGTAAGTTGATGTAGGGATAACATCCCTTGCTTCTCAAAACAGTTCTTCTAATAGCCTCAAGGTGGCGCGGCCAAAGTAGCATCATAAAACACGCGATAAAGTCGAAACTCTGTCTGTCTGTCTGTCTCTCTCTCTCTCTCTCTCTCTCTTTGTTCCTGCCACGACAACCAGAAAGGAAGCTCAAGTGTATGCATTTCGCAACTGAGAGGCTTTGGCCTCAACAAGCCTCGTATCGTACCACGAACAGTACCACCGTTTTACGTAAGTCTTCGTACATCAACTTTCATTCTATAAAGGACTTAATAGGACTTTCTCCCTATATTATACTCCCAGTATATCATGTAATTCCTGTATCCTTTCTATTAAGTTTAAGATTAATGTAATTTTTTATTGTTTGTTGGGTACTGAGTTACTTTCATGTTTAGTTTCCACAAATACAACACAAATTTTACAAGCATGTAAACAAGTGGAATGTGACAACAACGAACATTAAGAAACAAGCAATTTAATAAACATAACAAACAGGATAAAAGTAATTAAAAATACAATGTTCGTTTTATGTGCGTGTGTGTGTAGAAAACACAGCTATGGCCGGTTGAATAAAAATATGATTTGTTCGCCCGTGTGTACGTGTGATCATGTTAGGAAAGTCTATTGAATCAATGTGTCCATAGTTGGCCGAAGTAAAGAGGATAAAAAATTGACTTTACTTACATTCATGTGTATGCGTGTGTGTATATATGTGAAGTATAGGCCTTTTGTTTTCTTAAGTCCACACATGCGTTTTTATGATCTTTGGCGACAATGTGTCGTTTTCCAGTAGTCGGCAAAAGAAAGCCGCATGCTTCTTCGCTTTGAGTCTTGTAGTGTTGCCTTCTGCTGTCCGTCCTGACCTCTCGTAATGGAATGCCCTAGTTAATTAAATCCTTCGTTATTTATACTTTTGGGGGTCACTAAAATGAATCAAAAATAGGATTTTGTTAGGTTTTATTGCGGGTCCTAAAATTCAAGCGCGTAGACATTTCTTGACCAATCAGATACGTATATTTACTTATTTATTTTGGAGCCTAAATATTTTTCTGTTAATTAGTTTCTGAGCCGAATTTTCTAGAATGTTCTTATTCTGTGTTTTTAGCTGATTGGTTGAAAAATATATAAGTGTGACTTCAATGTTTTTGGAGTTATTTTAAGGCTAAAAAAATGTGTGTTCCCTATATTAATTCGTCATGAATGTTTTTACATTGTTTGGCACGAGGGAATGTTAAAACCTGATACATTTCCTCTGTTACACGTGTCCAAAATGTATTCCTCATTCTCTGATAATTATGATGATGAGTTTTGGTATTTAGTTATAACAAATACTCGAAGACCAACTTTCCAGTCTCTGATACCAAAGCCCATTCGATCCTATCTCGCACTGAAAAGGCTATGGAGCACAAAGGTTACAGTGATACCCATATTTACCAACCCCTCCGCTCGGGCAGGATATGACACAAGGTTAATTTTTAAGCGGCATTTAACAGGTTTGAATTCAGAGTTTTCCTTCTCCTAGACTAGTTGCCTCACCAAGGCTGAAGAACCAGTCTGCCCTACTCTTAGTAGGGAGAATAATTGGATTCATACCTTTCATGCCTACTCTTTTGGAGGGAGAATAATTGGATTCATACCTTTCCGAAGGGTATTAGTGCAATGGGAAATGCAATCAGTCTCGTCCAGGATTTGAACTCGTGTCGCCGTGTCCATTTCCTACGACGATAACCATTACACCACGGGTACCGTCTACAGGTTACAGTGATACTAATCATTGTTGGATCCCTCGAGATAATACTGAAAAAACAGAAAAAGATGCTGGGGGAACTAGAAATCTGAGGAAGAACTGAAACCGTACACAATACTGTCGAGATGGGATTTCCTTTTGTGAAACGGAACACCCAATTTCAACAAACACCTGTTCGTCAGCGTATTTATTGTCAACTAGAAAGAAAGATATGCTTCTTCATAAACAGACACCAAAAAACGACAAACAATTTGATTTTTAATCATAAAGATTTTATCTGAGAACACAGCACATGGCACAGAAGAAAAAAAATACGGTTTTCCTATTGCAATTAAAGTAACGGCTGTGTTCTTTTAGAAAGGCTTATATAGACGATGAAACAGTGATAAAGACTGTTATTGTGTTGCTAAATACGGTAGGGATTAAAACGGACCTGTTGGATATTTGTGTTACTGAGTTTGTTTTTTTTCCTAAGAAAAAGCACTCGCCCACAATTGTAAAAATAGTATCTATCTATAGAATTCTAAAATTCTTATTTTTGTGTATATGATGCACTGTTGGTTTCAGAGGTATTCATCCCCGCCCATCCCTGAATTATAGATGCAGCTGCAAATCCCTCAAATGTTCATGGAAATTGCATGTGCATATTTAAACAAATTATGAAATGCTTCATGTGAAAGAATGTGTTGTTATGCCCACAGCATTCTTTTCATATTTTTATGTCAAACTATAAGAAAATGATATTAAAAAAAACTTTAAACATTGGACAAAATTATTGACCCTCTTGCTTCAATAGTTAATTGTTATTCTTTTAAAAATAGTTCCCCTACTGTCTTTCTACAAGGATACCTAAATAATCAATTGTGTAACGTTTATTGTTGATTATTGCTTTTAATCGTTTTTGATAATTTCTTACAAGATCATTACAGACACCGACAGGTATTTTGTTAAATAGTATCACCGCTGACCTTCTATATATATTTTGTGTAATCTTTATTTTAGATTATTGCCTTTAATCGTTTTCCTTACAAGATCATTATACTCACTGATAGTTATTTCGTTAAATAATGCCTCTACTGTCCTTCTACGAGAATACCTAAATGATCTATTATTGTATAACCTTTGTTCTTGCTTATTGCCTTTGATCATTTTTGATAGTTCCTCACAAGATTCACACTGACTGTTATATCGTTAAATAGAATCACTAGACACTGCTGGAGAAGCAGGGACGAGCTCAGAAGCGATGTACTCCTGTGGAACCCCACATATGGCCGAGCAAAAGCAGGACGACCAGCTCGAACATACATACAGCAGCTCTGTGAGGATACGGGATGTAGCTCTGAAGACCTGCCAGAGGCGATGAACGATAGGGAGGAGAGGCGAGAGAGGGTCAGGGATATCCGTGCTGGCGGCACGACATGATGATGATGATGATGACTGTTCTTCTACAAGAATTACTTGATAAAAAGAATTACTGATATTAAATAACAATACTTGAAACTGTGTGAAAACAAATGATTGATATTAGATTAGAAAGGAATGCTTGATAAATAGAATTACCAATATCAATTAAAAATACTTGAAACCTTTTAACCGTGTGCAAACAAAGGATTAATATTAGTTTAGAGAGGAACACGGTCAACTAGTAACAACGCCCTCGCATGTTACATTAACAGGCTGACTTCTAACAGGCCGAAGTAATACAAGCCAAAAAAAAAAAAATGACCCGTTCATGGCCGCATATGAAATTAACTTAAAAAGAGAATTAACTTTAAATTTGAACAGAGAAAATAGTATAATCCTGTTGTTAGAATTTTCCGACGTTATTTTAATTCTTTTCAACATTGAATATTTACACTGTCTTTTACTCATCCACGAATAATAAACGGCAGTGAGTTACCTTGCTTTTATGATTTCAAAATAACGTCGGATAAAATCAATCAACATATATTATTTTCTGTATATAATTTTTAAAGTTAATTCTCTTTTTCGGTTAATTCCATTTAACCGTGTTTAACCAAATGATCTCTAATTTGTTTGAAAATAAAGTTTCTCACACGTAAACATAGTAAACCACACAATACAAATACACAGTCAACTCCGTTGTTCAGGTATGAACGGTTTATTAATTACTTGACTTCGGTTCTTCGACACGACGAGAGAGACACAATTCTTAAAAGTCTTTCGTAATCATACTATCCTAACAACACCCTCCAACGTTCGGCACATCTTGTGGTGTTTTAGATCTCAATTCATCTGCGCTGGTCGAGACCCGAAAAACTTAACCGCCGCCGCAATGGTAGAAAACTCAACTCAATGGCAGAAACACAATTGTCTGCCTACATGGTCCAATCTAAAATCCTCAACTGACATGATTTTTAAAATCCTCAAATTCTCAGCCCATCTCTTCTGGGCATGACGTCATCCACACTCCAGCCTCATTTTCTGTCTGGGGTTTATTATGACAATGGTACTATTTACCAACCCCTCCGCTCGGGCAGGATATGACACAAGGTCAATTTTTAAGCGGAGTTTAACAGGTTTCGAATTCAGAGTTTTCCTTCTCCTAGACTAGTTGCCTCCCCAAGGCTGAAGAACCTAGTCCGTCCTACTATTTACCCATAGCTGGAGGGAGAATAAGGGGGTTCATACCTTTCATACAATGGTGATTGTCATATCCTTTGCGCCCGAGCGTAAACTGTACCCAATGCTATGCATTAGAACTCTTAACCCGACTAGTTTAAAGCCCAACCAAACTGAATGATAAAATATAATTAACGAAAAATGATTAATATAAAAAATCATTCCTTAGTTATATAACACTTATCGCTAACTAATCATAGATGTATGAATAGGAGGTGCCCGTGGTGTAATGGTTATCGTCGAAGGAAATGGACACGGCGACACGAGTTCAAATCCTGGACAAGGCTGATTGCATTTCACATAGCACTGATACCCTTGGGAAAGGTATGAATCCAATTATTCTCCAGTAGGGCAGACTAAGTTCTTCAGCCTTGGTGAAGCAACTAGCCTAGAAGAAGGAAAACTGAATTCAAACCTGTTAAACTCCGCTTAAAAATTGACCCTGTGTCATATCCTGCCCGAGCGAAGGGGTTGGTAAATATGATAAATAGGATTTGGCATTGAATAACCGTAATGAGTTGATATGCCATTAAATCAAATTAGCTAAGAATCGCAGTTCAAAGTCATGATATAATTTGATTGTGTGTGTGTGTGTGTGCTTACGTATGTGTACGTTTTGAAACTGTGTATATATTTTTACGTGGGTTGGTGACTGTTAATCCCTGAGTGTATGAGTGTGGCTTTATATAAACATGCTTATAGGGGTTATAGGGGTACAGCCTTTTATACAGGTGGGTACACGCTCTTTATAAGTTGTTCGATAAGCAAAATTTGTTCCCTTTGAATATAAGGTCACTTTACAGTAGGCTGTAATGTCATCCCAGCGCCAATGTAAATCATTCTGCGATCCCTGACAACAACCACTGACTCTTTGGAATTTGACCCCTCTACTATTAAATACTTTCAACGTCCATGGGCTTTAAAATGGCTTGGAATACGTCTGATCGGCTTAAAAATGGCGCGGAAAGGAAAGAGTAAGACTCTGGCTTGGGAAAAAGCACGTGTAGAGGAGTGGGTTCTTCTTGGGTAGCCCAGAAAAACAGAATATGTGATATGAAGTGGGGTGAAATTAAGAGAAGGAAGATATTTGCCGTGGTGCAATGGTTATCAATCGATTCTCGTAAATCAGTTTCTCTTTTATTTCTTGAGTTTCTGTAGTTGAATTTTTCTGTTTCGTCTTCTTCTTCTTCTTCTTCTTCTTCTAAAACGTCAGTCAATAGCGCAACAAAATGCACGTGGGGATCTGGCTAACTCAAACCAAGACTGCTACACTCAGAAATGCACAGCTTTTATGCCGCCGGGGCCCACGCTTATGCAAATGAGTACGGGCCTCGCTTTCGGTAATGCCGCGCACGCATATTGCCATTTCTGCGTCCGCCGCCGTGACATTTACCTCGTCACGCATTCTCTAAACTCCCCCCTGATCCCTGATCACAGCACAGGCAAGGTCACGTTGGCAACCTCCGGCGTGTGCTTCGTCGCAAAGGTGGTTCTGAGGTTTCTCCATTTTGTGCTGCCTGGCCGACAGGCATTGTAATATACCCAATGTCATCTGAAGTTTCATCATCTGTTCCGCCAGACGGGATAGCATTTGTCCGAGGTCGCACGTCCTTTACATGGTGCGGGACGCTGTCGATAATAACGGTTTGCGGGCTGATCACCTCTGTTACCGTTCCTTCTTGGAGTTTGGACGTGCATCGATAACGAGGCGGTTTTACCCATACAGGGTCGCCCAGACGGTATTTGTTACA
The DNA here is from genome assembly GCA_963585895.1 of Sepioteuthis lessoniana. NCBI lineage: Eukaryota > Metazoa > Mollusca > Cephalopoda > Myopsida > Loliginidae > Sepioteuthis > Sepioteuthis lessoniana. The sequence continues at coordinate 91,309,133 of OY757913.1, read as the reverse complement.
CGCCTCACCGAACCAGAAAGTGTGGCACAATGCCTTTTTTTGGTGGGTCCGGGTGCAGGGCCGTTGCCCACACGCGCCCGGCATTTCCCAAAAATGCCAACGGCCCCGTCGGCATTCTCCTTATTAGGGGCGCCTCAGGCGCCGGGCAATCAACCCAAACCCCCCTGAAGTGGGTAATAGCCTGGGGGGAAGGCCACATGAGGCTGTAGGAAAAATCCAGCCCCCGAGACACACCCGGCTAGAGACGCGCCGCACCTCGCACGGCCGGCCGAAGTGCGACCCGACAACTGAATGCAGCACCTATGAGAAGATGCTCAGACGGTATCGGTTTTGTGCGGAGGCCGGTGACGTGGGCACTGGGTCGATATTCCTTATTCTAACCTCATATCTGTAAATCCCGTTCCCTAGAGTTTCTTTATTTGATCGCATATCAAACTTCGTGGGTCATTAAATATCTAGTCCATCTTTTAAAGATAAACAATTGTAGTACAACGGAGTGTCTCAATTTACATGGGATCCAAGTAACTGTTAATAACTCTACTAATAATGTTGTGATCTTTTTTTGTTTCAGATTTGAAAATAGTATACAATAACAACTATTAATCCTCGACCAAAATGCCTTTGAAAAGAAAGGGAAAATATTTTGCGTCACTATTCATTTGGAGACTAAATCATTCAAAACTGTGCAAGCAAAATTTCGCAGGAAGTTTAACTTTAACAATTATTTCCAGAAATATAAAATATATCATTGGGTATACAAATTTCAAGTCAAAGGGTCAGTAAACAACCTCAACAAGAAGGCAGAAAATCTCAAATCTGGCAGGAAGTTGACTGCAAGTTGTCCTGACAATGTGGAAACGGTGAGAGATTCTGTCGGAAGGAATCCGAAAAAGTCCCTCCGAAGACGTTTCCAAGAACTTTGTCTTTCACGTGCATCGAGGCAAAGTATCTTTAAAAAAAGGATCTTCAGATGTGGTTGTAACCATAAAGAATCCAGATCAAGAATAATTTCACGCCTGCTGACATGGAAAAACGTCTCATTATCATATTAATGGGTTGCATCTATTTTGAGACACCCTGTATTTAACCTATAGCAGGAAGGTGGGATACTTTTTCCAATATTATTAATCCGAGAATAAACGTTATAGTACGATTGGAGTTCGAACTTGATTTCTACCATGTCACAGTTATGGGGTTAGGATGTTATGGGTGTTAATAGTTAGTGGTTGGTTATCTCCTCTTTCCAGTACCAATACGTGTTGTTTTCTTTTGCTAGTCGCGTTAGCAGAAATGGAATCAAGGAAAGAAGGAGAGACAAGAAGATAGTGAAGCTATAACGACTTAATTTTATATCGATGAAAGTTCGCAACTAAGTCTTGAAGGAGGAAGACCTCCACGTGCAAAAAAATAACTGCTGAGGTCTGAGTTCTTTCTCCCAAAATTTCCTTTTGGCAACGGAAAGCCACTTTTTTCCCAGTATCCTCAGATTTTTTTTTCTTCCTGTCAGAGACCTCCCGGGAGGTTGTTAGTTCTTTTGTGCGTATTCTATTTTGTGTTTTTTAATCTGATTTTATTTTATTATTTATTGTTGTGGTTTTTATGTATTATTCAATACCCATACATTCCAGCGCGTCAGCCTCTGCACCTCGAGAAGTGCCCACTTTGATTACTGCTTAACACTCCCAACAAATCACCGCGAAATTTAGTCGCAGAACAATTTTAACTTCATAACACAATATAAAAACAAAATTGATAAATCTTTATTCTCATTGGTTGATTTACCCTTTATATGTCGATTTTAATCATTCATAAAGAATCATTCGTAAAATAACCAGGTACGATTCACGTACTGACTTCTACCCTACAAAGACGAGTTCTTCAAAATTAAAAATGATGTTTTTAAGTAATTTTTTTAAAAACTAGGCCAAGTTCAGTCTTCGATGGATTTATTAATCAAGACTATTGTTTGACATGGAAATTAGATTTACATTCTATGACTCAAATATAAGCACTTTTTTCTCTAATTTACCTCTTCTGTCATTAATGTGCAGGTTGCTAGAAAATCTAGCTGTGTCGTTATTGATTTGTGACAGAGTATCGATGTTGTCTAGTTTGTAAGTATTAGTATTCTTATTTTGTTGGATTCTATGATAATTGGAAGGGCTAATCTTATATATGTTTTTTGATTGGTCAAGCTCTAACCCAAATCTTTTTAGATATCTTAATGTTCTCAATGTCTTTTTGAATTTTAGAGTGATAATTTGCATATTGTTTTCTAAATTTGGGTTTTTGTAATTAATTTACCCAGATCATCTTCAAAAAGGTCCAGATGTTTGTTGTTAAGAGGGTCTCCCAGGAATTCAGGTAGAATATATCATGGATGCACTACATGGACGCTAACAAAACGTATGGAGAAAAAGCTTGACGGCAACAACGCAAGAATGCTGCGAGTAATATTGAACAAGTCCTGGAGGCAGAAGATCATCTTCAAAAAGGTCCAGATCTTTGTTGTTAAGTGGGGTCTCCCAGGAATTCAGGTAGAATATATCATGGATGCACTACATGAACGCTAACTAAACGTATGGAGAAAAAGCTTGACGGCAACAATGCAAGAATGCTGCGAGCAATATTGAACAAGTCCTAGAAGCAGCACCCCACAAAGCAGCAGCTGTACGGCCACCTACCACCCATCACGAAAACTATCAAAATTAGACGAACCAGACATGCGGGACACTGCTGGAGAAGTAAGGACGAGCTCATAAATGATGTTCTCCTGCGGACCTCTTCACATGGACGAACAAAGGAAAGACGACCAGCTCGAACCGATATACGGCAGCTCTTTGCCGATACGGGATGTAGCCCTGAGGACCTGCCGGAAGCAATGGACGAAAGGGACGGGTGAAAGATAGGGTCATGGATATCCGTGTTGATAGCGCGACATGATGATGATGGGGAGGACATCTTTCCTTGATCAATTGGTAACTCCGAGGGGTTCAAACAAAAGTAGGTCCTATAGCGTATCCATTTGATAAAATCCACTATTTTATCTGTAAGAGATAAAGTGAATGAATGAATGATGGGAAAGTAATGTTTTTATGCGACTAATAGTAAAAGTAAAGTTGGCACTATTTACCCAACCCCTCCACTCGGGCAGGATATGACACAAGGTCAATTCTTAAGCGGAGTTTAACAGGTTTGAATTCAGAGTTTTCCTTCTCCTAGACTAGTTGCCTCACCAAGGCTGAAGAACCTAGTCCGTCCTACTATTTACCCATAGCTGGAGGGAGAATAATTGGATCCATACCTTTCCCAAGGGTATTTGCCCGAAAGTGAACATAATAGCGCGACTGGAGTACGAACTCGCGTACTACAATTCCGCAGTTCATCGCTTTAACCATTACACCAAAGTTGGCAACCTTTAATCGAGGGCAACAAGAAGGCTTCCTTTTCAATAGCAACAAAACCAATGTGTAGGATTGCTCCACTTTACCCTTGAGAGCACCTTCTTTTGCTGAACGTTAAGCAAGGAGGTATCAAGTACCATTTTGAAAGTCTTTGGTATGAAGCGACCTGGGATTGAACCCATGTCTCGCGGACCATTGGCGAACACTCAAACAACTGGGCCAATGAGCGAGTAATATATATATATATATATATATATATATGTGTGTGTATATATATATTTACTAATCTACAATCTACCAGCATTCAAGGTTACCATAAAAAAAGAAAAAAAAACCGCCAGGAACAAGAGATAAAAATACCTCGAATCACCACCCGGGGAAAAAAGAAAAAATACCATAGGTCAAAAAAAAGAAAAAGAAAAGGCCAACCCCGTCACACCAGTTGAAAAAAAACAAGAGATATGCAGTCAGTTGGTCAAAAGAAAATAAAACCCACCATAAACGCTGCAATGCTACAATTACAAGAGTGCTCAACACGAGTGGAGCCAATTACAAAATTAACTTAAATCGCGAGTCGGAATTCTCCTTTTATATATATATATATATATATATATACGAGCGCACGGGCGTGCGTGCGTGCGTGTATGACAGGAAAGTGAGTAAATGATTGAACGAAACACAGATCAACAATTTTTTAAAAAATTATTACTTTAACTTGACTTAAAAGTTTGCTGAAAAAAAGAATTTATAAAGTTTTTTCTTGTTAAAAAAAACAGATGATATAAGTTTAAGCGTAAATATTCGCCAATACCTATGTTACAAAAAGTTTTGCTATATCTAAATCGAATTGATATATTTTATGTGTGTGTGTGTAAAACATCCGGTGTGAGTATGTTACTGTTTAAGGAGAAATAATACTCATGCACTAATATATAACCGGATACGGTTAAAAATTTATCTACAAGCGAAGACTAAAATGGTAGTATTAACATATCTATGTAAAAATATTTTCCTTCAATTTGAAATAATTAAGCCGTTTTGAAATTTAAATGCATACGTGAAGGAACGGAATGTTAGATTTTCAGTTAAAAGAAATAAAGTCAAAAGTTTAAGGTAGATTTATTGAATGAATAAAAAAAATCTACGAAATATTTATCTTTCTAATATTTAACCAGTGAAAATCCTCTTAAAATTGACCTTGTGTCACCTCCTATTCATGTGGAGAGGTTGGAATATATATATATATATATACATTGTGACGGATGCCAGACAGGAACCCGCCCACATTCCTACTAATCTCTCTCTCTCTTTCTCTCTCTCTCTCTCTCTCTCTCTCTCTCTCTGCGTGGTTGGATAGTAGCAAAACCCAATTGAACTGAACCATCAGCACAATTAAAAGTCAGAGGACAATTCTGATTGGATAAAACCAGACATTCAGAGGATAGAGAAATCGTAGGAATGCCAACCGATTCTGATCACGAGATGATTTTTCCTAAAGAGGGCAGTTGCTGAAAATGCATTGAAAGAAAAAGACGCGATTACATGTTAGTGCTTACCAAAGAAAATCACCAGTAACTACGAGAAAAAACATAAAAAAAGAAAGAAAAGAGAGGGATAAAAGTCGACAATCAAAGTGAAGTCAAGCAGGAGGAAAAGTTCGAAGATAAAGAACTCAAGAAGTAAACTGTTTTGTGCTCTGGAATGACACTGAAAGAGAAACCCTTAAATATAATTCTAGCAATTATGGAGAAAAATAGCGAAAACAAAAGAAAGATAACTTATTCACCAGAATTTTTCGGCCGATTCTTGAAGTGCACTCTTTTATGCATTCTAGACCGTGGAAGTGAAAACCCTAAAATATAATTCTGGCTCTTATGGAGAAAATAGCGAAAACAAAAGAAAGATAGCTTGTACATTAAACTCCTTCAACCGCTGAACCTAAAACCAGCTAGATAACGAACTCATAGAGTAAGCTATTTTGTGCACTAGAGTGACAGTGGGGGAGAAAGTCTTAAACACAATTCCGGCTATTATGGAGAAAATAGCGGAAACAAAAGAAAGATAGCTTGGTCATGAACTCCTTCAACTGCTGAGCCTAAAACCAGCAAGAGAACATTACTTGCTTGCAACTCAAAGATATCTACTTCACGAGCAAACAATAAAACCAAGAGAATATGAAGAGAAAAAAAGAGAGAATAAAAAGAGAAAAAGAGAAAAGAGAAAGAATTAAAATGTATGAACTGCTTTTCCAGCTAATTACTCTATTTTCCCCTTTCATAAAACCTATGCTCATTCAGTAGCCATAAATGTGACATTATTTAGTTAATTTGCTTCTTTTTTTTCTTTTTTTCGTTTCTCCCGAAATCCTGTTTTAAAAGAAAGTTCTATTAACACAATTTATTGCTATCTCTTGAATTGTAACGATACCCCCCGTCGGCTCCCACACACGTTAACTTTCTTCTAACCATGTCACTTCTTGGCCGGTGATCAACTAGTGGTTCCGAGGGGGGTAACGCACATTTCTTGCCACTACAAGAATACGATCGAGGGGGCCGGAGAAAATAGAACAAATGAACAAACACGAACAATGCTTGGGGTCAACTCAGAGCAGAAGGAGAGTATGCAACACTACATTTCCGATAGCATATATGGACTAACGCTAGCATGGATTACTAGCGAAAATTCCACAAAGCAACTGGAATGCCGACATCTTGACTCGATCTTCTTCGCTGGACCCTATCTTCTCTGCTACTGGTCTCACCACTCCGGTGTCCGGTGTCGACTGCCCCTGTCCGTGGTTCCACGCCAACTGCCTGTCAGCTCCTTTCTCCAACCAACTCTCTTTTCGCGTCCCGTTACCTCTTCCGGCCACGCCGAGATTTCAAGTCCAAAAACCCTTTGTCTTGTTTCGCGCCAAAACAGACAAAGGAATCGTCTGCTTGGTGGGCCATCTATATAGTGCTACAAATGTCACTCGTTATTGTAATATATATCTATCCACGTTTAAATAAAGAAAGAGACCCTGGAAAATATAACACAATCTAAACGTTCCGTATTTCCTGATTTATACTCATTTTTTTTCATTTAATCGTCCAGCCAAACGGTGTTACCCTAAATACAGTCAACTCCTGACTTTTCACCCAACAGTCTGTGGCAGTTTTCGTGATAGGAGGCAGGTGACCGTACAGTTGGTGTCTTGTGGGGTGTTGCCGCCAGGACTTGTTCAAGATTGCTCGCAGCATTCTTGTGTAATTGCCGTCTAGCTTCTTCTCCAGCCATTTTGTTAGAGTCCATGTAGTGCAGCCATATAGCAGTATCGACATGACCGCTGCGTTGAAGAAGCTGCGTTTCATTTTATCGGTTAGGTCTGATTTCCATATAATCGATAGCCTATTGATAGCTATCCATGCTTTTGTTAACCTCGTGTCGATGTCCTTTTCGGTTGATGCGACGCTGCTTCCTAGGTAAGTGAATTTGTCTACTAGTTTAAGAGGGGTTCCGTCTAGAGTGGAGATGTCACCCGTTTGATTATAGCACATATATTCCGTTTTGTGTACATTGACATAGAGGCCTACACCTGCGGCTGCTCGTTCCAAACTATGCAGTAGTGTTTCGGCTTGGTTGGGTGTATTTGCCAGTATCGCTATGTCAGCTGTTTAGTGTTTCCGTATGTCGCGCGCAAGTGTTGACCGGATTTTCTGGTCAGGGTAATTCAATTCATAATGAACATTTCTATTTACAACTAATCATTTGTTTGCACACATTTAAATGGTTTTAAGACTTCCAATAAAACAATAACAATTTAACATCAGTCATTTGTTTGCACACATTTAACTGGATATACATATGATTTATAAGTGAATAGTTTGTCGGTAATTTCATTTTTAGAACTAGTTTTTTTGCACACTAGTACTGGTATTATTTTATACAGTTAAATAGTTTCAATATTTTCTATCTAACACTCATAATTCTATTCAATATTATTCATTTCTTAGCAACCAGTAACATGGTTACAATTATTGCTATTTAACACTTATAATTCTATTCAACACTTGTCATTGGTTTGCTTGGCCAGTCGGCTGGGAGTGTAGAATACACCCACTGCACCTCTGCAGAGGGGTAACACCACCCCAATGAGTGTCTTTGATATGACACTAAACAATCTGATGGTGAGGCTCCAGTGATGCTGGGGCTTTGGGAAATGCAGCGCACTCCTTCATTGCCATTCCTCCCAGATCCACGCTGGCCCCGAATGGTTGCACCTGGTAGGGCCCTATCTATGGGTTAAATAGAACTAAACTGCATACTTATGCTAAACTGATTTGTTTGAATTAGAAGTGTTTGACTAAACTGAATAGCTTGAAATAGAAATGTTTTTGACAATTAGACTGTGTACTTTCATTTAGACTGCATGCTTATACTAAACTGAATTGTGTGAAATGACACTGTTTTTGGCATTGAAACTTTATTTATACTAAACTGCATTGTTTAATATAGAACTGTTTTGACATCTGTGTGTGAAGAAAATCTATACTTATACTTAACTGAATTAGCTGAATTAGAACTGTTTGACTAAACTGAATAGCTTGAAATAGAAATTTTTTTCACAAATAAACTGTGTACGCATGCTAAACTGAATCGTTTGAAATAGAACTGATAATCAGTTTTAAAATGGATTTGGAATTACATAACCTACAAAGGTTGATATGCCATCAAACCCAAACAACCAGCCAACCGTTATTGGGTTGCTCACAATTAAATGGATCCAAATATTGCTATGTAGAAATATAATAAGCTTTTTGCTTAGATGTGGGACAAGGCCGAATGAATGGGGCCCTTAATGAGACTCGAACTCACTCTTGCAGGTTTGTTAGTCAAGCTTGCAAACTATTACACTACCCGAGACGCCCTAAGTATTGCTATGTATCACTAACAATTCAATTACACATGAGTCATTTTTTGACACACAGATTAAATCTCGAACAGTTCTATTTGACCCATATCAGGTCCTACCACTCCGGGTCAGAATGAACCTGGGAGTAAAGGCAATAAATGAATATTCCATGTTCCCCAAAGCTCTAGCATTACTGGAGCCTCACCATCAGAGTGTTTAATTTCATATCATTCGTTTGTAGGGGCTTACAGTGTCATAGCATTCGTTTGTAGGGGCTTACAGTGTCATCCCAAGGACACTAGTTGCGGGCGGGGTCTTACCCCTCTGCAAAGATGCAGTCGGTGTATTCTACTGTCCCAGTCGACTGGGCTTTCAGATTGTTTTGTGTCATATCAAGGACACTAGTTGGAGGCGGGGTCTTACCCCTCTGCAGAGATGCAGTCGGTGTATTCAACAGCTCCACCTCCACTTGCAAGCTGACTGGGCTGCTGTCGAAAACGAATCATTTTGAACGGATCTATTTGAACCATTGATCGGTTCGGTTTTATTTGCTTTCTTTGGTTAATAGCATTTATTTGCTTTCTTTGGTTAATAGCATGTCAAGGGTTATTTAATACCTAAGCCAACCTTGTCGAAGAAAAGTAGTGGTGCAATTTACCCATAACTATGGGTTGTATAGAAGGTGTTTATACCTTTCCCAAGGGTAATAGTCCAAAAGTGAACGTAACACCTCGACGGGAGTTTGAACTCTTACCGCGACGTCACAGGCTAGCACGTTAGCCACTTTAGCATGACGACTTTCCCCGATGTAAATGGGACCCTAACTGGTATAATCACTCCGGGTCATAGTGGACTAGATAATAATGACAATGAAAAATGCGCTCCATACTCTCCAGATCTCTAGAACTAGACCCGTTAGTACGGGCACAGTCCAACAAAGGCAGACTAGAGGCCGTAAGGGCCCGACTTCGGCTGGGCCACCTTTGAGTGGGAAAACGACGTCATAGTCCAGCAGGGCTCGAGACTCGGCTCGTGCCCGACCTTTCCCTCCCCTAAACCCTCACTATAATCGACCTTCGGGTCATTGACCTTGAATCAAGTCCTGTCTGGCGGGAGGCAGTGACAAATATCGACATGCTTTTTCTTTGGGGGGGGAAAGGTGTCTTACACCTCTACAGTGAGTACATTCAGTTTACTATAAGGTCCACCCATAAGTCGTGAGAAAAATTTAACGTTGAATGGACTTTAAATCTTGTATTAAGAATTTTAAAGATAATGGTATGATATAAAATTAGATTATTTTTTCTTCTTTGCAGGAAAAAAAATTGGTTAATGATAAGATATAAACAAATTTGACATCTTCTTGAGGTATTATTATGAAAACTTAATTAAAAATGATGTTTAATCTCATTTAATCAAGTTTTCGGCGCTTATGTAATAAAAAAAAAAAATAAAGTCTTACTTAAAAGAAGTTTCCTCTCAAAATTTTGTAGACAAAACGTTTCTTTCTTTCTGGGTTTTTTTTTCTTTTTCTTTTTTTTTTTTTAGATTAATGAAGTTAACACAGAAGGGTCCCCCAGCGTTCCTCGGCAGGAGTAAATGTTTTTTAATAACCGATTTCAAATCCTGGAAGAGGCCTTTTTTTGCATTTCACATCGCGTTAATAACAAATCTTCCTCTAGTTATGAGTAAATAGTAGGGCAGATAGGGCTCTTTAACCTTGTTATATCGGCCGGTCTAGGAGAAGGAAAATTCTGAATTCAAAACCGTTTAACTCTGCTTAAAAATTGGCCTAGTCTCGCATCCTATTCGTGGCTGAGAAGTTGGATGTATATATATATATATATATATATATACATTACATATACAAGCAAACTAGATTCCTAAAGAGCCTTCAAAAATAGTATTCTAATTTATTAAAGTATAGTATTCTAATTTATTAAAGTATAATATCCTATTCGTCGCTGAGATGTTGGATATATATATATATATATATATATATATTACATATACAAGCAAACTAGATTTCTAAAGAGCCTTCAAAAATAGTATTCTAATTTATTATTCGACTTAATTTAATGTTTTAGAACGGAATATTAACAAGTTCTTATTGCTAGTCTTTGGCCAAAAATTATTATATAGTCTAATATACAATTGAATTCATTTCTCATTTATCCTAATGAAAATACTAATAATAATCATATGGATTATAAATCTATATCCATTCTTGTAACTCAAAAGAAAGGAATGCCAATTTTGTGGAAAGCAAGTGCGTCCTTTGAATCAAGTATAATCATGGTTGTTGAATACAAACTTCTTATTCTTTATCTCATAATTTTGGTTTATAAATTAAAGCAGCCATCACATAGACTGCGGCCTTTGTATCTAATATGCAAGTAAATAAAAGCTTGAAGAAGATTATAAAGACATACATATTGCAATGTTCATTCAAGAATCACAACAAACACTAACAATTAAAGATATATTATTATAGTAATGTAACATCTTCATTATAACTATTTATGATACTTAAAAAGTCAAGTATGGTGTTGATGTGACGATACCCCCTAGGCCCCCCGAATACATCAACTTCTTAACCATTTTACTTCTTGGCCGATGATCAACTAGTGGTTCCGATAGGGGCATCGCACATTTCTTCATAGCTACAGAAATACAATCAAGGGAGCGGGAGAAAAGAACAAACGAACAAACGAACAATAAGGCTTGGGTTAACTCAAAGTGCAAGAAGGGGAGCTATGTAACACACTGCATTCCTTGGTGCATATATAGACTAACGGTAGCGTGGATTTCTAGTGAAATTTCTACAAAGCTACTAGGAATGCCAACCCATCTTGACCCATCTTCCCTCACTGCTGCTGGACTCTCTCTCTCTCATGCCAACTGGTCACTTCTGCTGTCCGGCGTCAACTGCCTTCTCTGTGTTCCTTTGTCCAACTCCTCTCGCGTCCCCTTACCCACTTTCGGTCACGTCGAGATCGCGGGCTCAGGCCTTTGTTTGGTTTCGTGCCAAAACAGACAAAGGGATTGTCTGCTTGGCGGACCACCTACATAATGTCACATACCTTCCCCTATTACCCTTGTCATTTATTCACAATAAATTACAACACATATATAAAAAAAAAAGTAAATGTACAATACAGATATAATATATAATACAGACATAATTTTCACGATTCAAACGGAGCCCTCCTTGCTTCTTTCACAAAAACACACGCAATACAGGTTACACCACAAAATTGCAACAAAACTGCAATGTGCTGGGATGGCATGCTCCCCCACTCCCTGAAATCACTCTCAAAGAGAGCTTTTGAGCACTCTCAACCAATTGGTCGAGAAGGACTGCTAACCATTTCTCTTTACGCGTCAAGGGCATTATGGTCTCTGTGGTTAGCCAAATGCTATGACAGGACCTAAACACCCTCAGGGCCTAAACATATCCGACCCTCACCACCTTGCTGCTACATTTTATCTTAGAGGACTTTTAAACACCTCTATTTCACGTCCTACCCCAAACAATACTTCATATCCGGAACCTTGGAGGACTTTCAAATCACCTCCATTTTTTTATATTACCCTCAACAATATTCCATACCCGGAGGGCTCCCTGCAATTGTGAGCATCATCAATCTCAGCAGTTGTTTATGTGTTGCATCGGGAGAAAGCCTCATGGGGGGATCACAGCGTATGTGGCCCCTGGCCCCGTAATTCCAACCCAGTAACAGTTGAGCTTGGAACTCTTCGCCCTGCCAGTAATCTCCATGAATTTTCAAAAGATACAAAACAAAGCAATTGACACCATCTCCCAGATCGGCCAGCCAGAGTGGGAGCAACCGGACACCGCCCTGCGCCCAGGTATCGTCCTCCCAACCCAACCCCGTCGTCAACCGTCTCTTCAAAATAACATATTCATCAAATCTTGTCAATCAGGCCGCTCGCTTTCCCAAATCAACAATTGTATAACTTACTACCCTTCGATACCCGTCCTCGAAACGGAGGCACTGTGCAACCAACCCCCAGGGAAGGACATGACCAGACGAGAAGTGCCAAGGGCAATTAAACTTACAAAAAAAACAGAAAATCCATGAAAAAAAAAGAAAAGAAAAACAAACAACAATGAACAATAAAGCAAATGACAAGGCAAGCTCAATCCCCAAAAATTAACAAAAAACAAGGTAAAGTATAACAAAAAGGATAACAAAAAATCCACACTAACTAAACAACAACAAAAAAAAAATAATTCACACACCAACAAAAAAATTAAATAAAAATAAAATAACTCCAATTGTCAATATATATATAAAAAAAAAATGAACCAAAGAAAAAAACAAATCATTCTCAATGAGTCTCTGTCACGCACCCCCTACCTCGCATCTACCTTCTAACCTTTGTCTCTTTATCTCTTGGGATCTCTGACCGCTTCCACCATTTCTCTTTGCTTCTTTCTTTCCTTCTTACCTGTCCACTTGACTTCTTCCCACTACCAGGGGTGGTCCGGGTTGGGTGGATGGGTGGAGGTGACAGCATTTGCTTCCAACCGTTTTTTTTAATCGACAAAAAATACAAAACGAAAACTTTTTCTTTTTAAAATCCAAAGTTTACTTTTCTTTCTTTTTTTTAAAACTGAGACAGGCATGGATGCAGTGAAAAAAAACTCCCTACCTTAGCAATATCTCTTTCTTTCTCCTTTTATTCTCTTTTTCTTTGTGACTTTATCTGTTCTTCCTTCTCTTTCTTTGTTCAAATTTTCTGCCATTTTTTTCAATTTCATATTTTCTTTTTATCATTTCTTTATCTGTTCCTCCTTCTCTTTCTTTTTTTTTTGTTTAAATTTTCCGCCATTCTTGCTTTTTTTTTTTTTTCAATTTTCCATTTTTTTTTTTTTTGTTTTTGTTTTTGATAGAAGTTCTCCTCCCCCTTCTACCCTCTGCAATCGGAACGATCCTACGTTGACCAGTCGATTTTAACCTATCTTAGCGATCTCACTCTCTCTCTCTTATTTTTCGTTTCATCTTCCTTTTCTCTGTGGTTTTAAAACTAATACCACAATTTTTTTCTTTTAGTGAACCTTACAGCAAAATTTTTTTTTTTTAATCGGTGACCCATCACCTCTCTAGCATAAAAAAAATACAATAAAACTTCTCAAAAGGGACTAACTTTTTTTAAGCCACTGATCCTAACACTAAAGTATAAAAATGCTATGAAAACTACTAGGCAAAAGCAAACAAGCATTTTGAATACTAACGGTCAAGCTAAGTGTACGAAGAGAGTAAGGGAATATATTTCACCCTTCCCTTCCAACAAAGACACAACAAAAAAAATCAGCAGCCATAAGGGGTTTAAACATGTGGGGGGGAGTATGTAATTTGGTTATTTCAGTAGATTGCTCTCTAAATTATTCCCACCACAAATACAACACAAAACTTTACAATCGCGCAAAAGAAATGGAATAGAACACAACGAACATTAAATAACAAACAATTTAATATGCATATAACAGAATATGAAAAACAAAATACATGATGTGTAAATGGCCTTTTGGAAAATAAAGTTTGAAGAGAATAAATTTGTTGAAAGATGTGTGTATGTTCATGTTATTAGAGTCCGTAAATAAGTCGTTCTTACTTACATTAAGTTTATAGCGGGTTTTATGATAGTGGCGACAGCGTGTCTCGTTGATGAAAGAAGGTTTGTCGGGTTTTCCTTTTGAATATAATTCTCGGCCATTTGAAAAGAGGTCATGAACTTTAGTTGAGGAAGGAAAGGAATTGGTTGGACATAGTATCGGCTACTGGCTTAGTGGCTTGTGTTCGTCTGTGTCTTCGTTTGTGTGTAAGCTTGTGTCTTGTGTTGTATTTGTGGTGGGAATAATTTAGAGAGCAATCTACTGAAATAACCAAATTACATACTCCCCCCACAAACATACACACACACACACACACACACACAAACGAAATAGATTACTTGGGTTTTTTTTCTACATCTTAAAATTTCCTTAATTGAAAAGTTTTTTTGTTCTTATTTTCAAGTGCAGGGGGGGGTGAATGTGTACTCCTACCTTTGTAGATTTCTTTCTTTTCCATCTTTTTTTCTTTCTCTTTGTTTGTTTTTTGTTTTTTTTTTTTCGTTTTCTTTTTCCTTTCTTCTTTTCTTTTCTCGCTGCTTTCAGGGTCCTTATTGCATTTTTTTCTTCTTCGTCCGTTCGCCTCTCGACTCATCCATCCCTCGATTCTTTCCTTTTTTTTTTCATCAGGTTTTCTTTTTTTATCCTGGTCAACGGTGCCATATGTGACGATTCCCCCTCGGCCCCCCGAATACGTCAACTTCTTCGAACCATTTCACTTCTTGGCCGGTGATCATCTAGTGGTTCCGATAGGGGCATCGCACATTTCTTCATAGCTACAAGAAATACTATCAAGGGAGTGGGAGAAAAAGAACAAACGAACAATATGCTTGGGTTAATTCAACCGCAAGAAGGGGAGCTATGTAACACACTGCATTCCCTGTGTGCATATGTACACTAACGGTAACGTGGATTTCTTGTGAAATTTCTGCAAAGCTACTAGGAATGCCAACCCATCTTGACCGGTCTTCCCTCACTGCTCTGGACTCTCCCTCATGCCGACTGGTCACGTCTGCTGTCTGATGTCGACTCCATCTGCCACTCTCCGTCGCCCGTCGCCAACTGCCTTCTCCCAGTTCCTTTGTCCAACTCCTCTCGCGTCCCCTTACCCACTTCCGGTCACGTCGAGATCGCGGGCTCAGCCCTTTGTTTGGTTTCGCGCCAAAACAGACAAAGGGATCGTCTGCTTGGCGGACCACCTACATAGTGTTACATTGGCAAACTTTATATCAAGGACATGGCTGCATAAAGATTTTTTTAATACAGAAAGTTGTGGGGTTTTAGGCTTGAAGGTCAGGGGGCAATAGGCAAGGCTATGTTGCCGTGAGATATCTGACTCCATATTTTTGGTTATTCTATTTTACTCCCACGTTGGTTAGTCGGTGAAATGCCTTGCCCAAGAAAGTCCCAAAAAGAATTATACGAAGGAAAAGACAGCAACAGATAAGAGACGAAGACGTTTCTTTTATACTTTCCTTTATTTACTGGGTTCAACAACCATTCCATGGATAAGGGAGTTTTTCCTGAATACATTGAAATGGTTGAATCCCCCAGTTAAGGTGTCAAAATACGTTAATCGTTTTCATGTATGTATGTGTCCGCAATTTGGTATTTCGGGCTTCCATAAGGGTTAGTTTTCTTTTGGAAGTTTGTCAAAGTCCGGTAAGGATTAGTTTATAGTTCAGTAGTGGGTCTTGTATATTTCAGCATAATGTTGACCGAGAGAGGGCTGCTACTGGGTGAAAGAGGCTAACCAACACTACGTCCAAAGACGTATGCGTGGTGTCCAGACACGCCAGCAACGATGTTATCAATCCACTGGTCACCGCCTGAAAGAGAAAGAATAGCTGGTCCCCTTTGTCAAGAGGATGCTTTTTTTTTTCTTTTACGCATGCGTCATCTCCTTTTCCTCTTTAGGGACCTCTGGGAGTTTCTGGAAATTTGATAGTTTTCTTTTTCTTTTTTTTTTAAATTTAATTTTAAAATTTTTTTTATTTATTTATTCGTTCCCTACAAAGTAAAGCAGTAAGAAAAGAAAAATGAGAACTGATTAAAACTCTGAAACAATGATTTATCAAATCAATTAACAATTGAAAAATGTGATTCTACATTTTTCGTAGTTGCCAATGATCAAATCAATATACATTCCAAGGTAATGATAAAGATACAAGGATCATTAAATAATTGTACTTTTATTGATAGTACACACAAGAAACTCTAGTCCCCTTCGAAGTAATCTCCTCTGGCTGCAATGCACTTGTTGTGCCGTTCCAATAACTTCTGGAAGGCCCATGGAAGTTCCTCCCGTGTGAGCGTATCAATGACCTCCGTCACAACCTCTTTCATCTCCTCAATTGTCTCATAACGACAGCCTCTGAGCTTAGGGAATAACCAAAAGTCACAGGGAGCAAGGTCTGGAATAAAGGGATGCTGAGGATCTGTCTTGATGCCCATCTCGGTCACATAGTCTGTGACAAGGATGGAGTTGTCTTGGTGGAAATGCCACTGACCCAATTTGAAGAGTGCTGGCCTCTTCCGACGGAATCTCTTGCTGAACTACCTAAAAACCTCAACATAGTAACCCTAACCGTTTGGCCAATCAACTCTGGTGTATTGACATCTTTGCTCCTCCCACACCTCATCATCCCTCACAGACTCTCTGCCTTCCTTGAATCTCTTATGCCCCTCAAAAATTGATGCTCGATTCATGCAATATGCTCCAAAAGCAATCTGAAGTATTCCATAGGTTTATGTGGCATTTTTTCTAAGTTTAAAACAGAATTTTATTGCATATCGTTCTTCTAAAGTGTCGTCACGTCCAAATTGCATTTTTGAAATTCACCAGCTGTGACAATCAGACTTTAGTAGGGTGTATTCCAATTACTGCTGTAGCTGTTCATTTGAATCTGAAATCATAAAAATTGGTCAGTCATCTCATAAAATGTACAGCAATAACACACTGAATTTTCAAGAGTCTACGACAATTTTCAATGCCTGTACAAAAAAAAAAAAGTCTGGAACCTTATTAAATGGACCACGTAAAAATCAGATCAGCTATCTGATTTTAATTTCATTAAAATCAAAGTTATTTGAATTTTCACCGGGATCGTTTACCCCCTTTAAACCCCCTAATCGCACTCGAAAGTGAATTTCATGTAGTTCGTTGTTTTTCTCGTAAAATTTTACATTGGAATACTTTGTTTTTATGTATCTTCCATGAAAACTTGATGTATTTGCACTTTCAAAAAGGCTCAGCACCGCGTTATAAACCTCATTAGTAAGATTAAATATTTTTGTTAGAGGGTGAAATTTTGGAAAACGACTTTACTAAGGGGCTAATAGTTATGTTTTTATTTTGCTCAAAATTAGAGGTATCTCAATTTTCACTGGGGTCGTTTGCCCCTTTTAAACCCTTTAATCGAACTGGAAAATAATTTTCATGTAGTTCGTTGTCTTTCTCGTGAAATTTTACGTAAGAATAACAGACTTTGTTTTTATGTATCTCCTATTTCATTTCGTCCTTTAGATGTACAGACACACACGCAGACATTGAGCTTTATTTTATATACTTATATAGTGGCCTAATGAGTAGAGTGTTCGCCGATGGTCCGGTAGACCGGGGTTCAATCCCAGGTCGAGTCATACCAAAAACTCAAAAAAATGGTACTCGATATCACCTTACTTAATACTCAGCATTATAAGGCAGAGATCAAGGGAATAGAGTAGCGCCCTCCCCTACACCTCAGTGTAGGAGCTATGGAAAAGGGAGCCTTCGGGTCACCCTCGACTAAAGTAACTTTACTTATATATATATATATATATATACAAATATATCTCATCATCATGTCGTGCCGTTAGTACGGATATCCCTGACCCTCTCTCGCCACTTCTCCCTATCATTCATCGCTTCTGGCAGGTCTTCAGGGCTACATCCCGTATCCTCACATAGCTACTGTATGCATGTTCGAGCTGGTCGTCCTGCTTTTGCTTGGCCATATGCAAGGATCCATAGGAGTACATCACTTATGAGCTCGTCTCTGCTTCTCCGGCAGTGTCCTGCATGTCTGGTTCGTCTAGCTTGGATAGTTTTCGTGATGGGAGGCAGGTGGCCGTATAGTTGGTGACTTGTAGGGTGTTGCTGCCAGGACTTGTTCAATATTGCTCGCAACATTCTTGTGTAATTGCCGTCGAGCTTCTTTTCCAGTCGTTTAGTCATTCGAAAATGTTTTAATCTTCACCTAGATTTTAGATTCTTCGTACACCTTTCACAATTGTATGGGCATCACCAGCACATATATTAAAATAGAAATCTGAATTGATTTTTTTTTTTTTTTTTGTGTATTTCGTATAAGTGGTAATGTGTTGCCATAATGAACATGCTTAGCTATGGCTCTTTTTAGAACTTGTTGGACGACCCTAGTAGGGGAACAACAGACTTATGTTATATATGTGTGTCTTTAAAGTTTTTCTTTTATTCAAATAAAAACAAAAAATTCCAAATTAAAAAAAATGTTTCAGTTTTAATGGATATTTTATTGTACGATTAAGGGCAGATTTTCTGTAAGAAAGGAAGTTGATTCTCAAAATATTTTAACGATGGACGCTAACAAAACGGCTGGAGAAGAAACTAGATGGCAATTACACAAGAATGCTGCGTGCAATCCTGAACAAGTCCTGGCAGCAACACCCCACAAGACACCAACTGTACGGCCACCTGCCCCCTATCACGAAAACTATTCAAGTTAGACGAACCAGACATGCAGGACATGCTGGAGAAGCAGAGATGAAATCATAAGAGATGTACTCTTATGGATCCCCACACATGGCCGCGCAAAAGCAGGACGACCAGCACGAACGTACATTCAGCAGCTATGTGAGGATACAGGATGTTGTCCTGAAGACCTACCTAGGGCGATGAACGATAGGGAGGAGTGGCGAGAGAGGGTCAGAAATATCCGTGCTACCAGCACGATATGATGATGATGATGATGATAAAAATATATTTTCGTATACAGAAATGTTTTTAAAATATCTACATTCATTACTTAATAAAATCGGAAAACGAAATTAATAAACACTTGAAATAACACAATATCCATCCATCCATCCATCTATATATATCAGTCTCTTTACATCTATCGATCTATCGATCCCACTCTCGTCAAATCCATCTATCGATATATCTATCCTATTCTCTTCACATCTATCTATCTATCTATCGATCGATCCCAGTCTCGTCAAATCAATCTATCTACCCCAGACTCTTTACATTTATCTTTCTTTCTATCTATCCATTCCTGAGTCTTTACATCTATCTACCTGTCCCTCTATATATCAATCCCGACCCCAGTACATCTATCTATCTATCTATCTATCTATCTATCTATCTATCCATTCTCGTATATATCTATCGTTCAGTCTATCTATCTATCTATCAATTCATTCTCGTATATATCTATCGTTCAGTCTATCTATCTATCTATCAATTCATTCTCGTATATATCTATCGTTCAGTCTATCTATCTATTCATTCTCGTATATATCTATCGTTCAGTCTATTTATCTATCTATTCATTCTCGTATATATCTATCGTTCAGTCTATCTATCTATCTATTCATTCTCGTATATATCTATCGTTCAGTCTATCTATCTATCTATCTATCTATCTATTCATTCTCGTATATATCTATCGTTCAGTCTATCTATCTATCTATCTATCTATTCATTCTCGTATATATCTATCGTTCAGTCTATCTATCTATCTATCTATCTATTCATTCCCGTATATATCTATCGTTCAGTCTATCTATCTATCTATCTCTCTATTCATTCTCGTATATATCTATCTTTCAGTTTATCTATCTATCTATTCATTCTCGTATATATCTATCGTTCAGTTTATCTATTTATCTATCTATTCATTCTCGTATATATCTATCGTTCAGTCTATCTATCTATCTATTCATTCTCGTATATATCTATCGTTCAGTCTATGTATCTATCGATCTATCTATCTATTCATTCTCGTATATATCTATCGTTCAGTCTATCTATCTATCTATCTATTCATTCTCGTATATATCTATCGTTCAGTCTATCTATCTATCTATTCATTCTCGTATATATCTATCGTTCAGTCTATCTATCTATCTATCTATTCATTTCCGTATATATCTATCGTTCAGTCTATCTATCTATCTATCTATCTATCTATTCATTCTCGTATATATCTATCTTTCGGTTTATCTATCTATCTATTCATTCTCGTATATATCTATCGTTCAGTTTATCTATTTATCTATCTATTCATTCTCGTATATATCTATCGTTCAGTCTATCTATCTATCTATTCATTCTCGTATATATCTATCGTTCAGTCTATTTATCTATCTATTCATTCTCGTATATATCTATCGTTCAGTCTATCTATCTATCTATTCATTCTCGTATATATCTATCGTTCAGTCTATCTATCTATCTATCTATCTATTCATTCTCGTATATATCTATCGTTCAGTCTATCTATCTATCTATCTATCTATTCATTCTCGTATATATCTATCGTTCTGTCTATCTATCTATCTATCTATATATCTATTCATTCCCGTATATATCTATCGTTCAGTCTATCTATCTATCTATCTCTCTATTCATTCTCGTATATATCTATCTTTCAGTTTATCTATCTATCTATTCATTCTCGTATATATGTATCGTTCAGTTTATCTATTTATCTATCTATTCATTCTCGTATATATCTATCGTTCAGTCTATCTATCTATCTATTCATTCTCGTATATATCTATCGTTCAGTCTATGTATCTATCGATCTATCTATCTATTCATTTTCGTATATATCTATCGTTCAGTCTATCTATCTATCTATCTATTCATTCTCGTATATATCTATCGTTCAGTCTATCTATCTATCTATCTATCTATCTATCTATCTATCTATCTATCTATCTATCTATTCATTCTCGTATATATCTATCGTTCAGTCTATCTATCTATCTATCTATTCATTCCCGTATATATCTATCGTTCAGTCTATCTATCTATCTATCTATTCATTCTCGTATATATCTATCGTTCAGTCAATCTATCTATCTATCTATCTATCTATTCATTCTCGTATATATCTATCGTTCAGTCTATCTATCTATCTATCTATCTATCTATCTATCTATCTATCTATTCATTCCCGTATATATCTATCGTTCAGTCTATCTATCTATCTATCTATCTATTCATTCTCGTATATATCTATCTTTCAGTTTATCTATCTATCTATTCATTCTCGTATATATCTATCGTTCAGTTTATCTATTTATCTATCTATTCATTCTCGTATATATCTATCGTTCAGTCTATCTATCTATCTATTCATTCTCGTATATATCTATCGTTCAGTCTATGTATCTATCTATCTATCTATCTATTCATTCTCGTATATATCTATCGTTCAGTCTATCTATCTATCTATCTATTCATTCCCGTATATATCTATCGTTCAGTCTATCTATCTATCTATTCATTCTCGTATATATCTATCGTTCAGTCTATCTATCTATGTATTCATTCTGGTATATATCTATCATTCAGTCTATCTATCTATCTATCTATTCATTCCCGTATATATCTATCGTTCAGTCTATTTATCTATCTATTCATTCTCGTATATATCTATCGTTCAGTCTATCTATCTATCTATTCATTCTCGTATATATCTATCATTCAGTCTATCTATCTATCTATCTATTCATTCTCGTATATATCTATCGTTCAGTCTATCTATCTATCTGTCTATTCATTCCGGTATATATCTATCGTTCAGTCTATCTATCTATCTATCTATTCATTCTCGTATATATCTATCGTTTAGTCTATCTATCTATCTATCTATCTATTCATTCCCGTATATATCTATCGTTCAGTCTATCTATCTATCTATCTATCCCTTCTCGTATATATCTATCTTTCAGTTTATCTATCTATCTATCTATCGATTCATTCTCGTATATATCTATCGTTCAGTCTATCTATCTATCTATCTATCTATCTATTCATTCTCGTATATATCTATCGTTCAGTTTATCTTTCTATCTATTCATTCTCGTACATATCTATCGTTCAGTCTATCTATCTATCTATCTATCTATCTATCTATCTATCTATTCATTCTCGTATATATCTATCGTTCAGTCTATCTATCTATCTATCTATTCATTCCTGTATATATGTATCGTTCAGTCTATGTATCTATCTATCTATCTATTCATTCTCGTATATATCTATCGTTCAGTTTATCTATCTATCTATTCATTCTCGTATATATCTATCGTTCAGTCTATCTATCTATCTATCTATCTATTCATTCTCGTATATATCTATCGTTCAGTCTATCTATCTATCTATCTATCTATTCATTCTCGTATATATCTATCGTTCAGTCTATCTATCTATCTATCTATCTATCTATCTATTCATTCCTGTATATATGTATCGTTCAGTCTATGTATCTATCTATCTATCTATTCATTCTCGTATATATCTATCGTTCAGTTTATCTATCTATCTATTCATTCTCGTATATATCTATCGTTCAGTCTATCTATCTATCTATCTATCTATCTATCTATCTATTCATTCTCGTATATATCTATCGTTCAGTCTATCTATCTATCTATCTATCTATTCATTCTCATATATATCTATCGTTCAGTTTATCTATCTATCTATTCATTCTCGTATATATCTATCGTTCAGTTTATCTGTCTATCTATTCATTCTCGTACATATCTATCGTTCAGTCTATCTATCTATCTATCTATTCATTCTCGTATATATCTATCGTTCAGTCTATCTATCTATCTATCTATCTATTCATTCCTGTATATATCTATCGTTCAGTCTATCTATCTATCTATCTATTCATTCCCGTATATATCTATCGTTCAGTTTATCTATCTATCTAGTCATTCTCGTATATATCTATCGTTCAGTCTATCTATCTATCTAAAATCTATTCATTCTCGTATATATCTATCGTTCAGTCTATCTATCTATCTATCTATCTATCTATTCATTCTCGTATATATCTATCGTTCAGTCTATCTATCTATCTATCTATTCATTTCTGTATATATCTATCGTTCAGTCTATCTATCTATCTATCTATCTATTCATTCTCGTATATATCTATCGTTCAGTTTATCTATCTATCTATTCATTCTCGTATATATCTATCGTTCAGTCTATCTATCTATCTATCTATCTATCTATTCATTCTCGTATATATCTATCGTTCAGTTTATCTGTCTATCTATTCATTCTCGTATATATCTATCGTTCAGTCTATCTATCTATCTATCTATCTATTCATTCTCGTATATATCTATTGTTCAGTCTATCTATCTATCTATCTATCTATCTATCTATCTATTCATTCTCATATATATCTATCGTTCAGTTTATCTATCTATCTATTCATTCTCGTATATATCTATCGTTCAGTCTATCTATCTATCTATCTATCTATCTATCTATCTATCTATTCATTCCTGTATATATCTATCGTTCAGTCTATCTATCTATCTATCTATCTATCTATCTATCTATTCATTCTCGTATATATCTATCGTTCAGTTTATCTATCTATCTATTCATTCTCGTATATATCTATCGTTCAGTCTATCTATCTATCTATCTATCTATCTATCTATCTATCTATTCATTCTCGTATATATCTATCGTTCAGTCTATCTATCTATCTATCTATCTATCTATCTATTCATTCACGTATATATCTATCGTTCAGTCTATCTATCGATCTATCTATCTATTTATCTATCTATCTATCTATCATTTCTCGTATATATCTATCTTTCAGTTTATCTATCTATCTATTCATTCTCGTATATATCTATCGTTCAGTCTATCTATCTATCTATTCATTCTCGTATATATCTATCGTTCAGTCTATCTATCTATCTATCTATTCATTCTCGTATATATCTATCGTTCAGTTTATCTATCTATCTATCTATTCATTTTCGTATATATCTATCTTTCATTTTATCTATCTATCTATTCATTCTCGTATATATCTATCGTTCAGTCTATCTATCTATCTATTCATTCTCGTATATATCTATCGTTCAGTCTATCTATTTATCTATCTATTCATTCTTGTATATATCTATCGTTCAGTCTATCTATCTATCTATCTATTCATTCTCGTATATATCTATCGTTCAGTCTATCTATCTTTCTATCTATCTATTCATTCTCGTATATATCTATCGTTCAGTCTATCTATCTATCTATTCATTCTCGTATATATCTATCGTTCAGTCTATCTATCTATCTATCTATCTATTCATTCCCGTATATATCTATCGTTCAGTCTATCTATCTATCTATTCATTCTCGTATATATCTATCGTTCAGTCTATCTATCTATCTATTCATTCTCGTATATATCTATCGTTCAGTCTATCTATCTATCTATTCCTTCTCGTATATATCTATCGTTCAGTCTATCTATCTATCTATCTATTCATTCTCGTATATATCTATCGTTCAGTTTATCTATCTATCTATTCATTCTCGTATATATCTATCGTTCAGTCTATCTATCTATCTATCTATCTATCTATCTATCTATTCATTCTCGTATATATCTATCGTTCAGTCTATCTATCTATCTATCTATCTATCTATCTATTCATTCTCGTATATATCTATCGTTCAGTTTATCTGTCTATCTATTCATTCTCGTATATATCTATCGTTCAGTCTATCTATCTATCTATCTATCTATCTATTCATTCTCGTATATATCTATCGTTCAGTCTATCTATCTATCTATCTATCTATCTATCTATCTATCTATCTATCTATTCATTCTCATATATATCTATCGTTCAGTTTATCTATCTATCTATTCATTCTCGTATATATCTATCGTTCAGTCTATCTATCTATCTATCTATCTATCTATCTATCTATCTATCTATCTATCTATTCATTCCTGTATATATCTATCGTTCAGTCTATCTATCTATCTATCTATCTATCTATTCATTCTCGTATATATCTATCGTTCAGTTTATCTATCTATCTATTCATTCTCGTATATATCTATCGTTCAGTCTATCTATCTATCTATCTATCTATCTATCTATCTATTTATTCTCGTATATATCTATCGTTTAGTCTATCTATCTATCTATCTATCTATTCATTCACGTATATATCTATCGTTCAGTCTATCTATCGATCTATCTATCTATTTATCTATCTATCTATCTATCATTTCTCGTATATATCTATCTTTCAGTTTATCTATCTATCTATTCATTCTCGTATATATCTATCGTTCAGTCTATCTATCTATCTATTCATTCTCGTATATATCTATCGTTCAGTCTATCTATCTATCTATCTATCTATTCATTCTCGTATATATCTATCGTTCAGTTTATCTATCTATCTATCTATTCATTTTCGTATATATCTATCTTTCATTTTATCTATCTATCTATTCATTCTCGTATATATCTATCGTTCAGTCTATCTATCTATCTATTCATTCTCGTATATATCTATCGTTCAGTCTATCTATATATCTATCTATTCATTCTTGTATATATCTATCGTTCAGTCTATCTATCTATCTATCTATTCATTCTCGTATATATCTATCGTTCAGTCTATCTATCTTTCTATCTATCTATTCATTCTCGTATATATCTATCGTTCAGTCTATCTATCTATCTATTCATTCTCGTATATATCTATCGTTCAGTCTATCTATCTATCTATCTATCTATTCATTCCCGTATATATCTATCGTTCAGTCTATCTATCTATCTATTCATTCTCGTATATATCTATCGTTCAGTCTATCTATCTATCTATTCATTCTCGTATATATCTATCGTTCAGTCTATCTATCTATCTATTCATTCTCGTATATATCTATCGTTCAGTCTATCTATCTATCTATCTATTCATTCTCGTATATATCTATCGTTCAGTTTATCTATCTATCTATTCATTCTCGTATATATCTATCGTTCAGTCTATCTATCTATCTATCTATCTATCTATTCATTCCCGTATATATCTATCGTTCAGTCTATCTATCTATCTATCTATCTATCTATCTATCTATTCATTCTCGTATATATCTATCGTTCAGTCTATCTATCTATCTATCTATCTATTCATTCCCGTATATATCTATCGTTCAGTTTATCTATCTATCTATCTATTCATTCCCGTATATATCTATCGTTCAGTCTATCTATCTATCTATCTATTCATTCCCGTATATATCTATCGTTCAGTCTATCTATCTATCTACATATTCATTCTCGTATATATCTATCGTTCAGTCTATCTATCTATCTATCTATTCATTCTCGTATATATCTATCGTTCAGTCTATCTATCTATCTATCTATTCATTCCCGTATATATCTATCGTTCAGTCTATCTATCTATCTATTCATTCTCGTATATATCTATCGTTCAATCTATCTATCTACCTATCTATTCATTCCCGTATATATCTATCGTTCAGTCTATCTATCTATCTATCTATTCATTCTCGTATATATCTATCGTTCAGTCTATCTATCTATCTATTCATTCCCGTATATATCTATCGTTCAGTCTATCTATCTCTCTATTCATTCTCGTATATATCTATCGTTCAGTCTATCTATCTATCTATCTATTCATTCTCGTATATATCTATCGTTCAGTTTATCTATCTATCTATTCATTCTCGTATCTCTCTATCGTTCAGTCTATCTATCTATCTATCTATCTATTCATTCTCGTATATATCTATCGTTCAGTCTATCTATCTATCTATCTATTCATTCCCGTATATATCTATTGTTCAGTCTATCTATCTATCTATTCATTCTCGTATATATCTATCGTTCAGTCTATCTATCTATCTATCTATCTATTCATTCCCGTATATATCTATCGTTCAGTCTATCTATCTCTCTATTCATTCTCGTATATATCTATCGTTCAGTCTATCTATCTATCTATCTATTCATTCTCGTATATATCTATCGTTCAGTTTATCTATCTATCTATCTATTCATTCTCGTATATATCTATCGTTCAGTCTATCTATCTATCTATCTCTTCATTCCCGTATATATCTATCGTTCTGTCTATCTATCTATCTATCTATCTATTCATTTTCGTATATATCTATCGTTCAATCTATCTATCTATCTATCTATCTATCTATCTATTCATTCTCGTATATATCTATCGTTCAGTCTATCTCTCTATCTATCTATTCATTCCCGTATATATCTATCGTTCAGTCTATCTATCTATCTATCTATCTATCTATCTATCTATCTATTCATTCTCGTATATATCTATCGTTCAGTCTATCTATCTATCTATCTATTCATTCCTGTATATATCTATCGTTCAGTCTCTCTATCTATCTATCTATTCATTCTCGTATATATCTATCGTTCAGTCTATCTATCTATCTATCTATTCATTCTTGTATATATCTATCGTTCAGTCTATCTATCTATCTATCTATCTATCTATCTATTCATTCCCGTATATATCTATCGTTCAGTCTATCTATCTCTTTATCTATCTATCTATCTATTCATTCTCGTATATATCTATCGTTCAGTCTATCTATCTATCTATCTATTCACTCTCGTATATATCTATTGTTTAGTCTATCTATCTATCTATCTATTCATTCTCGTATATATCTATCGTTCAGTCTATCTATCTATGTATCTATCTATTCATTCTCGTATATATCTATCGTTCAGTCTATCTATCTATCTATCTATCTATTCATTCTCGTATATATCTATCGTTCAGTCTATCTATCTATCTATCTATCTATCTATCTATCTATCTATCTATTCATTCTCGTATATATCTATCGTTCAGTCTATCTATCTATCTATCTATCTATTCATTCTCGTATATATCTATCGTTCAGTCTATCTATCTATCTATTTATTCTCGTATATATCTATCGTTCAGTCTATCTATCTATCTATCTATCTATCTATCTATCTATTCATTCTCGTATATATCTATCGTTCAGTCTATCTATCTATTTATCTATTTATTCTTTCTCGTATATATCTATCGTTCAGTTTATCTATCCATTCATACATTCTCATATAAACCTATCTTTCTGTTTCTCCATTCTCACATCTATTTAGCTCTCTATCTCTCTCTTTATCTATCTATCTATCTGTTATATACTCACATAATAAATATGCTTATATACACATATACATGTTCCTGCAGGATACATACTGACACAATGAATAACAGAAGCAGGAACAAACGACGCAGGAAGACTTCTTTAACAAAATATTTACCTCTCACTTTATTGCAAGGGTTTGAAAAAGTTGTGTGGGGTTTTACTGTGAGAGGGAGCTGGAGATCGAACATAATTGCAATATTTTGACCCCACTGTTATGACCACTCGTTGTGTCTTTCTTGTTCTCTAGGGCTGCTCAACCGGAGGCCTAGGACCCACTCTGCTGAATGCTGGCTTTCTTTACTGCATCTTATCAGCATCTTCTCTGGACCCCAAACTCCATCGGGGTTCCCGAGGGCCTCCTCGGTCGGGTGTGGCTTTCCCTACCACATCTTGTCTCCAACTCCTGGCAACTACACTGGCCCCCTAGGCGTTGAACTCAACTGGAACCGGAACTCAATTCCACTGGCTCGTCGAACTCAACTGAGTTATATAATCGTTCGACGCCCACTCGATCTTTGAAATCGAATGTTTAATCGTCATCAAGCGGAAATAACTGTCATGCAGTTCAGAGGTTACTCTCTTCCGGTGCATCTCTCTGTAGTGTACCATGGGAATTTTTTTAGCTCGTCCCATTTCATCAGCCAATTTCCGTCCACGCGATTTCCTCTAATAACTGCCATTAGAATGTGTCACTTCCTTCCGGTGCATCACCTTGAATGGCATTTTTGGCCGGGTCAAAAGGTCAAAACACAACATATCTATCTATTCCAGTTTCTTTACATCTATATCGGTTTTTAACACCTCACTATTCATTTTAGTCTGTTTACATCTAAGTATCTCTCCCAGTGTCTTCATATCAATTTTTCTTTCTATCTTATTCTCTTCACATCCAACTATTAATATATTCCAGTTATTTCATATCTATCAATACAGCCACTGTCACACCCTGGACACTCAACTTGTTTAATTATATTATGTAATGGCGGTGATCGAACATTAACGATAAAGTTGCATCGTTCATTTCTTTCTCCATACATGTTTGCCCTGTCGGCTGGGGCAGAAGAATACACCGACTGCACCTCTGCAGAGGTGTAAGACCCCCTCCATGAGTGTCCTGAGATGACTCTAAACAATCTGATGGTGAGGTTCCAGTAATTCTAGGGCTTTGGGGAATACGGGGCATCTCTTCATTGCCATTGCTCCCAGGTCCACTCTGGCCCGGTGTGGTAGCACCTGATAGGACCCTCTCTATAGATTAAATAGAACTAACGGCATACTTATGCTAAACTCAACTGTTAGACTAAACTGAATAGCTTGAAATAGAAATGTTTTTGTCAATTAAACCGTACTTACATTTAAACTGTGGGCTTATGCGAAACTGAATTGTTTGAAATTGAGCCGTTTTTGACATTGAAACTGTACTTTCACTAAACTGAATTGTTATATATATATATATATATATATAGAACTGTTTTGACATTTTACCGTGTAAACAAAATCTGTACTTACACTAAACTGAATTAGAACTGTTTGAATAAGCTGAATAGTTTGAAATAGAAATGTTTTGGGGGATTAAAAACCGTGTGCTCACGCTAATCTGAATTGTTTGAAATAGAACTGATTATTTACATAAAATGGATTTGGCGTTAAATAGCCTACAAAGGTTGATATGCCATAAAACCCAAACAACCATCAACCATCTCCATACATGGTCTGCTATACCAAGTTTTGTTGTTTTGCATTAGATAATGGGTTTGTTTATTTGTAATCTATAAAATGCGTCTGTTTATTTATGTTTTTGTTGTTCTTTTTGTTATTGCTTTTGTTTTTATTGTTTTTTTTTCTTTTTTGCCATTAAACCAAAAAAAAAATTGAAAAAAAACTTAAGACATTCTTTTTAAATTCTCATCAAGTCGTGTTCACAAAGCGAATTGCCTTGAATCTCTTTCACCATCCGTTCCAATAATCCATCTCTCTTGGTAGGTCATCTAGACTGCATCTAGTGTCCGCGCAGAGATGACGTATGTAAATCTTTGCCGGTCAATGAACATTGGCGCGTCCACATGTTCGTTCTTTTTTCTTCTGCTTTTTGTTTAGATGTTGCACAAGTCTGTATGAATGGGGCACCCAGTGAGACTCGAACATACTCGTGAAGGTTTGCTAGTCTAGCTTGCTAACCATAATACCATCCGTGGTGCCCTTATTTCTTTAGGTGTGCGTAGCATGTCTTGTCTGTCCTCTTCGGAGGGTTTGTGAGATGGGAGGCTAGTGGCCATACAGCTGTTGTTTTTTTTTTCTTGCATGAATCGAGCATCAGTTTTTGCGGGGCATAAGAGATTCAAAGAAGGCAGGGAGTCTGTGAGGGATGATGAGAGGTGTGGGAGGAGTAAGGAAGTCAATACACTACAGTTGATTGGCCAAACAGTTAGGGTTACTATGTTAAGGTTTTAAGGGAGTTCAGCACGAGATTCCGTCGGAAGAGGCCAGAACTCTTCAAATCAGGTCAGTGGCATTTCCAGCAGGACAATGCACCAGTCCACAACTCCATCCTTGTCACTAACTATTTGACCCAGCTGGGCATCAAGACAGTTCCTCAGCCTCCCTTTAGTCCAGACCTTGCTCCCTGTGACTGTTGCTTATTCCCTAAGCTCACAGGCTGTCATTATGAGACAATTGAGGAGAAGAAAAAGGCTGTGACGAAGGTCATTGACACGCTCACACGAGAGGACTTCCATGGGGCCTTCCAGAAGTTGTTGGAGCGGTACAACAAGTGCATTGCAGCCGGAGGAGATTACTTCGAAGGTGACTAGAGTTTCATGTGTGTACTATCAATAAAAGTGCTCTTACGAAAAAAAAGTCTGGAAACTTATTTAATGATCCTCGGAGATTATAACCAGGGAAAGAAAAAGAGCTTCTTTTTGCCTTTTTTTTAGGGGGAGAGAAGTTATCAAATATTCCCGGCCCACCCTCAGGCGCAGGTCGATATACCAGATGACTTACCCTTCCACACACACACACACACACACACGTGCAATATCTGCCGATCCCTACTAGAATTATTTCCAAGTTTATGTATTATGCAAACGGGTTTTTTCTGGTAGGAGACTTGTTATGTCGGAAGCTGCAAAAGCTATACGGACAGATATACCGATAAGAGACAATGAACATTGACTTAAATGACCCTGACGTCAATCAAACAACGAATGAAGAAATTCTGTGATACAATAGAACAACAATGAGTTTAAGAAAACAAAGCAGGTGAAAATGAGGACGATAAAGAAGAAAATTAAGAAAGATTTTCAAATGGCAAGTGTCTTCAGTTGACAGCAGATTTAATTGCAACTCATACAATATCTGAGCAACAAATGACGAACCTGTGAACCGGGTGCATTCAAAAAGTATCGAGACTGAAGCGGTATTTACCAAGACAGAAATAAACAAGGAACGAAACGTTAATTTCCTTCAAAATACGAGATGTGTTGAAAAAGTATCGAGACTGAAGCTGTATTTACCAAGACAGAAATAAGCAAGGAACGAAACGTTAATTTCCTTCAAAATACGAGGTGTGTTGAAAAAGTATCGAGACTGAAGCTGTATTTACCCAGATAGAAATGAACAATGAATTAAAACGTTTTTTTTTTTTTAAAGAATACTCCCCTTGGCATTTAATGAGATTTTCATTAGTTTGTATGCCCCATCCGATAATTATTTTCAAATGGAAAAAATTAAATGAAAACAGAATTTCCTTTTAGGGGAAGGGTTTTTTCTAAAACTGTACGGCCACTTACCTCCCATCTCACAAACCATACCAGTAAGACAAACAAGACTTGCAGAGCACTGTTGGAAAAACAGGGACAAACTCATAAGCAACGTTCTCTTATAGACTCGTATACATGGACACACCAATGTTAGCTGACCGGCAAAGACTTACATCAGCTCTGTGCGGACACTAGATGTAGTTCGGAAGACCTTCTATGTGCGATGGATAATAGGGACGGCTGGTGAGAGAGATTCAGGAAACTCTGCTGTCAGCACTACTTAATAATTGTGTGTGTGTATATATATATATATATATATATATATATACTTACAATATACACATGTTTACATATATATGTATGAGAGTGTCCGTACGACACTCACAAATACAATATATACATATGGAAATAAATAATGGATGTAAATCCGACACTATAGAGAAAAATTGATAAACAAGTTAATCCAAGAAGAAGAAGAGTTTAATGTGAAAGAAAGTCGACGTTTTAACGTTTCGGTTCTAATGAACTATTATCAGGACGAGGAAGAGTGATATCTAGTGATATTAAATCAATTTAAAAAATGTTTTACTATATATCTTTCTCTCTCTCTCTCTCTCTCTCTCTCTCTCTCTCACACACACACACACACACACACACACACACATTTCTCTCTACTTTTATTTCCTCTATCCGTTGCCCTCACTTTGTTCCCACAACCTTGGTCTTTAGATCTATTTTATTAATATTCTCTCTCTCTCACACACACATACACAATTTCTTTCGACTTTTATTTCCTCACTTTATTTGTTCCAACATCCTTGGTCTTTAAATCTATATGTCTATATTCATTTTATTCATATTCTCTCGCTCGCTCTCTCTCTCTCTCTCTCTCTCTCCCCTTTTGTCTTTACATGTATCTCCACTTTTTATAAATATCTACCCCCTCTCTCTCTCTCTCTCTCTCACCCCTTTTGTCTTTACATGTATCTCCACTTTTTATAAATATCTACCCCCTCTCTCTCTCTCTCTCTCTCACCCCTTTTGTCTTTACATGTATCTCCACTTTTTATAAATATCTACCCCCTCTCTCTCTCTTTCTCTCTCTCTCTCTATCCTTTTTTCCCAATTTTTCTTCCTTTCTCTCTTCCCTTCTCGTCTGCCCTTCAAATCCTTCATTTTTCTCATCCCTCTCCCCGACCCTCTCCTGTTGACAACTTAAAATGCTTCAAAAGCTCAAATCTGGCTTTTGTTCGAGCCTTTATTCAATTGGAAAGACTAAAGCTCGTCAACCATCACCTATCCTTGAGTCCTCGGCTGCATAGGTCAATAAGACCCCCTCTCCATTTTAAACAGTCACTGTCCCCCAACCCTCGCATCAATTCCCACTGCCCTCTTTTCTCTTCCGCTCGCTTCTTTCATCGATAATGCCCGGCAGTGATGAAGGAATCGTCGATTGCTAAAGCCGATCAACATTTGCCCACTCACAATGTGACGATAAAAGGACATTCTTTCACCCCTTACACATACATAGACACACTCTCGTTCCTGACTATTTTTCTATCTATTTCACTCTGAATAGATCTATCTCATTCTGATCCGATCTCTGTGACCATCTGTGGGTGCAGCCGGCTCGTCTTCTTGGTACGGGCTCACAAGTTATCTTGCTCCTGGACACACATGTAGCAACATTCTGTCAGGTGTTGTCCTCTGCCACTGTATCAACAAGACATGAACAGGATGCGGCTCAGTTGAGAGTTCGATCCTTCTACTCGACCCCAAAATGTTTGTAAAAAATCTCTTTCAACTGATCGGCATTATGTACTTGTTGACAAAATCTTACCATGGAAATCTGCAAGTCGTCGTTTTCCGACCAAACTCACGAGGGCTGAAAAAAAAAAACCACACACACATACACACACGAATTCAACGATACGAATCTACACGTTTAGATAAACAGATTTTTTTTCATTGGTTTGTTGTACATCTGATACTTACCTGGTGCATTCAATGCGTTTCCAGACTTTTTTTGTACAGGCATTTAAAATTGGCATAGACTCTTCAAAATTCACTATGTTATTGCTATACATCTTATGAGATGACTGACTAATTTTTATGATTTCAGCTTCAAATGAACACCTACAGCAGCAATTGGAATACACCCTACTAAAGTCTGATTGTCACAGCTGGTGAATTTCAAAAATGCAATCTGGACGTGAGGAAGAACGATATGCAATAAAATTCTGTTTTAAACTTGGAAAAAATGCAACAGAAACGTAGGGAATGCTTCAGACTGCTTTTCGAGCACCTTGCATGAATCGAGCATCACTTTTAAAGGGGCATAAGAGATTCAAGGAAGGCAGGGAGTCTGTGAGGGATGATGAGAGGTGTGGGAGGAGTAAGGAAGTCAATACACTACAGTTGATTGGCCAAACGGTTAGGGTTACTATGTTGAGGTTTTAAGGGAGTTCAGCACGAGATTCCGTCGGAAGAGGCCAGCACTCTTCAAATCGGGTCAGTGGCCTTTCTACCTGGACAATGCACCAGTCTACAACTCCATTCTTGTCACAGACTATTTGACCGAGATGGGCATCAAGACAGTTCCTCAGCCTCTCTTTAGTCCAGACCTTGCTCCCTGTGACTTTTGGTTATTCCCTAAGCTCAGAGGCTGTCGTTATTAGACAATTGAGGAGATGAAAGAGGCTGTGACGAAAGTCATTGACACGCTCATACGAGAGGACTTCCATTGGGCCTTCCAGAAGTTGTTGGAACGACACAACAAGTGCATTGCAACCGGAAGAGATTACTTCGAAGGGGGCTAGAGTTTCAGGTGTTAACTATCAATAAAAGTGCCCATACGAAAAAAGTCTGGAAACTTATTTAATGATCCTTGTATCTATCAGACCGGATTCCCTGGTGTTCTCTCTGGGACTTCTTCGGGTGGTCTTGGGTTTATCTTGGTTTCTGCGTCTACAACTTCACTTATAAATAAACACAAAGACTTGGTTTGATTTTCGATGTCTTTATTCACCCAAATTCCCACGTCAACCGTACGGCTGGAGAATGGCCATTATAGGCGTCCGTTCGTTACGGCACCTCGACTGCTCTCATTAACTCTACCTAACTGATCCATTCTCGCGAGTGAATAAATCAATCAGAGAATTGCTAAAAATAGGTCAACCAGGGATCAAGTCTTCTCTGTCATATTATTGGTTATTTTCTTCAAACGAATTGCCAGAAATATTTTGAATTCTACATTTACCTTACAAAATTGATAAACGACCTATTCATTATGTAATAGGTTGATTGTAGCTTCGAAAAGTAGACCACTTTCTTTTTCTTTAATAAAGGGTCACAATGATTTTAAGTCTGATGGTTCGTAATTGACTGTAAAAGCCCAGTCAGCAGATCTCATATTTTCCAAGTGTCTGCCTGAAAATCAACCAGCATTCGCTCGTGTTTCTCAAGTTTCTGGTCTCAACTCAACTTTACTCTATTCTGATCAGACCGCTCCTTATATTTCGACCTCAATTTGCAAAATTATTCGCAGTTATTTTTTTAAGAAAAGAAAGATTGTCTAAAATTTCTGAGATGAAGCTTAATAATTGGGTCCGGCAAGAACATATGGAACAGTGGATAAGGCGTTTAGTTGGTTGGTTGGGTTTTATGGCATATCAACCTTTGTAGGTTATTTAACGCCAAATAGCATTTTTATGAAAATAGTTCTATTTCAAACAATTCAGTTGAGCATAAAAATGCAGTTTAAATGAAGTACAGTTTAATTGCGAAAAACATTTCTATTTCCAGCTACTCAGTTTAGTCAAGCAATTCTAATTCAGCTTAGTATAAATACAGGTTTTGTTTACACAGTTAAATGTCAAAACAGTTCTGTATTAAACAATTCAGTTTAGTGTAAGTACAGTTTC
This sequence comes from Sepioteuthis lessoniana, assembly GCA_963585895.1. NCBI lineage: Eukaryota > Metazoa > Mollusca > Cephalopoda > Myopsida > Loliginidae > Sepioteuthis > Sepioteuthis lessoniana. The sequence continues at coordinate 91,273,216 of OY757913.1, read as the reverse complement.
AGTGTCAAAAAACAGTTCCATTTTAGATAATTCAGTTTAGTATAAGCACGGAGTTTAAATGTAAGTATGGTTTAATTATCAAAAACATTTCTATTTCAAGCTATTCAGTTTACTCAAACAGTTCTAATTCAAAAAATTCAGTCTAGCATAAGTATGCAGTTAGTTTTATTTAATCGATAGATAGGGCCCGATCAGGTGCTACCATTCCGGGCCAGGGTGGACCTGAGAGCAATGGCAATGTAGGGGTACTCCGCATTACCCAAAGCTCCAGCTTCACTGGAACCTCAACATGAAGATTGTTTTGTGTCATATCCGGGACACTCATTGGGGGTGGGGAATCTTACCCCTCATGCAGAGAAGCAGTCGGTGTATTCTACAGCCCCCGCCGACTGGGCAACGTTTAGTTGGAAGGCGCTTCAGAGCGAAATCATCTGGAGGTTGCAGGTTCAATCTCAACAAAAGGTTAGAATAACAAGGAGTACTTACAATAACTTAACACTTGTACCTAGTCATGGTTAAGAATGTTTGAACAACTACCTCTGGGGTTCAAATAAAGGGTTCAATTCGAGATTGTGTGTGGACTCCCAAGTTCGGCATGCAACACCTGAGGAAGACCGAAGGACATATCGGTCGAAACGTTGTGAAAATAACAATAAAGATGAGGTTAATAGTCCGAATATTCTAAATATTAACAAAACAAAGATTCACTGCTATCCTTTCCGGTCAAGAATCAACAAACTCCCTGATATTAGCTGGAGATAGATTATCTATATAGCCGTCCCAGGCAAGAGAAGCGCATCTCAAGGTTTCAATTCTATTCATAATCATTTAGTTAACACAACAATAATCTTCCCTTTACCTTCTCAGCCTAGAGAAAACACGTGTTCTGATATCAATCCGACTCTAGACTTCCCACAACTATTCAATTCTATATCTCCATTTTCTCAGTTTTTTCTGATTCCAACATATTTTGGAGAAAGTGGTAATGTTTTTTTAACATCTCCTGATAAAGAGAAAATCCAGAATAGAACTGACAGGTGTTTGGAAGGATGAATTTCCGTTATAGTGACTTTTACTCGATTTTACTTGGTTATTTTCGTGTTCAATCCTATCCAGCGTATCCCACAACCTCAAATTGATTTCGATTTCGTCCATTGATTCTTTCTCGATATTCTTTCCAACTGCCAGATTTCTTCTACCAAAAAATCTGACATCATCTATTGGTCCAGATTGCCAACTGCAAATACATGCAACAATATATACAATTTGTTATATCTCACCCAGATCATATTCATCACATTTTGATTATATCTGATAGACGAAGAGATACAATCAGAATAAGATAGATAGATTGATAGATAGATAGATAGATAGATAGATTAACTATGTTGGTTGTTTTTACGGCGTATCGACCCTTTTCAGGCCATTTAACGCCGAATTAAGTCATTTTGTTAAAAGTTTCAAGCAATTCAGTTTACTCTAATTATAGTTTTTTTGTTTACAAACAGTTAAATGTAAAAAAAAAAAAACGGTTCTATTTCTAACAATTCAGTTTAGCATAAGTTCACAGTTTAGTTCTATTTTACCCATAGATAGGACCCTATCAGGTGCTACCACTCCGGGCCAGAAGGCGATAGTAATAAAGGGGTACTTCGCATTCCCCAAAGCTCCACCATTATTAGAGCCTCGCCATCAGATTGTTTAGTGTCATATCAGGTCACTCGTTGGAGGAGTTTTACCTTTCTGCAGAGATGCAGTCAGTGTATTCTGCAGGACTGGGTCAATCTCACTTTTATCATATCTGACTCAGATAATATATGGGGTTTATGAAGGGTTTATTTCGTGGTTATCAGTGAATTATTGGTATAGCTGGAAGATTCTGAGTATCGTTTCCCTGTGGGCTGGGGCTGTAGAATACACCGACTGCTTCTCTGCAGAGGGATAAGACCCTTTCTCAGCGAGTGTCCAGGATATGAAACTAAATAATCTACATGGTGAGGTTGCAGTAATGTTGTAGCTTTGGGAAATGCAGAGTATCCCTCCATTGCCATCACTCCCCGGAGTGGTAGCACTAATAGGGTCCTCTCTATGGGTCAAATAAAACTAAACTGTGTACTCATGTAAAATTGAATTGTTAGAAAAAGAACTGTTTTGACATTTAACTGTGTAAGCAAAAAATTGTACTTATTCTAAATTGAATTGTTTGAAATAGAACTATTTACATTTACAAAAATGGATTTGGAATTAATAATCTACAATGATTGACGTGACAAAACCAAACCAAAAAAAAAATCAGTTTCGTACCTGACTTTTCTCTTCTTACCCTATTCACATGCTGTCTTCATTTTCTGTTTGTAAGAGAATTAAAGACGGAAGAAAAAAGACAAGGATACCTTTAAACTCAAACTTTATTTTAGGGTTTTACGATTGTTCTGTAGTGTGAAACGGTTTCCTAGGCCAGTAAAAATGGAGGTGCCCGTGGTGTAATGGTTATCATCGTAGGAAATGGACACGGCGACACGAGTTCAAATCCTGGACGAAGACTGATTGCATTTCACATAGCACTAATACCCTTGGGAAAGGTATGAATCCAATTATTCTCCCTCCAGCTATGGTTAAATAGTAGGACAGACTGTGTTCTTCAGCCTTGATGAGGCAACTAGTCAAGGAGAAGGAAAACTCTAAATTCAAACCTGTTAAACTCCGCTTAAAAAATTGACCTTGTGTCATATTCTGTCCGAGCGTAGGGGTTGGTAAATAGGGTAAAAATAGTTCTATTTCCCAGGCAAGGCGTTGAAATATATTATAGAATCCTTTTCTGCTTTCGTATGTTCAATAGATATTTTTTGCAGATGCGGCTACAAGCAAGAGAGGTAACCTGCCGCTAAACCCCGGGACTTTAGCGAGCACCGGCGTTCCCTACTAGCAACTGTGCAATACTTACTACGCTTAATCACATCTTTGTCAGGTACAGAATAAGTCTTTCACAAGAGCATGGAGACACAAGCAAGTATTAAGTTCTCTGACTGTGGTCCTGGAGATTAGGAAAGCATTGCTCTTGCCTAAGGATGCAATGCAGCGAATTACATTTGTACATGAAGGCAAAGAAGCTAATAGATTTCGTCAGGCATTAGGTTTGGTTATCTAGAAGGATCCCTGCCAGATGCTAGTGGAGATGGACCAGTGGCTTGTAATACCATCAGAGTTCATCATTATCAATCTGGGGCTGGATTTGGGCCGGAGATCAAGGTTCAGTTTGGTTGGCTTTTATGGCATTTCGACCATTGTTGGTTATTTAATGCCATATCCTCTTCATACATATATGTTAAATATATATGATTTATAAACACATTTTTGAAGATAACATTTTTAAACTAACCTGAGCTCCTTTTTCTGCAAACAATGCAAAAGTATTACTATCAAACACAAATAATTCTATTTTCTAATAATCAAATGATATTGCTATTGTTTCAACAGTTAAATGGTTTCAATTATTGCGATGTAACACTAATAACCCTGGGGGCACCTCGGGTGGTGTAATGGTTAGCAAGGTAGACTAGCAAACCTACACGAGTGAGTTCGATTCTCATTGGGTGCCCCATTCATTCGGCCTTGTGCTACATCTAAGCAAAAAGCTTAGTAAATTAAACGCTAATAACACTGGTTTACAAAGATAAATTTTTGGTCTGAGGCAAGAATGGGGATAGGTGTTTTTTGTTAATTTGGGTGTGCTGAATTCAAATTTATAAATAGTTTTGCTCTATCACCACTAGTTTTCTGGCTTTTAAATAGTCTCATTTTACTATAAACAGAGAATATATGTGCATATTTCAAGAGTTGCAGCAGCTTATAACAGATAAAACAGGATAGATAAAGAACACTGATTGAATCAATATACTTGGATGACACAATTACACAATTCATAGTACCACAGACAGTCAAAAGTGTGTTTTCTTAGAAGATCTGGTGTATTTTGCCTCCGGGATGTCACGCAAGAGCATCCAGCAGAAGTCTCCCATCAAGCCGGGGTTCCATTTGTCTGGATAGTTGCTCTCCATCTTCGTAATGTCTTGGTGGAATCTTTCTCCATGCTCATCACTCACTGCTCCAAGGTTTGGCGGGAAGAAGTTGAGGTGGGAATGGAGAAAATGAATCTTGAGTGACATTCGGCACCCCATATCCTCGTAAGACTTTAGCAACTTCTCAGTACAGGCTTGGTAATCTGGTACGCTTGTGTTACCAAGGAAGCCACTACAGACTGACTTGAATGCTTCCCATGCTCTCAGTTACTTTAAGTTAAGAAGCTCCTCAAAATTAGTATCCTTCAGCACTTCTCGGATCTGAGGTCCGACAAAGATGCCCTCTTTTAGCTTAGCAGCACTAAGACCTGGGAACACAGTAGACAAATGTTGGAAGGCAGCACCATTTTTGTGCAACGCCTTCACGAAATTCTTTATCAAACCAAGCTTGATGTGAAGAGGAGAAAGAAGCACCTTATTCATGTTCACCAGAGGATTCTCCTTGAGGCTGTGTTTGCCAGGAACAAAAGTGCTTCTAGACCCCCCCCCAGTCTTTCTGCTTGTAATGCTGGGATACAGCTCGACTATCCCAGAGACAGAGAAAACAACAGTACTTTGTGAAGCCCGCTTGCATACCTAAAATAAGACCAATGACCTTGATGTCCCCATACAGACTCCATTGGTACTCCCTGTACTTAATAGCTTCTAAGAGAAGCTCCATATTGTCATAGAACTCCTTTAGATGGACAGAGTGTGCAATGGGAATGCTGGGATATTTATTCCCGTTGAGCAGAAGAACACCCTTGAGACTTCGCTTGGAAGAGTCTATGAAAAGACGCCAGTCTGAAGGATTATGTGGCAAACCAAGGGACGTAAACAAGCCAGGTATGTTTGTACACAAGCACAACTTGTTTTCCATGTCGAAAAAGGAAGCAAGGTCTTTGTTCCGATTCCTGAAACTGGTGATCCTGGACTAGGTTCCACTGTTTAAGCCGAGAAGCCAAGAGCTCTGACTGCTGTTTTGACAAATACAAATCATGAGCAAGATCATTCAGGTCTTCTTGCGTGATCCAGTGTGGCTCATTGCCTCTTGTTCCTGAATATGTAGACTCAATATCTTCCAAAGATATTGACCCGACAGAATCCTCCCTTGAAGGCATTTCTTCATCTGATGAGGAAAAAAGATCCTTATTTACTGGAGGTGTGGGTACAGGAAGATCATCTGAATGGGGAACGGGTCTCATAGCAGATCGAAGGTTGGGGTATTAGATCTTTTTTCCCAGAAGAAGCATTGAAACCAGTTATATTAGTTAAACAAAAAATAAAAATCATCTGCGTGGTTTCGCGGCTCTCTCCAAACCATCGGGACTGCAAAATTGAAAACTAAATGTGCATTTGAAAATGTGATACTAATATTTAGTAACCCAAAAGATGTGTAACACGATAGTTGAGAGACACCGACCTCCTGCGCCGCCTGCGAGACAACCTCTTCCAATGACTGCCAGAGTGTGGATTGAGACCGGCTGCCTTAACTGTCAAAGTCCGTCTTTATATATATATATATATATTGTAATGCTATCACTTACATTTAATGCATAATAACTAAAAAATAAGCCATAAGTCTCACAATATTAGAATTAACCCTTAATTCATATACGCCTTTATGTACCGTATATGCACAAAATGCATACTATGCATATCTAAAAAACTAGAGGTGATGAGTAAAAACGGATTTCAAATTTGAATTCAGAACCCTCAAATTCAGTAAAAATGGGTATTTTTGTGCTTGCTTCAATTTCTTTGTAAACCAGTGTAATTCTATATTAACCATTTGTTTGCAAACAGTGAAGTGGTTATTAGTACCGCGATTTAACACTATTTTATTTAACAGTATTCATTCATTTGCACACAGTCAAATGGTTCCAAGTATTGCGATGAATCGCCAATAATTCAATTAAACAAGTCATTTGTTTACACACAGTTAAATAGTCAAAGAGTTCTCTTGCTAACAGTTTGAATTAACATAAGTCGTTCGTTTGCATAGAGTTTAAATGTGAAATAGTTCTAGTTGACCCATAGATGGGAACCTATCAGGTGCTACCAATCAGGGTCATGGTGGACCTGGGAACAATGGCAATGAAGGGGTACTCTAAATTTCCCAAAGCTCCAGGGTTGGAGCCTCACCATCAGATGTTTTATTGTTATATCTAGGATTCTCGTTAGGGGGTGTCTTACTCTTCTGCAGGGATACAGTCGGTGTATTCTATAGTCCCAGCCGACTGAAGAGTGTAGTCAAGGTTGGTTGGTTGAAAATGATTCCTTACGAACGGAAGTTATTAAGTCAATTTGGTGGGTTGGTTTTTATGGCATATCAAACTTTGTAGGTTATTTAACGTCAAATCCATTTTTATGAAAATAGTTCCATTTCAAACAATTCAGTTTAGGAAAAGTACGCACTTTAAATGCAAGTACAGTTTAATTGCGAAAAACATTTCTATTTCAAGCTATTCAGTTTAATCAAGCAGTTCTAATTCAGTTTAGTATAAGTACAAATTTTGTTTACACACAGTTAAATGTCTAAAGAGTTCTATATTAAACAAATCAGTTTAGTGTAAGTACAGTTTTAAACAATTCAGTTCAGCATAAGCACGCAGTTTAAATGTAAGTACTGTTTAATTATGAAAAACATTTCCATTTCAAGCAATTCAGCTTAGTCAAACAACTCAGTTTGGCATAAGTATGCCGTTAGTTCTATTTAACCCATAGATAGGGCCCTATCAGGTGCTACTACGCCGGCCCAGAGTGGACCTGGGAGCGATGGCAATAAAGGGGTACTCCGCATTCCCCAAAGCTCCAGCATTACTGGAACCTCACCATCAGATTGTTTAGTGTCATATCCAGGACAACTTTGGTGGGGGGTCTTACTCCTCTGCAGAGGTGCAATCGGTGTATTCTACGGCCCAGTTGACTGGGCAACTCAGCCGACTGAACAGTGTGGTCAAGTGTTCCATGCAAATTATACTTAGTTGAATTGTTAGTCCCTTGAGAGGACTCGGTGCTGGAAGCGCTCGAAAGGAAGAAGCCCAAATATTTGAAACTTGAGGAGGAAATGGAGAAGCAAGTCTGAAAGAAGCATTGTAATGTGTCCAGGTTAAAGTATCAAGCCTTTTTTTGGGGGGGGGGCTTCTTTTTGTTTTTTACCATCCAGAAGTATGTTGTTGATTTGTCATATGATTTTTTGAAGCGAAGTTTCACAGGTTTGCCATACCAAAGTTAAAGAGCACAGTCTGCCCTACTACTTACCTATAGCTGCAGAGACGATACTTTGGTTAATATTTTTCCAGAAAAGAAGTCCAGTCGACCGGAGCTGTTATATACGCTGACTACATGTCTGCCTACTTATTGGCCTAATGAGTAGAGTGTTCGCCTAGGGTCCAGGAGACCAGGGTTCAATCCTAGGTAGTCATACCAAAAACTCAAAAAATGGTACTTGATACTGCCTTGCTTAACACTCAGCATTATAAAGTAATGATCATGGGTAAAGTGGAGCAATCCAGGGAAAGGAGTAGCGCCCTCCCCTACACCTCAGTGTTGCAGCTATTGAAAAGGGAGCCTTCAGATCACCCTCGATTAAGGTCACCAACTTCACTTATTACTTATCTTCAGGGGGTTAATACTACCCCCAATGAATATCCTGCATATGACACTAAAATATTTGATGATGTGGCTTCAGTCCTGGAGCTTTAAAGAAAGTGGAATACCCTTTCGTTGTCATTACTTCCACTCAACCTGGAGTGGTAGTACCTGTTGGGTATGGGTAAAAAAAAAAACTATTCAATCTTTTATTAGAGATTATTATATTGCCAACGTTTAAATCCCCGAGATTGACTGAAAAAAAAAACGCGCTTTGTGTATGTTAAGTAAATGTCTATCTCCCTCAGATTATATTCATCACTCATTATATCTATGTATCCATCTCTGATTATATCTATTTCTTATCCAGCCAACTATTGGTTAAATAGTATCTCTGCTGTTCTTTAACAGGCATTGCTTTGGCATTAGATAACACTCAAAGGTCGGTATGCCATTAAACAAAGAAATCAAACCAAACCAAATCTTTATATATATTTATCTCACATATTATATCTATCTATCACTTCTGACGACTCGTATTTTCTAATTTATTCTCATTCTACAGACGTTATAAACATTACTTGAGATGGGAAGTGCCCGTGGTATAATGGTTATCGTCGTAGGAAATGGACACGGTGACACGAGTTCAAATCCTGGATGAGACTGATTGCATTTCACATAGCACTAATAATTCATACCTTGGGAAAGGTATGAATCCAATTATTCTCCCTCCAGCTATGGGTAAATAGTAGGGCAGACTAGGTTCTTCAGCCTTGGCGAGGCAACTAGTCTAAGAGAAGGAAAAACTCTAAATTCAAACCTGTTCAACTCAGCTTAAAAATTGACCTTGTGTCATATCCTGCCCGAGCGGAGGGGTTGGGTAAATATGATAAACCTTACTTGATAACCAATAAGCTCTGCTTTAAATACGACCAAGATACGACGCACGCATAGTTAATGTATCACATTCCCACATGGAACTCCTTAAGAATAGCGTTTTGTTTAAAATGAGTATCTCTGGAGTTTTGTCCCATGTTCACTCCCTGAGCGTTTTCGTTATTAGACCATTTGATGAAGCAACATTCGTGAGAAACACATCAAGTGTCAGAATCAGCGAATTGCGATCGAAAATCTGGAGCTTAGGTTCATCTCATTAATGAATGTTGTATCATACGATGTGTCAGAGATTAGTCGTCTGCCAATGATATTTTAGGAATAATGGGTTTGGTTGGGTTTATGATATATCAACCCTTGTGGGTCATTTAATGCCAAATCCTCTTCATACGTATATACTAAATATACGAGGTGCATACGATAAGTTTCCAGAATTTTTTCGTATGGGCATTTAAAATTATCGTAGACTCTTGCTATACATCTTATGAGATGACTGACTAATTTTTATGATTTCAGCTTCAAATGAACACCTACAGCAGCAATTGGAATACACCCTACTAAAGCCTGATTGTCACAGCTGGTGAATTTCAAAAATGTAATCTGGACGTGAGGACACTTTAAAAGAATAATATGCAATAAAATTCTGTTTTAAACTTAGAAAAAATGCCACAGAAACCTATGGAATGCTGCTTTTGGAGCATCTTGCATAAATCGAGCATCAGTTTTTGAGAGGCATAAGAGATTCAAAGAAGGCAGAGTGAGGGATGATGAGAGGTGTGGGAGGAGTAAGCAAGTCAATACACCACAGTTGATTGGCCAAACGGTTAGGGTTACTATGTTAAGGTTTTAAGGGAGTTCAGCAAGAGGTTCCGTCGGAAGAGGCCAGCACTCTTCAAATTGGGTCAGTGGCATTTCCACCAGGACAATGCACCAGTCTACAACTCCATTCTTGTCACAGACGATTGGACTAAGATGGGCATCAAAACAGTTCCTCAGCCTTCCTTTAGTCCAGACCTTGCTCCCTGTGACTTTTGCTTATTCCCTAAACTCAGAGGCTGTCATTATTAGACAATTCAGGAGATGAAAGAGGCTGTGACGAAGGTCATTGACACGCTCATACGAGAGGACTTCCATGAGGCCTTCCAGAAGTTGTTGGAACGGTACAACAAGTGCATTGCAGCCGGAGGAGATTACTTCGAAGGGGATAGAGTTTTCATGTGTGTACTATCAATAAAAGTGCCCATACGAAAAAAGTCTGGAAACTTATCGTATGCACCTCGTATATGATTTGATTTAGATGGGTTTTATGGCATATCAACCACTGTAAGTTATTTAATGCCAAACCCTCTTTTATATATATATATATATATATATATATATATATATATATATATATATATATATAACTGTGCAAACAAATGATTAATATTAGATAGTATTATTAATGTTAGGTAGGAATACTTGAAACCATTTAACTGTGTGCAGACAAGCTATTCGTTTAAAAATAACGTTATCTACGAAATATTCCCTTATATATATAAGTAAATTATTGAAATTAATCAGTCAGTATGAAGAAAATAGAAAAACAAAGTATTCCAAATGTAATTAATCTATCTATGATGATAAAGTCAACGCTAAAACGTTTCGGTTTTATTAGACCTTCATCATCTGCTCTAAATATTGAATAGTTTGGTTAGTCAAAAACTATAGGCATTTGAACAAAAATACCAGACATATATTATCCGTCAGATCATCGAAGGAGCACGGGAAAAAATATCGAGGCAGCACTATTGTTTTTCAGATTTCTCCCAGGCATATGATTTTTATACAGAGAAAAAAGATGGAGCAAATACTTCAGGATAATTATCTCATCCCCCAAAACAGTAACCGCTATAATGGTACTCGCGCTCAACACACACACAAAACAACAATAAAGACACACGAAATCAATGGTCCTCTCTACTGATGGTGACATACAGGTCTTCGACATTGTCACTGGATTGGTTTAGTTTTATGGCGCATAAACTATTGTAGGTTATTAATGCTAAATCCATTTTATACATATAAACAGTTCTATTTCAAACAATTCAATTGAACATAAGTTAAGAGTTTGGTTCGATTTGACCTATATATAGGACCCTATCAGGTGCTATCACTCCGGACCATAGTGGACCTGTGAGCAATGGCAATAAAGGGGTACTCTACAGTCCCCAAAGCTCCAGCATTACTGGAGCGTTACTATGAGATTGTTTAGCGTCATATCAGGACACTCGTTGGAGGAGTCTTACACATCTGCAGAGATGCACTCAGTGTATTCTACAGCCCTGGCCAACTGGGCCACAGGACACTCGTTAGGGAAATTCTTAACCCTCTGCAGAGATGAAATCAGTGTATTCTACTGTCCCAGCCGACTGGGCCACAGGACACTCGTTGGAGGAGTCTTACACCTCTGCAGAGATGCACTCAGTGTATTCTACTGCCCCAACTGACTAGACAAATTATCACTGGAATTTTGTCTGGAGATATTGAGCACTTTTTTGATTATACTCTGCCGAGACTACGTACTTCAAATATCAATAAATCTAATAAAAGAAAACGGTTTCACATTGGAAAAGAGTTGGGGTTTATGGCATATCAACCATTGCAGGTTATTTAATGCCAAATCCATTTTATACATTTAAACAGGTCTATTTCAGACAATTCAGTTAAGCATAATTACGCAGTTTAGTTCTATTTGACCCATAGATAGGACTAAAGGCTACCGCTCCGGGCTAGAGTGGACCTGGTAATAAAGGGACACTCCGCATTCCCCAAAGCTCCAGTGTTAGTGTGTGACTCACCATCAGATTGTTTAGTGTCATATTCAAGGCACTTATTGGAGGAGTCTTGCCCCTTCCGAAAAGATGCAGTCTGTGTATTCTAAAGCCCCAGCCAACAGGGCAAATTGTCACTGCTGTCTTGCCTGAAGAAACATTAGCTCCATATTCGCTTATACTCTGCCGAGACTAAGTACTTCAAATGTCAATAGATCTAATAAAAGAAAAGGCAAAAAAACGATATTTCGCAGAAACTAAGATAGAGAGAAGCAGACTACGCAGATGATATAACTCTTCTCGCAAATACATTAAACCAAGCAGAATCCGTTCTGCATAGCTTAGAGTCAGCAGCGGAAGCCATTGGCCTCTACGTGAACGCAAATTAAAGAGAGCATGTGTTTTAAACAAGAAGCCAGCTCCATTCTAAGTGAGAAGAAAGTAAAGTTGTCTCCCTTTAGTCGAGGGTGACCCGAAGGCTCCTTTTTCGATAGCTACTACACCACGGTGTAGGGGAGGGTGCTACTCCTTTCCCTGAATTACTCCACTTTACCCTTGATCCTTATCTTGTAATGCTGAGTATTAAGCAAGATAGCATCAAGTACCATTTTTTTAGTCTTTGGTATGACTCAACCTTGGTCTCCCGGGCCATTGGCGAACACTCTCACCATTATACCAATGAAGCCTCTGAAATTAGTAGACTAGTTCAGATACATCAGCAGCAGCATCTCATCAACTGAAAGGGATGTCAACATATGCCTTGCAAAGGCGTGAAAGACTCTTGACAGGTTATCGATCACATGGAAATCTGATCTATCCGCCAAAATAAAACTGGATTGGTTCCAAGCGGTGACTGTGCCCATACTACGACATGGACGCTGACAAAACAGAGAAAAAAACAGATGAGAACTAAACAAAACCTGGAGACAGCACCCCACAAAAAGGCAGCTAGACGCCCACTTAGCTCCTATCTCACAAACCCATAAGCAACGTTCCCCTATGGACACTCCAGGGTTGGCCGACCAGCAAAGACTCACAAATATCAGTTCGGATACTGGATGCAGTCTAGAAGACCTGCCAGGAGCTATGGATGAGAGAGTCAAGAAACTCTGTGCTGTCAGCGCCATTTGAGGATTATATATATATATATATATATATATATGTAAATAAAAAAAACCGGAAATTCAATAAAACGAGGAGGTAACTCTTCAACTCTCTCCCTCCCCCTTCCCCCGTGTCTCTTCTGTTTTATTTATCCATTTGATCTGAAGAATTCCTGCTATATATTTCTTCGTGTTTTTGGTTCACACCAGAAATGCAAAAACAGGATGGAAATAAATTTATAATCCTATAATAACCGGTCTTTAAAGAAAGTATATATATGTGTATATATGTGGAAGTAAATAGTTGTTGACGACCTTAGTCGAGAATGACCTGAAGGCTCCCATTTCAATAGCTACTACACCGAGGTGTAGGGAAGGACGCTACTCCTTTCCCTGGATAACTCCACTTTACCCTTGATTCGTACCTTATAATGCTGAGTGTTACCATTTTTAGAGTCTTTAGTATGACTTGACCGGGGATTGAACCCCGGTCTCCCAACACTCTACTCATTAAGCCAAATGGAGTGTAATCCGAGAATATATAGAGAAATTGTTAACAAGGTAATCCAAGTAGAAGGAGAGATTTATTGTGAAACAAAGTCGATAATATAGCTTTTTGGTTTTAATGAACAATCTTCAGGACTGGGAGGGATGATTTCAGTGATGTTAAATCAACGATAGATCCTATTTACCCAACCGGGCAGGATACGACACAAGGTCAATTTTTTTAAGCGGGGTTTAACAGGTTTGAATTCAGAGTTTTCCTTCTCCTAGACTAGTTGCCTTACCAAGGCTGAAGAACCCAGTCTGTCCTACTATTTACCCATAGCTGGAGGGAGAATAGTTGGATTTATACCTTTCCCAAGGGTATTAGTGCTATATGAAATGCAATCATTCTCGTCCAGGATTTGAACTCGCATCGCCGTGTCCAATTCCTAGGACGATAACCATTACACCACGGGCACTTAATCAACGATAGATGTATAAAAAATCTATACAAAAACCTAGCGAATATCTATAGATCAGGAGAAATTTGACTGTTAAATCAGTAAATCAGCGTTTGTTTTTTTCAAATTACGTCATGTGACTTATTGGGAATATTAAATAGACTATATATGTTCCATTCTCCCCCTTCTTTCTCCTTCCCCACGCCTTTTTTCTATCCTCTCACCTATTTCTTCCGTTTTCCTCTTCTCTCTAATTCCCGTCTTCTCTTTTCCTTTGATTCGAAAGTTTCCTCGATGAACTAACGGAACATTTCAAGCAATTCGGTTTAGCATAAGTAGACAGTTTAGTTCTATTTAACTCATAGATAGGACCCTATCAGGTACTACCACGCCGAGCCAGGAAGGAGTGATTGCAAAGAGGGATTACACCGAATTCCCCAAAGCTCCACCATAACTGGAACCTCACCATCAGATTGTTTAGTGTCATATCCAGGACACTCATTCAGGGAGGGAGCTTACCCATCTGCAGAGGTACAGTCGGTGTATTCTACAGTCCCAGCCGACTGAACGATACACAGTGTTAAATGTCAAAACAGTTCTATTTTAAACAATTCAGTTTAGCATAAATACGCAGTTTAAATGAAAAAAAATCAGAATAGTGAAGAAAGCATGGCCTAGTTCTATTTAACCCATAGATAGGCCCGGAGTGGTAGCACCTGATAAGGGTCCTGAGTGGATCTGGGAGCGATGGCAATAAAGGGGTAGTCTGCATTCCCCAAAGCTCCAGCATTACAGGAACCTCATTACAGATTGTTTAGTGTTGTATCCAGGACACTCGTTGAGGAAGGGTCTTACCCCTCGGCAGAGAAGCAGTCGGTGTATTCTACAGCCACAGCCATCTGAACAAGTTAGATCATCTGAGCGGAAACGTTGTTCTATAAGAATTAGTTTGTTGTAATCCATGGATTTGATTCTGTGTCTAGTTCTTTAGTTAAATGTAAAAATAGCCATTCTAACCTCCCAACATATTATTTTGGGTGACAAGTGCAGTGCAGTAAATAAATTGCATTTTTGCTTTCACAATAAGATCTGTGGAAAAAAAAATTATTTAATTGTAAAGCTAGTGAATGATTTGATGTGTTTGCTGCAGAGCAGGATCTTAATATTACGCGGTCGGAAAAATTTAGTGCATTTTAATGTAGGCTTCGTATGGATTACCCTATGTAAAACAATTAAGGATTTTAACCGGCTCATAGGCCAAGCGGGTAGAGTGTTCAACAATGGTCCGGGAGACCTGGATTCAACCCCAGGTCGCGTCATACCAAAGACTCAAAAAATGGTACATGATACCTCCTTGCTCAACACTCGGCAATATAAGGTACGTATCGAGGGTAAAGTGGAGCAATCCAGGGAAAAGAGTAACGCCCTCCTCAACACCTCGATGTAGTAGCTATTGAAAAGGGAGCCTTCTGGTTGCCCTCGACTAAAGGGAGACAACTTACTACATACTTATTTTAGTAATAAATTCTTTTTCCTGCTAAACTTGCGGTTCGAAGCTGGGGGAGTTCGTCTGTAAAGGTCAAGAGGTGTAGGCCTTGTTTTGCGTAAACATGTCAACTCATGTCATAATAAGATGGACAAGTTTATCTTAAAATATCAGCTGATTCTAAAAAAAAAAAAAAAAAAAAAAAAAAAAAAAAAAAAAAAAACAATTAGGTAGATAGCAGCTGATATTTACCAATGACGTGTCACTAAAGGGAGTGAGGACGTGTGATTTAAGGATTCAGTAAGGAATAATTTTAAGAAGATCTATAAGAAGCATATTCGAAGACGCCGGGAAGCAAAGTCAATCTCAAGAGGAGTCATGCCAAAGACTTAAACAATGGTACTTGATACCTCCTTGCTCAACACTCAGTACATATCTTGGGTAAAGTGGAGAAGTCCAAAGAATGGAGTAGCGCCCTCCCCTACACCTTGGTGTAGTAGTTATTGAAAAGAGAACCATGGGGTCGCCCTCGACTACACTCGCCAACTTTACTTTTACTTATTATAAAACAAAATTAATTCTAATTTCAAAAAATAAAGACAAAAAAAAAAACAGTAAATTTACTGAATATGGCCGCCATTTTTCTTTTTCAATTATTCTATCAACCCACCTTCGAAACGATTTGCATGCCTTCAAAATAAAATTCTTCAGAGAATTTATTCCATTCCTCCTTAATAGCAGTCATGAGCGAACCAATATTTAGATAGGAAGTTGCATTTGTTTTGTTTTCTAAATCGCCCAATATAGCGTAATCAAAGGGGAGTTACGGTCTGGGCTTGATTGAGGCCATGAAGAAGCTTTAATTATTTTGAAAATTTTTTTGGCTTGGCTTCAGCGTTAAGCAAATCATAGATTCTTTGTTATTGAATTTTAATGAAAAAGTGCTTGAATAATAAAGCTGATTATGAAAATTTTAATTTATTGCATTTTTTCCCCAAAATTTGGACTAATCAAAGAAAAACGTTTTAAAAATTATTACATATTTTGCTTCCACACCCTGTAGCCAGTGGTTTCCAAACTGTGGTCCAGGGACCACAGCATCAACAGCAGAGATCTACAAACATTGCAAGGGTGTCTTGAAGACTCATATCATCCAATTTGCGATAAAACCACGAGTTCATATTTCAAGTACATGCCAATAAAAATTCAAAAAAAGCTGGGGCTTTGGGTAATGCGGAGTACCCCTTCATTGCTATTGCTCCCAGGTCCACTATGGCTCGGAATGGTAGCACCTGATAGTTCTATTTAACCCATAGATAGGGCCCTAACTGCATACTTATGCTAAACTAAATTGTTTGAATTAGTACTGTTTTACTAAACTGAATAGCTTGAAATAGAAATCTTTTTGACAATTCATCTGTACTTACATTTAAATTGCGTGCTTATGCTAAACTGAATTATTTGAAATGGAACTGTTTTTGACATTAAAACTCCATTTACACTAAACTGAATAGTTTAATATAGAAGTTTTGACATTTAACTGTGTGTAAAGAAAATCTGCACTTATACTTAGCTGAATTAGAACTGTTTGACTAAACTGAATAGCTTGAAATAGAAATGTTTTTCACATTGAATTGTGTACTCATGCTAAACTGAATTGTTTGAAATAGAACCATTTGCATAAAAATGAATTTGGCATTAAGTAACTTACGAAGGTTGATGTGCCATAAAACCCAACCAACCAACCAACTTGACTTAACAATAAGTTCTGTTTGTAAGGAATTATTTTTAACCCTTTCTGCAAAACCTCTCAAACAATCTGGTCGTGATATTGGTAATTCTCGATCTTCCCTTCTAGCATGTTTCTGTGGAGGTAACTAGCACAACAAACCTGTTCTGATTATCCTTCAAATACTGAAGATTTTTCCAATTAAATATCCAGTTCTAATAATACTTAAATTACATGATTTAAAGTAACTATTCCTATTGAATAATAGTATTTTTTATGTTGGAAAAGATATGGATACTATATACCCTTTCCCATAAGCTATTTGGTTGGGTTTTATGGTATATTAACAACTGTTGGTTATTTAATGCCAAATTCTCTTTATACATATATATTGAATATATATGATTTGGTTTGAGTTGGGTTTTACATATAGGAGAAGGAAGTTACTTACCAAGTAACAGAAACTCACCAGACAGAAAGTGAGCAGATAGAAAACACTTCTTTACCCATTCTCATTTCCACCGAGCAGTTTAATTCCATTCTTGTTTTGGGGTCATCAAAAGAGAAAGTGCACCAGTTGCCATACCAAGGTTAAAGAACCCAGTCTGCACTACTATCAACTAATTGCTGGTGAGCAAATGATTAGATTCATACCTTTTCCGAAAGGTATGAATACTATGTGAAATTCAAAAAAGCCTAATCCAGGATTTGAACTCATATCATTGTGTCCATTCCCAATGACAATGGCCACAACATCACAAGAACATCCAGTTATACTTTGCCCACAGTTACATGGTTTCAAGTACACCAATCCCAGTTTTCAATACATATCTTATATTGATACAGGATTTCATGTTAGCAATGGTAATGAAGGTGTACTCCACACTCATTACAGTTACTTGTTTTTCAGGGTGGAGAAGTAATTATCCTTCAGTAAGAGATGTCGTTGAACATTCTAGGCCCTGATGACAGCACGGTTGTTTAATAAATCCGAGCTAAGATATTGGTATAAAAGTAAAGTTAGCGATCTTAATCGAGGGTGACCCGAAGACTCCCTTTTCAATAGCTACCACACCGAGGTGTAGAGGAGGGTGCTACTCCATTGGATTGCTACACTATACCTTTGATCCTTACCTTATAATGCTGAGTGTTAAACAGGCGGCATCAAGTACCATTTTTTGAGTCTTTGGTATGACTCAACCTGGGGTTGAATCCCGGTTTCCCGGACCACTGGTGAACGCTCTACTTATTAGACCAATGGCCCGGTTGATATTAGATATAGTCGATAGTTGAGGGAGACCTGAAGGCTCCATTTTCAATAGCTACTACACCGAAGTGTAGGGGAGGGCACTGCTCCTTCCCCTGTATTGCTCCACTTTACCTTTGATACGTACCTCATAATGCCGAGTGTTAAGCAAGGCGGTATCAAGTACCATTTTTTAAGTCTTTGCTATGACTCGACCTCAGATTGAACCCCTGTCTCCCGGACCATTGGCAAACATTCTACCCACTAGGCCAATGAAATAAACAATAGCAAATTAATCAACGATCATAAGTGCTAATCTCTAAATAAATAATTCTATGATTCATGGGTAGTGTGCAAGAACTGAAATAATAATTTAAAAAAAATTCTTTTTAAATTTAAAAAAAAAAAAAAAAAAGCAACACAAATTATAATAAAAACTTTTTTTTTATTTTTCATCTTTTTTGAATTCATTTTTCATCATTCAATCTTTAAAAATTTATTCATATTGTCTGATATTCCCCAGAAGAATATCATTTTGAAATTATATATAATGGAAATGTTTATTCAGCCACTTCACTTGTTAAAAGATTCACACACAAATAAGGATATATAATATGTATGTTTGTGTATGTGTGCACGTGTGTGTGTGTGTATATATATATATATGTTTAAAAAATAAAGACAAAAATAAACATACATTCTGGTCCACTAACACTTCTGAAATGGCTGAACAATGTCCACAGCTTTGCTAGTAAGAGCAGATCTTTTACAAGCACACTATCGTACTGACCACCAATTACATAAAAATCATTCTGACTGGAGGAGGAAGGTTTTACCTGGAGAGGAGGAAGAAAAAAAGAAAAAACTCTTAGCAGTTTCTGTATAGTTTCTTTGTTGGCTTTTTGTTTTATTTTTTGTTCGTTTTTTTTTTTCAACTTTCGTCATCTTCACCTACAGTTTAAGCCACTTAAAATTTACTTACATAGGATCAACATGAGGTCAATAATTGCATTTCTGATTCTGTTTAAAAAAAAAAAAAAAAAAAAAAAAGAGGATTGTGACCGATGACCAGTCACACTTAAAGCACATATTGCCAATAGACCACCGAAGTAAAGCAGTTTTGAACCTACTACGTAACAGCAGGTACTGTAAGCAGTATAAGGCCTTAGTGCCAGATTAAGCAATACTTAGAAAATAAAATTTTAAAATTTTACAAACTGAATAAAATGATGATAAAAAAAAATTCACACATACCAAAACCACCCACAAAAATCCTTAATATGATAACAACTGACATTCTATGGAAAAGAAAGTTAAGTAGAGAGGGACATTTTTGAAACAAGAAAAATATTGGCTAAATTTAACCAATATAAATATCTATCATGAGAATAAGTGTTTTTGCCAAACATCTGAAGGGAGAGTGAGCCAATCTGTCTACCTTGAAAATCAGCATTTAAAGCCTCAAATTTCCACACAAGTTTGAACCAAAATTAGTTATGATTTAAAAAAAAATATAGTGGCTAATATCACCATAGCAAATTGGTCAATGGGTAAGTATACATCAACCACTTCCCCATAACTACATTAACTGGATGGTGGCACATGGCCTAAATTTACCATGATAGGAGGACCAGAGTTCAAATCCTGGATGAAGCTGTTTGCATTTCACTTTCACACTAATGCCCTTGTATGAATTCATCTCTTCTCTCCACCAGCAATAGGTAAGTAGTAGGGCAGACTGGTTCTTCAGCTTTGGTGTGGCAGATCAGTCTAGAAGAAAAACTGATTTCAAACCAGCAGCTATACTCTGCAATAAAAATTGACATTGTGTTACATCCTGGTCTTGGCAGAGGGGTTGGGTAAATCCATCTTAACTGACCAGGTAGTAGCCGCCGAAAAAAGCTGTTGGTCAATGCTGAACAAGATCAGGTCAATTTTGAACGTTAATGATGACTTCAAGAAGACATCTTGAAAAAGCATAAGGACTTATTCAGATTAGAGATTCTTGACACAAGTCCAAGAAATTTTTAGAATTGGTGTAGAGTTAGCCCAAGGAGATGGAAAAGAAAGGATTGATTGGATGGTTCAAAATAAAATCCATCCATCCTTTGCCCTTTAAAAAGGGTTGTTCCGTTCTTGCTTAGTTTCCCCACCACCTGATTGGTTGAGGTAGTATTTTCTGCAGCAAATCATTTACTCTCATAGAAATAAGGCTTATACCTGAAGCAAGACCAGAAAATCCAGCGAACACCTACACACGACACACGGAAACACTGGACAGCTGTTTCGACCTTATTAGGTCTCATCAGCAGTGTATATGGTGATCTGCACCACTGGAGATTGAACCAGTGACCACAGATTGCAAAACCAAAACTCTACAACTGAGCTAAAAGTTCATATCACATACAAGTGACGCCAAATTAACAAGTCATGGTAATTGTGCGGCCAATTAACCTTAATGTGTCTTATAAGTTGCATTCATACTCTTTACAAAGGACACAGTCACCTCCAAGACCATGTCTTCATAAGAGGATTAGAAATATGCATCCACATAATTATTATGACCTCAAGGGCAAGGATATAGATATTCAATTTTCTTTCTTAAATAGAGGAATTATATTGTGAATTGAATTACCATGACCAGAAAATCCGGCAAACACCTGCGCACGACATACGGAAACACTGGATAGCTGTTTCGACCTTATTAGGTCTCATCAGCCATGTATCCCATGATCTCCACCACTGGAGATCAAACCAGCAACCACAGATTGCAGAGCTGAAACTCTACTACTGAGCCAACAGTTCATATCGCACACAAGTGATGCCAAATTAACTAGTTATGGTTCCATCTTCAGTGATGGAGATAACCATATACACTGCTGATGAGACCTAGTAAGGTCGAAACACCTGTCCAGTGTTACCGTGTGTAGGTGTTCGCTGGATTTTCTGGCCATAGTAATTCAATTCACAACATAATTCCTCTATTTAAGAAAGAAAAATAAATGACTGAAGCAAGGTTTGGACGTTTAACTCATAAACACCAGGAGCAATGTAGTCCTTTGTCAGGATTTATATTTTCTACTATATTTTTCTTTAGTGAATAAAATGTATTTCCTATTACATGGAATTTCTAGTTGTGCTTATGAAGGTCTGAAATTTTTTGACACTAATTGAGCTTCATGGAAGAAAACACTGAAAAACACTAGTTTTTTTGTTTGTTTGTTTTTTTTTGGGGGGGGGGGGGTACTAATGATTCTCATTTTTGTTTATTTACTTGGCTGATGGTGATTTCCAAGTTTATTCTCAGAGTCCCTTCATAGCCATTATTTTATCTGGTCAGCCAAAAGTTTGAAAGGTGGGTGCTCCGCCTCAGTAGACACCTGCCTATTTGGACATAATAAAAAGTATATAATTTAGGTTTCTTTGTTTAACGGCATATCAACCTTTGTAGGTTATCTAATACCAAAGCCATTCTCCTAGAAGAACAGTAGAGGTACTATTTAACCCATAGCTGGGAGGAAAAGGGGGTTCATACCTTTCCCAAGGGCATTTGCCCGAAAGTGAACATAATAGCGCGACTGGTGTACGAACTAGCTTACTATGATCTTTCAGTCCATCACTTTAACCATTACACTACAAGGACTCCCCCCTTATATATATATATATATATATATATATACAGTTAAAAGGTAACAATGCAATATGTGCATGATGACAAGATTATCCCAGCAGTTAAATTGGTGTAGCCCCTTAAAATACTTTGGCAATTCCTAGATACCTGATTTATTTTATATGCACCCACATGCAGCTGATTGCAAACTGGAACTAATGGGCCCCCAAACAAATAAGACTATAAACATCAAAGTTTGTCCCGAAACAATAGTCATTTCTCAATGGATATTGACTTTGTCACTGAGGTCCCAAAATAATGGCCGAACAAAAAAAAACCTGGGTCTGGCCTCCCTCAGAACCACTCTGGAGCATTATCTATAGAATACTGATATGTTTTTAATCCAGGTACAAATCTTTGCCACAAGTTGTCACGTTTTCACACAAATAGGGATGCAAGAGAGGATTCATATAGAACCACTAATAATCTCAGGCAGTTAAAATAAAGAATCAGATCTACTATAAACATGGTCAATATTTTCCAGTAATAATATAAGTATTAATTAATTTTCCATTTATAATATAACAGTGGCAACACAGGCAGCAAAAAAAAAAAAAAAAAAAAAACAGCATATTTCCATATTTTCCGACAAAATCATTTTTAGTTTAAACACACGCAAAAAACTTCACAGATCATATCAGTTTAAAAATTAGATAAATAAAACTGTACAGATTTTTTTTAAAGAAAAAAATATACATTTAATAATGTACAAAAAATAGATAAAAACTTAGTATAAGTCATTCAACGAAAAAAAAAATGTTTAAGTTCCTACATATTTGACACCAGGCAAACAGTGGATGTGTGTGTGTGTATATATATATATATATATATATATATATATATGATAAATGCATGGAATATAATATCTGACAAAATTGTAAGAAACAAGACTTGAAAAGCAGGAGCAGGTGTTACAATTGATTGATTTCCTTTGTAATGTTTTGTTCTTCATCACACAAGCATTTTCAAACAGAACTGGAAAGGTTTTGAAATACTGAAAAGAAACTGCTATTCTATTTATACTGAACATATCTATTTTCAGCATTTCAAAAATTGTCCAAATTGTGTTTCAAAATACATGCATGGTAAAGAGCAAAATATTATACAAAAAATGAAACTTGTATTGTTTCTTTTGTTTTTGTAATTTAAATTTATCAGCAAATTCAAATCCTATTTCTTACTATATATATATATATATATATATATATATATATATATATATATATATTTAATAAAATGATAATGTTTTCCAATTTGAATGCCCAAGTGAAATTACCAAACATTAGCCAGTGGATAAAAATCCCATCCTGTTCTGGTTATAACATCTGAAGAAGTATAAAAATCAGCTTTAAACTTTTGTGTTGGAAACAGATATTTACATGTATGACCAATAAATAAAGCAGACTAAAAAAACGTTCTGGATAGATTCCTTGTGGCCTACGGATTAATTTTGGCAGTTTAGGTCACTTTAAAAGGTGAAGGTCAGATTCAATCAGCTCTTTTTCTTTAAGGAAGGAATAACATTATGAAGATTTCTGACAGCAGAATGCAAAGATGCATTATTTTACACTAATGGAAAAACAAAAAAAGACATCATTAAATACATCTGTCCCATAATGGTTGCTACTTTCAGTGTATTAAAATTATATGCAAATGTAACACTTAAGAGAGAGAGAGAGAGACAATGCATAGATATATCATGACATAAAATTGGTCAGAAAACCTTAATTCACTAATGAGAAATGAAAAATTCCATCATGTCAACATGAAGTATTTATCTATTTTTACTTCTAACATTTTAATTATACATATATCTCACACACACATAGAGAGGGTGATTAAAAAGTAACTCCTATTTGAAAATTCTTATTTCTTAACCATAATTTTACAAGAAACGAAGTATTTTAAAATAGGATTTACATTTCAGTCATTATATATAAAATAAATATTAAGAGTATGAATTTTTTTTTTTTTAAATGAGGTTTGCCAATGTTTTGTCTTTTTAACAATCAGGAGAGACTGATTAGAAAATTCATTTTCAAATTAAACATCAATCACATTTCCCTGAAAATGGTTGTTAAAAAAAAAAAAAAAAAAAAAATGAAACATAAGCAACTCTCATTCTAAAAAAAAAAAAAAAATCATCCTTTGAATTTTTTTTTTTTTTTTCATACTTTATAAATAAATACAGATTTATTTCCATTTTCTCAAATGTGTGTGTGTGTGTGTGTGTGTTGAGAAGGAGGAACAGACAATATACCCTGAAGGTTAGGGATCTGATCCAAGGCAGAAAACACAGATACTACACTCTGATCCTAAGCAGAAGTGCCAAGCCGTATTTAATCCTTTGACTGGAACTATGTTGCTTTTATTATTATTCAGTAGACCTTTTAATTTCAATAAGGTTTACAAGATTCAAGGGACATAAATCAAAGTATCATAAATCTAAGGGAGATAATTCACACAAGCTCAACCTGTAAGTGAAAATGACTTAAAGACTTTGCATTTTTCCCTTTAAGATATGAAACTTAAAATATTACAGAAATGAGTGGGTAGCGAAAAAATACACCAGTCCATTAGAAAGGAAAAAGCTGATCGTAATATCAGGAGATATATAAGGGATGAAACAGCACTATGGTGTACCAATGGTTAGCATATCACAATGAAAAAATATCCATCTCAGAATCCTCAGCCTAAAAATGTATGTAATTCCTGGTTAAATATCCGCTTATAAACACAAAGGCCACTCCTTAAATGTAGGAGGGAGGGGAGAGGGGTAAATATGACTCAGATACATCGCAGACATCTAGGAATGCCTTGATTGAAAATTTAGAAAAAAAAAAATTAAGAAAATGAAGCCTGTGTTCAAATGTTTTTTTTTTTTGGTTTTTTTAATGGCTTCTTTAGTGTGTATGTAGTGGTTATTTCCCCCACCCCATTTTGCTTTAAATAAAAATTATTCAAGAACAATAAAAAAATAAATAAAAAAAGATTTAGTTTTAAAATTTGGCAGCCAAATTTTTACAATGATTTGTGTTTGTTTTGATATTACTGTACTTGAAATCTGATACATTATCAAAACCTGTTTTTTTTAATTTCACAAAGTGATGTTTAAAAATCTGTTAAAACCCTTGTGGGAGTACCTTTATGATACAATTTCCAACAGTCTCCATATATTCACCATCCCTGTCAGTACATCCTCGGGAGTGATAAAATAAAAAAAAAATAAAAATAAAAAAGGGAAATATTTCTATGGGAGTATCTTTACTAAAAGAAAAAAAAGATATTCAGAGACCACCTTGAGAAACTTCCAAAAATGTAAGGATAGATGCTGAACAAGTGGAAACTTTAAAATCATAAAAGGAACTCCCACAGATAAGTTTTTATTCTTATCTATTTTTTTTTTAACAATTTACATTTTTTTCCTCTATAATTAAAAAAAAAAAAATTGTCAGTATGGCAGCATTCAAATATTGACTCATTTTGTCAGTGGATCATTTACATTGTATTTCAATTGAAAATGTAATCTAAAAAAAATGTCTTTTTACAATTAAGACCATTGTCTAAACCAGTGGTTGTCAACCTTATTCGTTCTCCTACCAACATAAAGGCTTAAACCACCCAGTAATGGACAATGTCACACAGGTTGATTGTCATCAGAAGTCCGACTATTATGACCTTCACCAACTCATTTATTATTAATATCATTATTATTATTCCCCCCACCCCCTAAAAAATTGATCACCCATCAGTGGTTAGCAATATTGCCCAGGTTGATAACTGCTGATCTAAATGCTGAAAAATAAACACCCACACATCCAGACAAAAAAAAAAAAAAAAAAAAAAAAAAAAAGTGATTTGACAAAAAGCAGCTCTCAAATATCATACTAGTGCAACCTTCGACCTTCAGTTCCTCAAAGTTTTTAGGGGTTTTTTTTGGTTTTTTTTAACTTTTTATATTCTTACCCCCAGAATTTTGTTTTTACAAAGGATTTAAAGAAATAAATAACATACATGAGATTTTTTTTTTTTTTCTTAAACCACTCACTAACATTTGTAACGTATTAGACCTTCTAACCACATTCAGCACATTGGATTGTAGATTAGTCAAAAGGTCTTGACTGCTAAAGGCTAGAAAGCCAAGTAGTAAAACCACCACACCCTTCAACCAGTGTGTCTTCTTTCCTCCACTGAATGGGTAAAGCTAAACCACTTTATTTTTCTCATTTTAAGACTGGTCCAAAGAAGAATACAGTATCTCTGAATTAAACGGGAGAATTTTTTTTGTGACCAGAATGTCTCTTATTCTTTCCTGCCTTCAGGATCAAGTAACACCCACTTCTGTAATACACCTGATTATATTACACATCATAGCAGCAATATATCTTCAAAACAATCTTCACTTTCACCACTTTTATCACCATCAACAAATCATATTAAATCAATAACCAATTTACTACCACAGTAAGAAACCTGGCAATGAAGAACTTTCTAGCAAGAGATCTCAGCTCATAAGGGGTTGAAATCAGGGTTTATGTAACTAAGTACAGGTTTCGGTTTCTTTGTTTAATGGCATATCAACCTTTCTAGGTTATTTAATGCCAAAGCCATTCTCCTAGAAGAACAGTAGTGGTACTATTTAACCCATAGCTGGGAGGATAAGGGGGTTCATACCTTTCCCAAGGGTATTTGCCCAAAAGTGAACGTAATAGCGCGACTGGAGTACGAACTCGCATACCACGATTCCGCAGTCCACCGCTTTAACCATCACACCACGAGGACCCCCCCCCCCGTAACTAAGTACAGAGGATATACCATGTACTTGGGTCTGGATGTCCAAAAGGGGAAAGGGAATTTATGGAACCTTAAAAAAAATATCTGAAGACTAACATTCACGTTTCATGTGAACCTTGTAGAACGTGGTATAAAAACAAAATGAGTAACAAAACAAAAAGAGGGCCCAAAAGAATGATTTTACCCCTGATGAAAAAAAATCCTTCGAAGACCTGGCTGAAGTTGTACAATATTTTTTTTTTTCTTTAAATAAATTTCTTTTCAGTACAGATCACTATCTTCATAACTCCCACCCATCAATGAAGACAAAAAAAAAATAGTAAAAATAACACCAAAAACACAGTAAATATTTACATTCATAGATGCACAAAAATTGTATAATGAAAATGTTTAAAGTCTTCTTCAGATAAAAAGGTAGATAACAATATCTTTTTTGTCTTACAAAAAGAAAAAGAAAAGAAAAAAAAAACTGCAATTTCTTCCAGATTCTGTTCAGTCACATATCTGATAATAATGCACCTTTTCCTCCTCCATTTAAAAAGAAAAAATATATAAATAAAAAGATACAAAATGACAAAAATATCATAAAGCCAAGATCATTTGAAATTTAAAGAAGCCGCATGCTTCTATTAACATCAAAGTTGATATTCAATGATTTCTTGTTTCTCAGAAGTTAAGAGGGAAAAAAAATTTTTATGAAAAGAAAAAGAAAAAAAAAAAGAAAAATGACCAATCACAAATCTGCCATGCAGTTAGAAAGAGTTGGTGTTCACCCAAGACATTAAGGTGAGAGAGAGAGAAGAGAGACAAAAAATTGTCGAGATTTTGATACATTGTTTCCCCAAACTCACTTTGAATTTGGGAGGTGAGCGGAAATGCAAATAATTCTTGACTGTTGGGAAAAAAAATTGAATATGAAGGCACAGTATTAATTGAGTTTTGATTGGCAAATTCTGACTAAAGTTAATCACTAGGAATTTGGGTTGATTTCACATTTAAAGAAAAAAAAAATTAATTAAAGAAGAAACAAATCCACTTTTGCAAGGTTTTAAAAAGACACAAAAAGAATAAAATAAAATAAAAAAACAAATTAAAATACTGATGATAGTAGTTAGAGCAGTGGTGGTACAGGGTATCTCAATATACATGGGATACATGTGACTGCTAATGTAATATTACAGATGGGCGCTGTCGTTGAGAGCGCACCAGCTGCAATGAGACTAGACCGTGCAGACAGAATGACCTGCAAAGTTAGACGTGATTTTAAAATAATCACAGATAAATTATCACGTGTTTCACGACAATTTCACTGGTGACATCAAACATTAGGGGATCTTTGATTTGTTCCCCAAAATCTCTATATAAGAAAACAAGTCAGGAGATTTCGGCAGAGTTGAAAGCAGTTATCAAAACGGGTGCATTAAAGGTTCTGAGCCTCCGACCCGTCCTACCCCAGTCTGCAATGACCTATCTGTCAGGCATGTGTCAACAACCAGCTCTTACCGTCACCACCAAGAGGAAGGGAGAAGAAGAACGTAACTAAAATGAACTTTTAGAGTTGCAACGATCATAACCCTAAGTGAATAATAAACGACTGCTATATTTTCTTCCCTTACCTTCGAGTTTGAGTATTTCTTTTTCTGCGGACTTCTTTCTTTACAGCACAACATGTTGGTCCTATGTTACACTAATAATTACTACTAATAATAATAATGATGTGTTTTTGTTTCAGATTTGAAAATAGTATACTCAAACAACTATTAATCTTTGATCACAATGTCTTGGAAAAGATCATAAAAAATATTTCACTAATTATTTGGAGAGAAAATCATTCAAAACTGGAAATAAAATTTTGCTGGAAGTTTAACTTAAGAAAAGCCAAATTTCAAGCCACAGGGTTAGTAAACAACCTCAGCAAGAAGGCAGAAAATCCCAGATCTGATAGGAAGTTGACAGCGAGATATCCCGACAATGTGGATGCAGTGAGAGATTCTGTCAGAAGGAGTATGAAAAAGTCCCTCCAAAGATGTTCCTAAGAACTCGATCTTTTACATGCACTGTAGGATAAAGTCAATCAATTTCTGCCTTTGTCATCTGGTTTGATCTTTCTAAAGAGATATGGTTGCTTTTTAAGATGACTTGTTGCAATATGAATTATCATATTAATGGGTTGCATCTACTTTGTTAAAAAAATAAAATAAAATAAAAATAAATAAATAGAGTAATGCCCCCCTCCCCAACTTACAAGATAAGGTGAACATTTGGAAGAAATGATTGACAGATAACAGGTCAACATTCAAATCCCTAGCTAGGAGAAACAGAGTGACTTTGTGTATGGCTTTGAACAGTCACATAAAATGATTTTCAAAAGTGAGGTGCTTGAGTTTTTTTTTTAAGATTTAGAAATTAGGAGTTGGCAAGGGAAATGGACATATATAAGCGAGATCACTACCCACATCACCATTGGAGCTGAGCAACCATTTATAATAAAATAAATCTTCAATCAATTGAACAAGAACTACTTCACATCTCACCATTTTAAGACCAGTCAAAAAAGAAATTTTAACATCCAGAATAAAGATGAGCAAATTTTGTAAAGTGTTGGTTATTTTACCATGAGGATCAAGTGTTATCAAACTCAACTCCCCATATGACCTTGTGTCATACAACTAAATTAATAAATAAAAATTGTCATTGTACAAGATGAAACAGAATAGGGCAGCAAATACCATTACTCAAAATTAATTTTTCTTTTTTTTTTTTTTAAATAAAATTTACTTCTTATTATAGATTGGTTTGGTTTTATAGCCTATCAACCTTTGTTATTCAATGCCAAATTCTGTTTTTACATGCATATTAAATATGATTTTTAAACACATTTTGTAGATACACACAGTTAAATGATATAACAATTCAGTTTAGCCTAAGTCATTTGTTTGCACACAGTTTAAATATCAAACAGTCCTATTTGACCCGTAGATAGGACCCTATTTGGTGCTACTACTCCAGGCCAGAGTTGGCCTAAGAGCAATGGCAATGAAGGAGTACTCTGCATTTCCCAAAGTGCCAGCATTACTGGAGCCTCACTATCAGATTGTTTAATGCTATATCCAGGACACTCATTGGCAGGAGGAGGGTCTAACTCCTCTGCATAGATGCAGTCAGTGTATTCTACAACCCCAGCCAACTGGGCTGTCTTGTTATTCAGTAGAGGTCAATTTTGGTTAAGGAAGCTGTCTCTAGTTTCTCTAACATGCAAAGGGGATAGACCTATTCAAAATATTTTTTGTATGACCATTATACAGGAGTCGGTGTGCCATGAAATTATATTTTATATATTGCTAAAGTAGCTGCCAGATTTTCCACATCAGACATAAACAGACAAGACAACCCCACCCCTTTCTTCCACATAAATGAATGGCAGCCAAACTGCATGTTTGGAACAACCCTTAACTTTTGGCTATGCTCATCTACAAAAATATTTCAACATCTGACAAAGAATAAACATTCAAACATCTAAACTTTAAAAATTAGTGTAATAAAATTGAAATCAATGTAATACCATAAATAAACAGTGCAGTCTAGACCTTGATGTAGCCAAACAGTGTTTTCTTAGGAATTTGAAACAGTTATGATAGTGGAATTTTTATACAACTTTGTTTATTATTTATAGTATTTGTACATATAATGTGCACAGATGTTATAAATAGTAAACAATGTTAAGTAAAAAAATTTATCATCTTAACTAATAGCCTTTGTTTTGGTATAGGCCATGGACCCTTGGACTGAAGTTACAGCAAGGTTAGACATAGAAATAAGGTAAGCTTCAACATTTCAAAAACATTGACTGACTCCTTTTTTGTGGTGAAAAATTGGTCTTAAAAAGTCATTCATCATGCAAGTATACATAGCATTTTAATATTCGTTTTTAAGCCCTTTCATTATCAGGTTTACAATTTATAAATACATTTAAGATTCTGTTTAAGATCATTGTTTATTATGACAAACTTCCCAAAAGAACCCATTTTGAACTTATATAATGGTTGCTAATTTACTACCGTCATGCAATTGATTTAGTCCAATAAGTGCAACCAAATCAATTCTTTTCTTTTTTTTTTTAAAGAAAATCTGATTAAAAAAAAAAAAAAAAACAATAAATAAAAAATATATCAACTGTCGACTAAATTCCTTTTAGCATATCACTCAAGTTAAACGGAAAAATAACCAAACTCGCAAAAATATGTCGTCAGGTTCTGGTCGACTAAGTTACCTCCCTTGTTTTAAACGTGCCTTTGAAGATATTTTTTTAAAAAACAAAGAAAACCAGTTTAAATAGATTATTCTGCATGCTGGATTAAATGTCAGTCTACATTAGTCCAACTATTATAAAAGTCAGAGAGGTAGCATTGAACCATGGAGGCCTGATCCTTCCAAATGGGCTTGGTTTGGAAATGGAGGAATATAATATTGAAAGACTCACAACTCCCTGATGACTCAAGTCCTTTTACATCACAGGCAATGCCCGAGTTAGGATCATTCATTCAGAAGAGGAGACAAACTAGTTACAGGGTCTAAAAATCAGACACATATGGTTGGCAGGGGTTCTATTGATAAAAAAAAATTAAAAAAAAAAAAAAAAAAAAAAAAATCCGTTTTTTTCTCACAAATAATTTTGGTTGTTTTCCATTCAGAACTTCCCCTACACATAGAATTTGTCCAATTAGGAATTGATTTTTCATGAAATCAAATAAAAGGATCGTATCTATTCCATAAATAGGACAGCAAAATGGTTTCATACTTTTGATCATCTTCATAATGAATATTCATGAGTTATCCATATTTGGTTTTGATTTTCTTTGAGATGATGCTAGCACCATTGAAGCCATAGCAGTTATCTAGTAGATAGCATCAACCTAAAGAAAAATCAGAGCCATAATTTGTGTATATGTATTACAGAAATAACACCATTGTATTTATGTAGATCCAGTTTACTCAAATATGCCACCCAGAAACCAAATGCAGTCTATAAACTATTTTCAAGACTAATATTTCCCCAAAACTTGATAATTTGTCCCTCACCTATGATACTGTTGCAGCCGTATTTTTGAAGCTTAACCAACCAACTTATGCAAACAGACAATCAATTTTAAGATCAGCTAAGGTCTAACTATATTTTTCTCCTAATTTACAAAAAATTGAGAAAAATTCTAAATGGGAGAAATTTGCCCCCACACACACACACACACCCATACTTACAATCATATTAATTTTGATACAAATAAAAAGTAGCATCTGCTGTATTGTAGATTAACATTAGAAATAGTAAAAATCAGACCCCCCCCCCACCTCACCCCTATCTTATTCTTGGCCCATTGTGCCACTAGCCAAAGACATGATGACTCTTTTGAGATACCAAGAGGAATTAAATAATCTCACCCCCCTCATCTAAATACACTTGATTTCTTTTAAATCAGTTAATTTTAAATTTGATATATTTCAGGAATAGAGGAAGTTCTTCGGTAACAGATATTTCTTTCTTATTTATGAGCAGGAATACAACTGACCAGAAGGACTCAAAATCTTTTATCCAAATTTGGTTCCCTTCACCAAAATCCTCAATATTCATGAAGACAGCTGAAGATTCAAGAACAGTCTAATCAAAAAAGTAGGTGAAATAAGAGAAAATTAGTAATAATACTCTTTATCTTACTATTTTCCAAACAGAAAAGATATCCAGTTTTTCTGAACTTATAAAAAAAAAAAAAAAATTCAACATGCCGAAACATGCAAAAATAATCAAGAGATCCAAGGGAGATAACTTCATTTAAATACAAAGTACTTTCTACTGTCAGGAATTATTTAATTTGATCTGGCAAAACAAAGTGTACTTAAAATATGACCACCTTAAGGTTAAACACTCAACATACAAACAAAAGAATGTCAACTGTTCTAAATTTTCAAAACTTACCCTCTACAGTCAGTTTTGTAAAGAAAACACTTGAAGTTTTTTATTAAGGCTTTCAGCAGCACCAAGTGTTCATTGTCAGTTTGGATGTCAAATCTATAACTATTGGGAAGGCATTTTGTTACTGTCATACAACCAACATATTAGAACCAGTTTTAGGAAATCCCTACTGACTAGACAATCCATCTACAATCAGCACAAGAAATTTGAAACAACAGGTTGTCTGTGCAAAGGTAGAATTCCTGAGAGACCATAAGTATCCAAATAAAAACAAATAAATAAATAATTTCAGTGTTAATTACCTAAGCAGCCCACAAAGACAGCAGATCAGGAGTCAAAAATTCCACACCAGACAGTTTGGAAACTTTTTTTTCTAGTTGAAAGGGGTGAAAACCATTTTTTGTTTTTTTTTTTACAAACTGAAACCAGGACAAAAATACACGATTTCTGTCCAGAAATCCTGGAGCATCGTTAAAATGAAGATAAATTTGTGGATCATCTGATTTTCAGCAATGAGTCGGCTGTAAGTTGCAGTAACAAACTTCAAGTGTTTCTCTCCAAAATTACATTGTGATTGTCAATATCTTAAACGTGGACTGCTCAATACATTGATCACAATTGACTGGTAGATCACAAAGGTAGTTCAGATAAATTGCATGCCATCTTTTCTCCTTTTGGCAGGTGCCACTTGATTGACATGCAGAGACCATAAATGTATTCAATTGTAGTGTTGTAAGAATTCATACAGTACAAGGTACACAATCATATTCTGTATATAAGTAGGCAAAGTACATCCATAATTATATTAAGCATTATTAATACAGGTAGGTGATGTTAAAAGTTGCTAGCTAGGAGAAAAAGTGTGGCCAGTCTTAAATTTTTTTTTTATTTTAGACATCCTATATTATTATTATAATATCAAAAAAATATTGAGGAGCCTGTTTTAAGCAAAAAACAATAGCTAGATAATAATAATTGGTAATTTTCCTTACACATGAAAGGTTAATGCTGTTTCCTGAAGAGAGTTGAGAGTTTAACTTGTTTTTAAGGATAGCTCAACACAGAAGTTTTAAGATACCATATCATCTGGCAAGTAAAAGTCAATTACAGAGAAACTCGTGTGTTGTGTGTGTATGTGTGTGCAAGGAAAAGGAGTTTTATAAACTTCTTTTATTAACACCAGAGATTTTCATACAATCACACCAAATTTAACCAAAGAAAAAAAAAGCAAAGACTGTATCAATCCCTCAAGGTAGACATTATTTGTTGTCTTTGTTTTTTTTCTTCTCCCTCCCCTTTTCATCATCAACTACAAAGTGACCAAAAAATTCTACAAATTAATTATGTATGATTGCAATAGGGCATAAAAATTTCTTTGAATATCTTTAAAAAAAAATGGTCAAAATTAGAGTTCAAAATCACACACAAAGTTGGCAACCATGGTCAAGGGTGGCCATAAGGCTCCCTTTTCAATAGGCACTACACCAAGTTGTAGGGAAGGGTGCTACTCCTTTCCCTGGATGGATCCACTTTTCCTTGATCCCTTACCTTATAATACTGAGTGTCAAGCAAGGAAGTATCAAGCACCATTTTTTGGAGTCTTTGGTATGACTCAACCTTGGATTGAACCCTGGTCTCCTAGACCATTAGGCCAATGGACTGGTGTTTTATATGTGTGTGTAAGAGAACAAAAATTGTTTAAGGTTTTTCTTAAAGAAAGTGCTCAAATAATGGCCAGAAGAGCAAACTGTCTACATTACCCAAACTATATATATATCATTAAATGATAAAGACAAATTTTGTCTGCATAATTTATTTAAGATTCTTTCAAGTTTCCTGATAAGTGTTTTAGTTTCAGGTTGGTTTGAGTAGATAAATTTCCTAAAATTGTCCCGAGAAGGGTCTGAAAGCGCTTCAGACAATTTTGGGAAATTTATCTACCAATTCCAACCTGAAACTAAGACCCATATCAGGAAACTTGAAAGATTACTAAATAAATTATACAGACAAAATTTGTCTTTATTACTTAATGAAACATGCTTAAATAAACTGCCTAACTACACGTGTGTGTGTGTGTGGTACTTAAAAGTTGAGTAAATATAGAGAAAGTTATACCATTCCAGGAAGAAATAAACAAATAAAACCCTAAACCTAATGAATAAAAAAAAATTAATAGATAAAAAAAGTAAGTCTTTAATTAGAAATGTCCCTTTTCCTGAAAGAAAAGTATCCCTATTTGTCATCAATTTCATTGAAAATTTAGTTCTTCACCTGCTCATCTTAAGCAACAAAAAATAAACAAATAGATAAATTTAAAAAATTCTTTTTTAAATCTTAAAACAATGATAATAAATATTAAAACCCATGCCCCAAGTTGAGCTGTTTGCTAACTTTAACCTTAACCACAAATAAGCACTATGCTGTGCACTTAGGCAGTATCTCCATCAACTGAGAGATGGAACCTCCAAAACCCCTTATATCATAGACTGCAGGGGATTGTTGAAACAAATCGAACCAAAATATGAAATCTGTTTCAATCATGTCAACTTTTTCACATTTTTGCTTTTGTGAAAATGACCAACAGAAATTCTGTGGTTAGAAAATTAATTTTTTTTTTTTTTCTTTTGAGTGTGTTAATATAATCCACTCCCCTAAATTTACTTAGTTGATACAATTTCATTTTCCTCTCATAAATGAGAGCTGGTAATTATATAAGCCATATACACCAAAAATGATCCTTATCTCCTGAAGAAGAAACATCAAAAGGTTTGGTTGGTTAGCGGATTATTTTAACCCTGCATTTATCCCCACCCCCTAGGCACTCTACATTTTTTTTTTTTTTTTTTTTTTTTTTTAATGTGGATAATTAGCCACTTGAATATCTCTTTCCTTCTTGATGTTCTCCTGATTAAAAGAAGGCATTAAGCATGGAGTGGCAAAGTCTTGGCTCAGCAGCAGTGAAATACAAACGTCATTCTTTTCTTCTTTTTGTGTGCATTACATAAAACACAACATAGGTTTCAGTTACAAATTTATAGTAATCATAATTTCAGTTAATAATTATAGCTTTACTTCAAGCACTGATCTATATCGTATAGTAAGAAGAGTTAGAATCTTATGTAATTCTTTTATATTATCATCACACAAAGAGAAAAAAAAAAAATCATGAGTATATTGGAGTTTTTTTTCCAAATAAATAGGATCTTAACTATATATCTCATAGAAGTGTTGGTTGTCACTAAATCATTTTGTGGGTATGTGTCAAACCAAGTGCAATATAATATGAAGAGTGCTCAATATCTAGGATAGAACTATTATATAATAATAAATATATATATATATATATATATATATATATATATATATATATTAGATATATATATATATATTTAATTCATGGAATATAGAGTCGCAGTCTATATTCCATGAACTATATATAATTCATTTTATTGTATTATATTAGATGAATAACAACTAGCTACAAGGCAATCAATCTGTTCATCAGTGACTGCAGAGATATCCTGAAGAAGCAGTAGATTTTAGATGTTCATTTTTGCACTGGGGGGTATGGAACCCCCCTCCCCCCACCACCAATACACTATGTTTGAATGACACAGTAAACTAATGCAGAGTTAATTTAACATCTCCCCACCAACCAAAAGAAAATTTAATTTAAAAAAAGCAACTCAAAATTAAAGAAAATAAAGAGAAGAAATATTTTCTGCTGTTCAAAATATAGTAGACCTTTTTCTTTTCCTTTCTTTCTTTCATACAGAGTATTTTAAAATGCAATAAAAAGATTTAAATTTTTTTTTTTTTTTTTTTACTTCATGATATCATTAAACAATACTCCAATCATCTTCAGCTGGAATGATAACATTTTAAACATTAAGAATAGGATATTTTCCCATATGAGTGTGTGTGTGTGTATGTATATATATATATATATATATATATATATATATATATATATATATATAACAAATAAAGCCATCAATAATATGATTAGCTATTTTTATGAATAAGGAGGGCTCAATATTATTGAGCATTTATATCTAAGTAAGGATAGTGCAGGCACAAAGTCAGTGCCACTAAGTGACAGGCAGGTACTCACCTATTTAATCATCGTTGAGAAACTGTCAGTCACCACATGCTGTTGACTGTCTACACCATCCTTATATATATATATATATATATACATACATACATACATACACAGAGAATTCTTTAATAATTATATTGAATCAGTATATCAACAGCCAATGCCCAAACTTGCTTTGTCCAACAATTAGGTTATATAGATGTATTTTCATAAATATTATTATTATTAATAATATACATTGATGCACTCAGACGAGAATCCTCATCTTGGTTTTTATAGTCAGGTTTTGGCCATTGTATCCTCTGGCCAAGATGATAATAACTAAGATGACGAAACTCGTTTGAGTACATTGGTGTATAATAATGATAATTCCTCAACTAGGAAATCCAAACAATATATATATATAAAATGTAACACTGGAAAATATAAACATTTAAATTAGAAGATTAAGAAAAGGGGAGGGGGAGTAAATCTCTTTTTTTTTTGTTTCTTCCTCTCTCTTTGTGAAGAAACTAATTTTTTTTTTTTTTGTTGGGTGGGGGATGGGGTATTGATCCGGCAGAAAAGCATTCAAAATAATAACATTGGCATTTGTGGTGGTGGAGCTGGTTGGTGGTGGTCACAGTTTGTCTTCAAGCACGATATACACGTTCAACTGGATGGGCGGACTTCCATAGTACGGGTTGAATTCTACTCACCATGGTCTTACACTTGTTTAGTATATGTGTGTGTTGTTTCAATGTGTATGTTATTTTACAGTTCAGTTGAAGGTACATGCATACATTTTTTTTTGTATTTTGGAGTTTTTTGTTTAATTAGTACATTCAAATATTTTTTAATTCTTATTTTTATGCCTATTCTGCATATTTCTAAACTTAGATTTTCATTTGTCATTTTTTTTCCTCTCTCTAAATCACAAGCAAGCATTTAAATGAAGAAGGTATCTGAAGTCCACTTACAAAAAAAAAAAAAAAAAAAAAAAAAAAAAAAAATTATATATATATATATATATATATATATATATATATATATATATATATTTTAGAATTTCTGGTGAAAAAAGTTGCCATGGTGATGAAAGCATTTTTCTTTCTTTTTTTTTGTTGAATTAAAAAGAGCAACAATTTCAAATATTTGCTTTTCGTGTGAATATTTTTTTTTTTTTGGTAGTTTGTGAGACACAGGAAGAAAATTTATATACAAGGTACCTGGAGAATAGAAAGAGTATCAAAAAGAATTCCTGAATTGAAGTATTGATGTTCAGAACTGGAATTAGGATACTGTGTGTAAAGGGCCTGCAAATGTGGTCTGTAGCAAAGACCCTTAAAGAAAAGGGTCACTGTTACAGAGTTGAATCATACAATTTAACTGAAAAAGTAATTAGATCCTTATTAGTTTAGTTCATGTATATGGGAGGGAAAAAAAAAAAAAACTTTTTGTTGAAGGAGGTCTTTTAACAAGCAAAAGAATTGGGACCTATCTTTTTTTTTTTGAGGGAAAAAAAAATTCAGTTAATTTTTTTCCTCTCTGTCAGAAAATAGAGTGTGTGTGTGTGTGAGTGAGTGTTTAGTTACCCTTAGCAATCACCAAAATTATAAATCTGGAAAACGCTGTGGGTCTTCATGATAGTCTTCAGGGATAGTGAAGAGATTTGCAGTTAAATCATCTACCCAGTCGAAGTCTGTGAATGTTACTGTTGCTGTGACGGTTGGGAATACAGGTAATTCTATAAAATGAAAAAGAAAAGAAAAAATAGAAAAATTATTTTAATCTATACAAAGAACAGGTAAACATTTTTTTTTTCTTTAAAAATAAAGCCTTTGAATACAAATAATACTTACAGAACCAATAAATATATAAAATAAAAATAAATACCAAAATAATGTATTAACCCTTTTGCAAGCAGATAATTTTTAAAACCCTTGTACAGTGGGTGAATTATTTTCAGAAAATTTGCAAAATAGAGAGAACATTTAAACAAGTGAATTAATGATATATAAAAAAAAAAAAAAAAAAAAAAAAAAAAAGCAGAAAACATGATAATTTGATCAGCTATTGTGCCATAATACAATAGAATGAAAACCAAGCATTCACTTTTAATTATATTTTGCAAAACAAGCTTTACACAATCCCATGCCACAGTGAGGCCTTCTAGCAATGTCTCCATACATTAACAATGAATTGGTGAACAAGCAGCTAATAGGAAAATGCCTTACATTGAGCTACAGCAAAAATGTTGCTCTGCCTGCAAAAAGGTTAATATACTTATAAAAACTTTGCTAAAAGTTAGAATCAAATTTTTTTCAAAGCAATTTCCATGACTAAATTCTCTCCAAAATTAAGATTTTCTTGGAATTTGTTGAATTTTTCAAAACATTTTACCAACTAGAAATTATCACACAAGTTATATTCAGTTATAATATTCAGACCACCATGCTGCTGTCCATACCAATGAGTACAAACTTATTTTGTTAAAACAAGGAAAAAAAACTTAACACTTGTTCATTATACAGTTTTGGTTTGGTTTGTTTGTTTTAATGGCATATCAACCTTCATGGGTTATTTAATACCAAAGCCATCCTTCTAGAAGAACAGCAGTGATGCTATTTAACCCATAGCTGGGAGGATAAGAGGGTTCATACCTTTCCCAAGGGCATTTGTCCGAAAGTGGACATAATAGTTGTTACACAGTCAGCTGTACACCATTTGTTACAGTTACACAGTCAGCTGTACACCATTCGTTACAGTTACACAGTCAGCTGTACATCATTCGTTACAGTTACACAGTCAGCTGTATACCATTCATTACACGGTCAGCTCTATACTGTTCATTACACAGTTAACTGTATACCATTTTAATACAGCTGGAACATTTTTGTTCTTGCCCTCAAACATTTTGCATCTAAAAAACACACTTGATTTAAGGAGTAATCATCATTGAAGGTTTCAATGAATGAATATCAAATACTTTAAAAAGTTTACAGTAAAACTGGGATCAGAGATTTTTTTTTTTTTTTTATCATCCCTTATTTTTTTTGAGTTCCTTCTCAGCACCATATTTTTTGCTGTTGTTACAGAAGTCTGAATAAGAGTATTCCATTTTAATCTTTAGAGGAAATAATCATTTCAGATCTGTGCTACTCCTTGCAATCGTAATGACGACTAGCATTAGTAAAAACAAAAAATGTGAAAGAAAATAGTCAATAAAGATAATATAAAAACCGAAAGCAAATAATAGTCAAATTATGACATACTACAGGGTGGAACGATAAAATTGTTGTCCTAAAAAAAAAAACAAAAAAAAAAAAAACACTACAGATTTATTTTAAAACTTTTATTGAAAAAAATCAATTCAGGTAACTTGATTATGTAGTAGAGCTGACATCTATTCAATGTAGCCGCCTTCAGCCTCAATCACCACCTCGATACGGTTCCAAAACTGGGAGCATGCCTTTTCCACAAGTGCTGGTGGGATCTTGGCGAATACTCGTCGGATGGCAGCAATCAGGCTGGCTTTGGTGTTGTGGGAGGTCATGTTGGTGATGTTCTCGAAGTATGACCAAACGAAGTAGTCCAGCAGGTTCAGGTCGGGGGAGGAGGGGGGCAGTGAGAGAAGGGTACAAAGTCGTAGCACTCCTGAAGCCAAGCCTGGGTATCTTTGGACATGTGGGCCGGCGCCGAGTCCTGCTGCCACACCCAGGGTCTGCCACTGGCCACCTGATTGCACTAGGGAATCACCACACTCTTCAGCACATCCAGGTACACTTTGGTGTTGACTTTCAAGCCGACTTTGAAGATGTGAGGTGGCATGATGTGGCCATCACTTGAAACCACACCAAAGACCATCACCGTAGCTGGAAACTTTGTTTGCGTCATCCTGGGCACGTCCCTGTTATTTGTGGCAACCCAGATTTGCATTTTGAGGGTGTTGGCAATGGTCCTGTTGTTATAAGTTGGATCGGTAGAGAGCATGAGTTGTACAGCGGCGCATCTCAAATCACGCTCGTTGAACATTGTGTCACTTTCAGACATGATAGAAAGCTCCTATCGCTCTTGGGATTTGTACACAACTGGCCAACTAGCAGATGGTCTGGAACAAAAAAAGAAAACCGGTTTTCATTAAATGAAAATGGAATCATGTCGTCTTTTCTAGGGCGACAATTTTATCGTTTCACCCTGTATAAGTATAATACAGATATTAAGATTGAAAGAATATACTAGTCATATGATAATAGAATATTAAAACAATAACATTATCAAAATAACATTATAATGAAATATTAAGATTAAAAGAATATACTAATTAATGATAAAACATTAAAATTATAATGAAAATAATAGAATTGAAATACACTAGTCAAATAAAAGCGATATTAAAATTAAAATATACAAGTCAAATAAAGTATGAAAATTATAATAAAAACATCAAAAAATAATATACTACTCAAATAATAGAATATCAAAATCATAAAAACATTAAAATTAAAATGATACACTCATCAAATAAGTAGTAAAAAGTTGGTGACTGTAGTCGAGGGTGATCCAAAGGCTCCCTTTTTGATAGCTACTACAAGGTGTAGGAGAAGGCTTTAATTCTTTCCCTGAATTGCTCCACTTTACCCTTAATCCATACCTTATAATGCCAAGTGTTAAGCAAGGAGGTATCAAATACCATTTTTTTGAGTCTTTGGTATAACTCAACCTGGGATTGAACCCAGGTCTTCCGGGCCATTGGCCAACACTAACCATCATGCCAATGTCGTCAAATAAGATTAAAATTTTTAAAATTATTCAAAATTAAAATAATATACTCGCCAAATAATAAATGAAAATTGAAAAAATATATTAGTTAAATGATAACATTATGATATAAGTATGAGAATAATCCATATCTTCCATCACTTACTCCAGTAAATTTAAAAAAAAAAAAAAAAAAAAAAAAAAAAACAGTGAGAACACAATCCTTTTTAAATTCTTAAATCAAAGTTTAAACAATGTTAACAAGATTCTTTAAATGAATTTTTTTAAATTAACATCCCCCCCCCAAATATTAAAAAGAGAAACATGTCTACTAACCCACTTTAACAGGAAAACCAGGAGGTAGTTTTGTTGTCATGAACTCTCTCAACTTTTGAAACTGTTTGAAAGGTGCAATTACTTCCAGGACATCTAATAATCTAGAAGAGAAAAATTGAACAATTCTCTTTAAATGAAAAAAAATGTTCCTTGAAGTTTTTTATTCATTCATTTATTTATATTTTTCTAGTAAATTATATTGCGTGAGACACACACACACACACACACACATCAAGTCATGCAGACAACACAGAGCTCCCTAACAATATCACAATCCATCCGTATCATCAATCATTCTAAGCAGGTCTTCTGAATTGCATCCTACGTTCATACAGAGCTGATGTAAGTCTTTGCTGGCCAGCTAAAGTCTATGTGTAGGAGTCGATAGAAAAATGTCACTTATGAGTTTTACATGAATCATTTGTGAGATGGCCATACAGCCGCTGCTTTGTGGGGTGTTGCTGCCAGGTTTTGTTCAATACAGAACATAACATTCCTTGCCTTTAGTGTTTTGTTAGTGTCTATGTGGTTCATCCATACTGACACAGCTAGAATTTTAAAGAAATCCCATAGATCAGACTTCTATATGATCAATAGCCAATCAAAAGCATTCCACACCTTCGCTAAGCATGAGCTGACGTTGCTTTCAGTAGAGATATTGCTGCTGAGGTGTGTTAACCAGTGAACTAATTTCAGAGGCTTGCCACTTAGGATAGAGACGGCTTTTCGGTTAAAGCATATATACTCTGTTTTATTTGCATTCGCATAGAGGTTAATCCCAACCACTGCTTGCTCTAAGTTATACAGTAGGGATTCTGCTTAGGCTGGTGTATTTGCAAGAAGTGCTAAGTCATCTGTGGAGTCTGCATCAGTCATATTTTTTGCAGGATATTGCTTGCCTTTTTCAATGTGAAACCATTTTCTTTTATTAGATCTTTGAATGTTCACAGTACATAGTCTAAATAGAGTATAAACAAATAAGGTGCCCGTGGTGTAATGGTTATTGTCGTAGTAAATGGACACAGCGACATGAGTTCAAAATCCAGGACAAGACTGATTGCATTTCAAATAGTACTAATACCCTTGAGAAAGGTATGAATCCAATTATTCTCCCTCCAGCTATGGGTAAATAGTAGGGCAGACCGAGTTCTTCAGCCTCCATGAGGCAACTAGTCTAGGAGAAGGAAAACTCTGAATTCAAACCTGTTAAACTCTGATTAAAAATTGACCTTGTGTCATATCCTGCCCGAGCGGAGGGGTTGGGTAAATATGATAAACAAATATGATGCTAATGTATCTACTTGAAAGACTCCAGCAATAATGTTGAAGACTGTGTCTCTATCAGATGACCAAACCATTGCTTTAATGTTTTTGTAAAGCATCATCATTGCAGTAACAATTTCCTCAAGAAGACTATATATATATATATATATATATATATATATATATTCATAATATCCAGTCAGCATCCAAAGACAGTAGGTGTGGATTATTTTTTTTATAGAATATATGAGGACTATTATATAAATCTATGTGAGTGCTCAATGCATGGCTATTATTAATCCCTTATTTATTCGCTGGGATATAACAAAATTCACATTCAGAGCATATGTAGTGTAACTATATATATATATATATATATATATATATGCAAAGTCTGGGGTAAGATATCAGACTGACATAAGGTCAGCCAGGTTTCAATCCCAGCTTGAAACATCACTTGTTTCTAGCCACACTGAAGAGTTCTGATACAATGAAACAGTCTGTCTGTGGATAATATACATATGCTCCCCCAGTGAGTTGATCACTCGAACAGAGAATTACCAGCTGCCACGTACACATAAATGCAAAGCTCTTCTCACGAATTCAGCACTCTAGTAGCCAATAGCATATATGTAAAAATTATATATGTTAAAAAAAAAATTTTTCTTCATTTACACAAAGAATGATGATAGCTCTGGAGCAAGATATTTGACTGACATAAAGTCAGCTAGGTTTTAATCCCAGGTTGAAGCATTTTGCGTGTCTCGCAACACTGATAAATTGTGACACAACAAAACTGTCTGTGGATGATTATATATATATATATATATATATATATATATATATATATATATATATATAAAGTATGAAAATTAGAGTGTATGTAAGTTTGGACTGTGTAGACAGAATCAATAACTCTTGATTCAGTTTCTTGCTTATACAATCACCATTCTAATGATTGTTTGCACAAGAAGTTGATAAGCCATCAAGTTGATAAGCCATCAAGTTCTGTTAGCTGTCTGCACTATCCTAAGTCAGATATACATGTCCTATTAATGACATTGACCATTCTTTAAGTAAACTAACTAATACATATCTAGAGAGAGAGAGAGAGAGAGAGAGAAAGAATAAATCAAGGGCTATTCAAGATAATTATTTCGGGGTTTGTTTTTTTTTAAAAAAGCAAAAATTCTTTTTTTAGAAGTTTTTTCCATAAATGTAAATTCTGCATTGTTTGACAATGAAAAATTATTTCAATCTTATCGAAATATTTCTTTCAAGGCTATTCAAAATGACAGCAAATCAAA
The DNA here is from genome assembly GCA_963585895.1 of Sepioteuthis lessoniana. NCBI lineage: Eukaryota > Metazoa > Mollusca > Cephalopoda > Myopsida > Loliginidae > Sepioteuthis > Sepioteuthis lessoniana. The sequence continues at coordinate 91,229,169 of OY757913.1, read as the reverse complement.
CAGAGTGCTCCAGGCTTAAACAGAGGTCTGTCATTAAATTTTGGGTGGCTCAGAAGAGCAAACTATGTGAAACTTACAGAAAAATGAGGGATATGTATGGAGAAGAAAGTTTTTATTTAAAAAAATGAAAATAAGATTTTTTTTAAAAAAGCTTACAAATGGACTAAACTGTTTAAAGAAAGTCAAAATAGCATTCAAGATGAAGACATGCCAGGCAGACCCATAATGGTAAGCACACCTGAAAGGGTGGATTCAGTGAATTTGCTCATTTTGGCTGACAATAAAGAGTAAGAATAGAGGACATTTCTAAACAACTGGAAATTTCTGTGGGTACAGCAAACCAAATTATGCATGATGACTGTCTTTTCAAAGGTGAGTTGTGATTGAATTTCACCAGGACGATGCAAGGCCACATAGTGGAGAGTATCAGTCAGTTTGGTTGGAACAGCTGCTACATTCTCTTTACAGTTCAGATCTGGCTGCCTCTGATTTCTACTTGTTTAAATGAGTTGCCTGGCCCAATAAGATATCACATGACCATTCCCAAAATTCTTCCTTGATGACTACATCCGGTCTCATCCTATTTCAAATGTAGAATTAAATAAAGTTAATTTGAAATAGAATAAGACCAAATGTAGTTTTACACGCCATAATTTTTTATACTGATTATTACTTGAAGGTTTAGGCTAGCTTTAATACATAAGAGAAATAGTTTTTTTTTCTGTCTGGTTGTGAATGGGAAAAATTTATTTTAAGTCCTGTTAAATTTTTTTTTTAGAGCATTGATATATATCAATGCTTTTAACAGGATGGAAATAAATTTACTTAAAGTGACTGTTAGTTTATTTTAAAAAATAAATAAAATACTATATATATATATATATATATATATATATATATATATATATATATATATATATATATAGTAAGTTGGCCAGCAATAGTCAAGGGCAACCTGAAGGCTAACTTTTCAATAACTACAACAACCAAGGTGTAGGGGAGGGCACGACTGCTTTCCCTGGTTTGCTCCACTTCCTCTTGATCTGTACTTTATAATGCTGAGTATTAAGCATGGAAGCATCAAGTACTATTTTTTGGGTCTGGTATGACTCAACCTGGGATTGAATCCCGGTCTAACAAAACAAGGGCACATGCGCACATACACATGTGTGCATGCACATAGGTGTTGTATGCATATAGCATCAAAAGGATAGCTAAACAAGTTAGGGAGTTCAGCAGATTTTAAAAGATAATAAAATAGAAAGAGAAGAATTTCTTATTAAAGATGAAAGTTTGTTTTTTTAATGCTCACAATTAATTAAAGTCTTTGAGTCTAGTACAGTCAGAAGTCAGTAAACAAGGGTATCATTTTTTTTTTATAGATACTTCAGTTCTGGGGTTTCCAAGAAAGAGAGGCAGTTTTCTTTTCTGAAAATTAGGACCCAATGTATTTAAAGGAACAATCAGCTGTTGAAACAAAGGAGTGGCAACCCAAAGCTGTAGTGGTTGGGGTGCCCACTGAACTGAGGTCCCTCCCTTGCCCACAATCCAAAATAATAATTTGCACACAATTATATGGTTTCAAGTAACTAATAATAATCCTTTGTAAAAGATTATTTTAAAATAAGTAGTCTTAATACAAATAATCTTTACAGACTAATATGGTTTTAAGTATTCCAATCTAATGCTAATAATTTTCAAACAGATCTATTTGACTCATATATGGGATCCTAACAGGTACTACTAACTGAAGTCAGAGTGAACCTGGGAGTAATGGTAACTAAGTGACTCCACTCTCCCCTGAGGTCAAGAACTGGTTTGGTCTGGTCTGGTTCTATGGCATATCAACCATTATAGTTCATTTAATGCCAAATCCTTAAATGACCGGACAGTTCTATTTCAAACAATTCAGTTTAGTATGTCAACAAAAGTAAATAGTTCCAAGTATTGTTATGTATCCCTAACAATTCAATTAAACATCAGTTATATGTTTACATAGTGTTAAATGATCAAATAGTTCCATTTCCAACAATTCAGTTGAGCATAAGAACACAGTTTAGTTCTATTTCAAAACAATTCTATTTCAAACAGTTCAGTTTAGCAAGAATATGCAGTTTAAATGTCAAAACAGTTCTAGTTATACAATTCAGTTTAGCATAAGTACATAGTTTAGTACTATTTAACCCATAGATAGGACCCTATCAGGTGCTACCACTCCAGGCCAGAATCAAACTAGGAACAATGACAATGAAGGGGTACTCTGCATTCTTCAAAACTCCAGCATTACTGGAACCACACCATTAGATTGATTAGTGTCATATATCCAGGACACTCGTTGGGGAGGGGTCTTACCCCTCTGCAGTGAAGCAGTTGATGTATTCTACAGCCCCAAATAACTGGGCAATAAGTTGTCTTGTTGATTGTTTGTAATTTATTGTTCTGTGTTTTCTTCTATGTATCGTTAGCATTGGATACTGGTGCTGAATGAATATATCAAGGACTCATTCTTTTGCGTATCATTCACCTCAACAGACGAATAAAGTCAGATATGAGAGAAGGGTATACTTACGCTTCAACTGTCATTGGAAAATCTTCACTCTGAAAGAAAGAAAAATTGAAAAAAAAATTTATTAAAACTAAAAAGTTATATTGAAAAAAGATGAATAAATCAAGAAAAATATTCAAAAATCAAGAAAAAAAGGAAAAAAAATTCAAGAAAAAACATTTTTTAAAAATAAAAAAATAAAAAAATAAAATAAAAAAACAGATTAACCGAAAAATTTAAGGAATAAAAAGTAAGAATATTAAAATATTACGTTCGTTGGTTGGTTGTTTTTACAGCATATCAACCCTTTTCAGGTCATTTAACGCCAAATTAAATTTCAAACAAATCAGTTTATTATCAGAATAGTTCTTTTTGTTTACACACAGTTAAATGTCAAAATGGTTCTATTTGAAGCAATTCAGTTAAGCATAAGTACACAGTTTAGATGTCAAAAACAGTTCTATTTAAATCAATTATGCTTAGCAAAAGTACACAGTTTAGTTCTATTTGAGCCATAGATAGGACCCTATCAGGTGCTACCACTCTGGGTTGGAGTGGACTTGGGAGCGATAGCAATGAAGGGGTACACTGCATTCCCCAAAGCTCCAGCATTACTGAAGTCTCACCATCAGATTGTTTAGCAACATATCCAAGACACTCATTTTTTTTTGGGGGGGGGTCTTACCCCTCTGCAGAGATGCAATCAGTGTATTATACAGCCCTAGCCAACAGGACAATTAAAATGTTACACATGAATGCCTTCAACTAAGAGCAGACTAACAAATAACCAGAGATACAGAAATAACTACTAGTGAAGAGTAGTTTTCAAACACTCATCAGTTATTGCTTTTTCTTATCACCCCCAACTCCATACCTTACAATATATCAAAAATATACCTAAATATATCAAAATATACTTACCATGGCGACAGTTGCTTTATAAGTTTTACAATTCTCCTTAGAAACTAAAACCCGTCCCAAAGGCGGGTATTTACCAGAAGTAAAGCCTTCATATTCTTCCCATTTTAAGCAAGGTTTGGCTGGAGGAGAAAGTGATGTACGCCTTTCAGGCTGCTGAGAAAAGAACATTGATGAGGAGGATGAAGGTACCACCATATAGAAAACAGATCAAAAAGAAAAATACACAAAACAAACATTTTCATGTGGGAGAGGGGGAAAAAAAAAAAAAAAAAAAAAAAAAAAAATGCACACACACACCCCCAAAGAAGGGAGAAACATCTTTTTTTTCTTTTTCTTCAATCCTGAATTTTTTACGTGTTGAGAAAATTAAAAAAAAAATTTTTTTTTTTTTAATAAAGACAAAAAATCTTAGAAAATTTGACAATTTTTCATCTGTGCCATCACTAATTATGTCACACTAAAGAATGAGATATTATATTATAATAAAAATTTTAGAAATTTAAATATATTGATGATTTTTGTTGTCTTCAAGGGTTCTACCAGATAGACCACAGTGCCTCTAACTTTTTCTTCCTTGAGGCTAACTTTTGATGTCAAAAAAAAAAAAAAAAAAAAAAAAAAAAAAAAAATCAATGGGCTACACTAGTGTCGTCCTAATTTCATCTTTTTTCACTTTCTTTCCCCACTTCTTGCAATAACTTTTTATACACCCTTCTGTCATGTTCTCTCTCTCACTTTATCAATCACTCTAATGTTTATTCTTTGCAACAACTTTATTAATTAGCTTGTTAACATTGTATATTTTGGGAATTTTAATCACTTTTCTTGTTTTGATAGTTAGCATCACCATATGAACAGCTAACTAATGAATGATCTAAAGCAGTAGTTGTGAATTGGAATACTTGAAAGTTTGTTTTTTTTTGTTGGTTGGTTGATTGGGTCTCATGGCATATCAACCTTTGTAGGTTATTTAATGCCAAATCCATTTTATACAAATAAACAGTTCTATTTCAAACAATTCAGTCTAAGTACACTATTCAATAGTCAAAAACTTTTCTATTTCAAGCTATTCAGTTTTGTCCCACAGTACTTATTTAAACGACTCAGTTTAGTATAAGTATAGTTTTTGTTTACACACAGTTAAATGTCAAAATAGTTCTATTTCAACCAATTCAGTTTAGCATTGGTATGCAGTTTAAATGCCAAAACAGTTCTATTTCAAACAATTTGGTTTAACATAAGTACAGTTTCAATGTCAAAACTATTCTATTTTAAACAATACAGTCTATGCGTGTTTGTTTGGGTTTACGGCGTATCAACCTTTGTAGGTTATTTATGCCAAATCCATTTTATACAAAGAAACAGTTCTATTTCAAACAATTTAGTTCAGCATAAGTACAGAGTTTAGTTCTATTTGACCAATAGATAGAGCCTGATTAGTGGACCTGGGTGCAATGGCAATGAAGGGGTGCTCCACATTCTCCAAAGCCCCACCATCACTGGAACCTCACCATCAGATTATTTCATGTCATATCCATATTTACCCAACCCCTCTGCTCGGGCAGGATATGACACAAGCTCAATTTTTAAGTGAAGTTTAAGAGGTTTGAATTCAGAGTTTTCCTTCTCCTAGACTAGTTGCCTCACCAAGGCTGAAGAACCTAGTCTGTCCTATTTATCCATAGCTGGAGGGAGAATAACTGGATTCATACCTTTCCCAAGGGTATTAGTGCTATGTGAAATGCAATCCGTCTCGTCCAGGATTTGAACTCGTATCGCCGTGTCCATTGTCCTATGACGATAGCCATTACACCACGGGCCCCTCCATTTAATGTCATATCCAGGACACTTATTGTGGGTGGAAGGAGTCTTATTCCTCTGCAGAGATGCAGTCGGTGTATTCTACAGCCCCAGCTGAGTAGGCAATACAGAGTTAAATGTAAAAACAGTTCTATTTCAGATAATTCAGTTTAGCATAAGTACACAGTTTACATGTAAAAACGGTTCTATATTCAATAATTCCATTTACCATAAATATGTAGTTTAAATGCAAAAACAGTAAACTCTCAAAACCACGGTTTAGTTCTATTTGGCCCGTAGATAGGACCCTATCAGGTGCTACTACTCCAGGACAGAGTGGACCTGTGAGCAATGGCAATGAAGGGATGCTCCACATTCCCCAAAGCTCCAGCATTACTGGATCCTCACCATTAGATTGCTCAGTGTCATATCCAGGACACTCGTGGGGGGGAGGGGGAGTCTTACCCCTCTGCAAAGATGCAGTTGGTGTATTCTACAGCCCCAGCCAACTGGACAAGGCTTTTTTTTTTAAAGGAGGGGGGGTAGTTTGGTCTCGGGATGTTCCATCGAGTTATATCCAGGTGACACATCTCAGCATTTTGATTGATTGATTTTAATGGCATGTCAACCTGTCTACAGTTATTTTATGCTGAGAGATTAAGGCTTTACATTTTTTGGGAAGTTTTTTTTTGGACCAAGTTATGACCAAGTATTTCTATCTAATACAAACCATTTGTACACAGCTGCATGGTTTCAAGTATTCCAGTCTAATACTAATAATTATATGCTTTCAAGTAATTATTTATATTTAATGAGTCATTTGTTTGCACAGTTCTATGATTTCATATAACTAACAATAATAATCCTTCGTAAATAATTATAGCTTCAAGTAACTATTATAAATACAAATAATTTTCAGTTATATTTTCAAATATTTATATCAATTAAAAAACTTTTTAACCAGATCTATTTGACATATAGATAGGACTTTAACAGGTACTACCACTCCAAGTCAGTGTGGACCTGGGAGTAATGGCAATGAAGAGGAATTCCACACTCCTCAGATCTACAGAACTGGACATTCACCATCAGATGCAGTTTAGTGTCATACAAGACACCCCTCTTAATTTTTGGGGAGGAAGATGAAGTGGTCCTTACCCCCACTGCAAAGGATATAATCAGTATATTCTAAGCCCTGTGAACAGGGCATTTACTCTCTCAGAAGTTAGGAAAGAGAAGCTGAAAAATTCATATGATGATGTCATACCTGCTGCTGATAACTTTTTTGACAAATAGGATTCAAGCATTGCAACACCAATGGAGAAAGTGTGTGGACTACAAGGGAGGCTATGTTGAAAAATAATCATTTGGTCACATTCAATGAGAGTATCTTTGTCAGCCAACAAAGTAGTCAGCTGACCCTCATAAATCAAAATCTGACAGGGTATTAGAGATATGTTTTTGAACATTGTAGAGTGTTTGGTTTGGTTTTATGGCATATAAACCATTTTTGGTTATTTAATGCTGTCCTGTTTATATATATATATATATATTTATATGAAATATATGATTTGTAAACACATTTGGTATATACACAGTTAAATGATCAAACCAGTGGCGACTGTAGCCTATTTTTGCTACTCGTGCCCCCCCGCCCTCTGTCAACTTCAGTTCCCAACCTGTGGTCCGTGGACCCAAAGTAAGTCATCATAGTTGCTATTGCATGATTCTCCATTGTATAGCACAGATTGACAAACGTACCTTGCATGGTGTTTTTTTTCGTAAACAATCAAGATACTATATAATTTGTAGTCTTGTTAATACAGTAGATAAGATAATTTTTTTTCCTTTTAAAAGTATAGAAGAAAAGAGAAGATGTTCATTACTATGACGAGAAAAATATGTTTATTAGAATAAAGAAACTGATGACAATATACACAGACACAGCTAGTAGTTTCAATTTCGCTTAAAATAAAGATTATTTGTTGAAAATGTATTCAAATAAACAAATTTTAGTTACAGAATGTAATATATGCAACATTCATTACAGAAATAGACATCTGTTAGTGAAAAAACGAATTAAAACACGCAGTTTAACTAACATTTACCATAGCGATGATGATGATGTCGGTGACGGCTCTAATCTGCTATCCCCCCTCTCTCTCTCTCACACTCTCTCTCGGTCCCTCTCCCTCTTCCCAAGACAGCTGTCAGCAATCAGCAGTCAAAATGTGCTAAAATTTTAGAGCACGGAGTTAGGGTTGTTGCTCTTGCTTATTGGCTACAGCCAAAAGCGTATTTCTCTAACATTACTGTTATTATAAGGGTCTAGTGCCTGGCACGGATCAGGCGTTCAACATTATAGCCGATTTTATGGGATGTTCCATGAATCTGACAGTGGCCGGACAAAGACCATCCGTTCAAAACAGCATCGTTGTATTATTCCCAGATATATTTATGAACTTTTGGCTACTTAGTTATCGAAACTTGAATAGATACGCAATTTAATTGAGATCAGACTAAGTATGTTTGCTTGAAATTAATGGATGATTTTTAATCCATTTTGAATAACATTGACCGAGTTATTGGTCGTGCTGGGCACGAGTAGCACTAGTCCCGTCTCCACCCCTGGATCAAACAGTTCTATTTCTAACAATTCAATTAAGCATATCAACAAAGTTAAATGGTTCCAAGTATTGTTATGTAACACAAACAATTCAATTAAATAGCAGTCATTTGTTTACACACAGTTTGAAGTTGGATGAATATTCCATATACAGATTTTTATTGCTTGACAAACTTCAAGTAGATTAATGAAACACTTGCTTTTAGTCAGAACTGGAGGCAGGATGGAGGAGGGGGTAGCTATATTAGTTTTGTGTGTACAATATTTGATGGTAAATTTTTGAAAATTTTTCATATGCACATTTGTTAGAATAACTTTCATCGATGACACAGGTGTGTTAAAACAAAAATAAACTGTAGAGATGAATGAAAAAGAAAATAATAATAATCTTCTTACTTTGCCAATTTGGGTGGGATCTTCAGCAATAGCACCCTTACAGAAATTCTCCACCAATGCTTTGTTTCGCTGCAAATCTTCAGGACTTAAGTGCTCTCTCCTAAAAGACAAAAATATTCAGACAGAGCTATATATCTCGCTATTAATCCATTTTCTTGTTTGATCTGAAGAAGTCCTGTTAATTCTTTAGAGCATTGATTTATATCAATGCTTTTAACAAGATGGAAATAAATTTATCATCTTAATGTGACCAATAATTTGTTTGTTTTTTTTTAGGTGAAAATAATTTGCTCTATGGATTTTATTTACATTGAGCTTTTGACCAGGATTACTTCAATTTAATATTTTTGAATGCTTTATTAGTCCTGTTTGGAATTGATCTCAACTCTGGATTTACTGAATTAAATACTGGCTCTCTCTCTCTCCCTCTATATATATATATATATATATATATATTAAATGAAAATAATTCAATGGTTCCATTATAAATCTATTTCAGGTTTGATGACCTTCATCAGATGGAGTTTAATACATTTGAGCTTAGAATATGATGCAGATACCCACCTAGTTTCTGGATAGAAAAGGGGTATAAAAAAAAATTAAAAAAAAAAAAAATGAAATTTTGTTTGTAGAAAATACCTTTATATGTTAATATATTCCTCTTTTTTATTTTAAAGAACTCATTAGTTTCTGTTCTGGATATAGGGTTTTTCAGGTCGAGCCTGAAGTGCTACTCTTTCAAGTCTATCTATTTCAAAGCAAAAAAATTCTCTCAGAAAGAGTTATTTGTTCTTGTGGAACTTTTTTAAAAATCTCAAGTATTTAAAAGATAAATAAAAAAATTATATATATATATATATATATATATATATATATATATATATATAGCAAGATGGGTTTTTTTTTGACAGAACTAAAAAAAAATAAAAACTGGTAACAATTATTCTGAAATACAAAATACACTATCAAGTGTTCCTGAGGGATCAGTATTGAACCTTTGTTGCTTTTAATATTCATAAATAATTTACTTAATGATATCAAATCATAAACAGAACTATCAACCAATGATAAACTACTTATTAGATAATTATAAAAAAAAAAAAAAAAAAAAAAAACTTAAAAAAAACACACAGATCAATCTAAATGAATTTTCATATTTGGAAGATATTAGGAAATTAAAATTTAATATCAAAAAATGTAAAGTGCCACATATCGAATTTAAAAATATTAAAATTAAATAAGAATTAAGCAACAGGGAAATCAAAAAAAGTAAATGAATAGTGAAGTTTAGGGGGTTGGCTTTGATAGATTTAAAGCTGACAATCACATTTTGTTAATTGTATCAAGTGTGAATGGAAAGATTGGCTGGATAGTTAGAATTTTTATTTCAAGGGAGACAAATGTTGTTTTCAAAATATATAAAAATCTAAGATCTCATATAGGCTATTGTACTCAGACCTGGGCTCCAATATAGAGACATGGAAATCGGAGTGCAATATTTAAAATCAGAGGGCATACAAAGTAGTGAGACAAAAATAAAAAGAGTAAAAGATTACAGTTACAGAGAGAGATTAGAGAAATTGGGATTAACTATTTTACTAGAAAGAAGAATAAGAGGTGATCTAATTGAAACTTTCAAAATAATTAAGGAAATCTCTAGTTATGGTAGGCATTTTTTTTTAAATATTTTTTTCTTAAACTGAAAATTTACTGTCAAGGCAGGTTTTAAAAAGTTTAACCAATTGGATTTTTTTATTAAAAGAGTAATATATTTTTGGAACAAATTGCCTCAAAAATAACAATAGTGTGAAAAATTTTAAGATTGAAGAAGATAATTTCAGAAATAATGGGAAAAGAATTTATGACAGTATTTTTGAGAACTATCAAATGAATTATCAAACAGAATTTGATCTGCATATAGATATCGTATTAATATTGTATATGTTCTGTGCAAAGATTCTTTTTTTTTTTTTTTTTTTTAAAGGTTGATGGGAGAAGATAGTAAAAATGAGAGATGGCCAAGGTGGAATAACAAATAACACAACTCGGACAATAATAAAAAAAAATCATTAAAAATTTCAAATATATTTTACTCCATTTTTCAAAGAGTATATTTTTGTTTTAACAGTTAAATTTTGACTGTCAATGATTTTTTTTCTGTTTATTATATGAAAGAAATTTAAAATAACATCATACCCAAAAGATTCAAGCCCCATCAAAGTTTTCTGCTTGTCCTAGAGTATGTGCACAGATAAATGTCTGTGGTCTGTTCCACTGATCCAAACACAAGAGGGTTAACTTCAAAATATTATAGTAGCAACTGAAACAGACACTTAACCTGGCCCAAAAGCATTTGTTTTGAAAAATATAACAGATAGAAAATATCATTTTGGCTTTTGTAGAATGGGCAGTTGTCAAGTATCAGCTGTGCAAACCTGGAAAGGCACACATTTGATGAATAGTATTTTGAAAATGAAAATGTGATTGGCTGCTAAAATTCTTATCTTCTAAATTATACATTTAGCAAATTATGTTAAAAATATGAACCCAAGTAACACTGAATACCAAGAGCCATTACAAATATATGAGGTCTGTCTAAAAAAAAAAAAAGCGAGGCAAGGTGGACTGTGTGTGTACTAATCTTAGCTTTCTGAAATCATATATACATATATATATATGCTTTTCTTTACACCTTCTCTTTTTCAGGTTGTTCAGCTAAGAGAACTGAAGTATAAATGGTGAACACCGAGGAACAAATAAAACTGAAATTTTTGATCTGGTTGGGGAAAACTGTCACAAGCACTTGAAATGCTTCAACAAGTGCATAGAGATAACACCATGTTGCGCACACGCGTGTTTTTGAGTGGGACAAGAGGGTCGTGAGGAAGTGAAAGATGACTTTGAGAGTGGGGGGGCTTTCAACAAGCAGGACTGAGATCAACGTCAAGCAAGGTAGGTAGGTGCCGGGTAGCAATTATTGGTTGACTGTTCACAATGATCGCAAGTCAGTGGGACATGAAAAAAGGACAGTTTGGAAGATTATCATCAAAGATTAGAGCAAGGCTGAAAAGTAACAGGGCTGAGTATGCTGCGCATCAAGCAGTTCCTGGCTGAAACGAACATCACTGCACCAAAACAACCTCTCTATTCACCTGATCTAAGTCAGTATAACTTTTTCTTTCCCCCCCCCCAGAAGATCAAGGGAACTTGCTTTGAAGGTATAGAGACCATCTAGAGTGCTGTGACAACAGAGTTGAGAGGCATCCCAGAAGAATCCTTCCAGTAGTGCATAGAAGCATGGCAGAGAAGGATGAGTAAGTGCATTAGACTCACAGGAGATTACTTTGAAAGAGAAAACCATGCTGTTTGTTGTTTGCAATTGAAATAAATTTGTTGTAACACCAGTCTCATTACTTTTCAGACATTGATATATTTTTATTTAATAGTCCACTTGAACTACCAAGCAAAAAATACTGATTAATTCTTATTATTTCAAAATGATGAGCGTACTTCTGATTTTCTAAACTCAAACTTCACAGCAGTTTAGTGTCATAATGGAGATATAAGAAAAGATGAATTCACACCTTTCCCAAAAACATTTGCTCAAAGTAACATGCAAATAGCCTCATTCAAGATTTGAAGTTGGCTCACCAAATCCTATGATGAAGATAACTACTACATTCACTTGGCTTCAATATTACAACCATGACTACTACATTTCTTTGACCTCAATATTATAATTGTAACTGACATTCCATTGGCTTCAATATTACAAACGTGACTATAACACTCGATTGGCCTCAATATCACAACCTAGACTACTACATTCCCTTGGATTCAATATTACAATGATTACCACATTCCTTTGGCTTCAATATTACAACCGTGACTACTACAATCCCTTGGCTTTATTTAATATTACAACCAAGACTACTACATTCCCTTGGCCTCAATATTATAATCATGACTACTACATTCCCTTGGCCTCAATGGCTGAAGGAATGTAATAGTCATGATTGTAATATCAATGGTACCTATGCTCAAGTTAGTGTTATATAATGAATTCAAATGAAGCGTGCGAAATCAGTAAAGGAGACTTAGCTGACAGGTTAGGTTTATTCACTTAATGGCATATCAACTACTTAAGAATTATTCAATGCCAAAATTTCATAAATCTGTAAAGGCTTGAATGTAATAAATATATTTTCAATGTTCCTTTGTAATTTTAGAAATTACATTTTTTTTTTTTAATTTATTTTACACACACTATATGATATCAACTATTCCTCTCAAATACAAATAATTTGAATACAGTTAAATGGTTTCAAATATTTCAATCAAAAATAGAATTGTGTAAAAAAAAAAAATAAAAATAAAAATTAAGATTAAATTGTATAGTTAAAAAGGATTTTAAAAAAAAAAAGAAAAATTTCAGGACATTTTAGAAGATGATTTTAAATTCTTAAGAGAATTTGAGCATAAAAAGTGTATATGTTCTGTGCTGAGATTTTTTTTTCCTCAAGATAAAGAGTAAAGTTGACCAAGAAGAAATAAACAAATAACCATTTAATAATTATTATTTGTTAGCACAGTTATATAGATTCACATGTTCTAAAACAACAATTTTTTAATTAAAAACAAATACAAACAAAAACAAGAATGAAATTCTTTTTACTTTTTGAATATAAAGAAAAAAAATAATACTCACCTTTTTCGCGATTCTAAAGTAAGTCCTCCTATGCTATAATAATCGGCTGTAAATTGACCCACCATTTCCTAAAAAGAAAAAAGGTTTTTGGCTTTTTTTAATATAATAAAATGGATACTTTTGTTTTTCATCCATAAGTTGTTATAAAAACGACATACATTACAAAAAATAGAAATAAAAGCAAGGAAGAAATAACAGAAAAGTATTAAACCTTAACTAAAAAATAATAACAGGTTGTTGCTAAGAAAACAAACATTTTAATCCAGATCGACAAAATTTCTTAAAAGAAATTGTTCAAGAAAAAGCTAACAGAAAAATAGCAGAGGCCATTGTAGTGACAAACAATAATATAAACAAATGAATGAATACACACACATCACCAATGGTCTGGGAGACCAGGTTTCAATCCCAGGTTGAGTCATACCAAAGACTCAAAAATGATATTTGATGTATCCTTGCTTAACATTCAGCATTATAAGGTATAGATCAAGAGTAAATCAAACAATCCAGCAAAAGGAGTAGCACCCTCCCCTACACCACAGTGTAGTAGTTATTGAAAAGGGAGCCTTCAGGTCACCTTTGACTACAACCAGCCAATTTGCTTATGAAGAAAGAAAAAATAAATAAATAACTCTTCCATATTAGACTAGCCATGCTTGAATAAAAACAAGCACTTTTTCCAAAATTCTTTCAATTTAAATAGTCATATACTCTGTTCTACATCATTAATTGGTTTTAGAAGTAGTTACATAACATGGTTTTTGATGCAAATGGAAGATGATGTCTTAAAAATGAGAACAAACACTGTAAAACTAGCAGAAATAACTTGCAAAAGGGAATTACTCAGCAGAAGTACCACCTAAGTTGCATGGGTGGCATGCTGGACAGGAGAAATTTCACGTGCAATGCGTAAGCAGGAGGTGTGACCACGAAGATTGCATGGGCGTCCGGAAAATTATATAAACCAGAGAAAGAAGACCAGAAGAAGAGCTACAAGACGTTACAACATTCTAGGCTTCTTGCACCTATTGCTAAACCTAAAATAACACACACACAAAAAAAAAAAAAAAAAAAAAAACATACTTCACCCCTATTTTATAAAGAATGATCAACACTAAATTACATTATTTAACTTGTGATTTGCCCTTCAAAATGCCTTATGTATCATGACAAACACTTTACAATTATGTGTACACAACATGCAAAAGTATCTGACATTGATTAAGACTTTAAAGAATATTTTAGTCTTAATTTCTAAATACTGAGAAAAATCAATAAAGACAGCAGAACTACATAATGTTATACATTTGTTTGCAATTTTTTTTTTAATGAAAATATCATATTGTATTGCATATACATTTCGTAATCTGTTTTTATTGTATTTTAAATCATCTTTAGTTTCTTTCATCTTTTACTGATTTTCAGATATATTTTTAATTGAAAAATCTATTTCATGCTTTTTACCAAACCCTTTTATCATAACATAGATGATGTTGCTCAGAGATGTAACATTGGATATAATAAACAAATCTTAGTCTGGAAAAGTGGTATAAAGGCAAATTCAACAATGGTTGAAATGATGTATAACAAGGTGTACGGCCACCTGCCCCCTATCATGAAAACTATTCAAGTTAGACGAACCAGACATGCAGGACACTGCTGGAGAAACAGGGATGAACTCATAAGAGATGTACTCTTATGGACCCCCACACATGGCCGTGCAAAAGCAGGACAACCAGCACGAACATACATTCAGCAGCTATGTGAGGATACGGGATGTTGTCCTGAAGACCTACCTAGGGCGATGAACGATAGGGAGGAGTGGCGAGAGAGGGTCAGGGATATCTGTGCTACCAGCACGATATGATGATGATGATAACAAGGTATTAGAGTACTGACTAAATATTTGGCTTATATTATAGTAATTCATAAAACTTTTTGCTTAGATGTAGCACAAGGCCATATGAATGGTGCAACCCGTGAGACTAACTCACTTGTGAAGATTTACTAGTCTAGCTTGCTAACCATTACACCACCAATATATATGAAACGGTTAAAGTTTTATGCTAAAAGCACCTCTAAATCATAAAATCATTACAGTACTCAATACACAAAAACATCAAGCAATATATCGATAGTATCAATTGTAAAAAATGTAAGACAGTAAATAATTCAGGGCTACAACCTTCAGGGCTCAGAGTTCTGAATTTTTGTCCTGCCTTTATATATATAAATAAATAAAAGCAGGACAAAAATTCAGAAAGTTATTTCTAAAAAAGTTTTTGAGATAAAAAGCTTAGAATTCATTTTCATTTAAGACTGATATTGAATATTGAGCAGAAGATCCCTTTGACATATCACATAAGTTAACTGGATTGCATAACAAGATATGCCCCTATTTCCTAAAGCAAACAGAATGCAGGTAATTACTCAGCAGAAGTGCCACCTAAGTTGCATGGGTGGCATGCTAGACAGGAGACATGTTCACATGTAAGAGGTGTGACCACAAGGATTATATGGGTGTCCGGAAAATTATATAAACCAGAGAAAGAAGACCGGCAGAAGAGCTACAAGACATTACAACACTCTAGGCTTCTTGCCTTGCACCAGACTGCCCAGTGTAGAGAAGGGAGGACAAACTAAGATAATTCGATGCCTTGAAGTGGCCTTGTACCAGTCTCATGAAAGCAGAACAAAGAGGGAGCGGTCCACTAAAGAGTTATATCTCGCCTGTATGTGCAGCTTGGCTATCTTCGACTCTCTCTCAACCCATATGTACATTTTAGGAAATAAAAAGAAAAGAGATTATATTTTTATGCATCAGCATGGTCTTCCACTATATAAAACACTTAAATGAAGATATATATATATATATATATATATATATATATATATATATATATATATATATATATATAGCGGGTTTGGTTTAATGGGATATCAACCTTTACGGGTTATTCAATGTCAAAACAATCCTTGTAGGTAAGATTTCAAGATGAGGAGAGTATTAAAAAAAAAAATAAATAAAAAATAAAATAAAATGAGTAAATAGATAAAAAAGTAGCAAAAGAGTTTCAAAGATCTTTAGACCAATGGAAAACTTCGAAGAAAAAGTGTGAATATTAAGGGGATTATTTTTCATTGTTTATTTGTCTTGGTAATGAAGGGATATAATAAATAATTACCTCCCTGAGAGGACTGGCATATTCGTTATGAGCCTCATAGAGTGAATTTGTGATAACATTACCCGATGTGGGGTATGCTAGCTTGACACAATGAATTGATATCTCACATTTGACAATTCACAGCATCAGCTCTTACAAGGTCCAGCTATTTTTAGTTCCATTGACAGACACCATAAGAACATTTTCCAGACATCAGCTCCAAGTTCAATTTCACATAGGAATACACAAGACAATTTTATGGTCTCATAGGGTGTCAATCTGACAATACCAAAAATCCCTTTGCAACTTCTATTTGCCTGTTTATTGAACAGTAAAGACACTGCCTCTGGAACTTGTCAATTAAGCCTTTTCCATTTTATACCCCTTTCACACACAGCTTGTTCATGGAACAGTATGTTTATAATTCTACCATGAGACACATTTGTGTTTGGTTTGGTTTGGTTTGGTTTTATGGTATATCAACTATTGTAGGTTATTTAACACCAAATCCTGTTTTTTTTTATATTAACCTCGTGTCAATGTCCTTTTTGGTTGATGCGACGCTGCTTCCTAGGTAAGTGAATTTGTCTACTAGTTTAAGAGGGGTTCCGTCTAGAGTGGAGATGTCACCCGTTTGATTATAGCACATATATTCCGTTTTGTGTGCATTGACATAGAGGCCTATGCCTGCGGCTGCTCATTCCAAACTATGCAGTAGTGTTTCGGCTTGGTCAGGTGTATTTGTCAGTATCGCTATGTCATCGGCGTAGTCGGCGTCGGTAATTGTTTTTGCGGGGTACCTTCTGCTTCTTTTCTTTGTCAGCTCGAAGCCGTTCACTCTGATTTCGTCAATCAATGTTATATATATATATACATATATATATAAAAATTTGTAAACATTTTGTAGATAACATTCTTAAATGAACCTGATATTTTTTTTTGCACACAGTTAAATGATTTCAAGTACTGACATATAATAGTCACAATTTAACAGTCATTTGTTTGTACATAGTCTATTTGACCCATAGATAGGACCCTATCAGGTGCTACCACTCTAGGCCAGAGTGGACCTGGGAAAAATGACAATGAAGTACTCTTCATCCCCGAGGCTGGAATCTTATCAGATGGTTTAGTGTCATAACCAGGACACTCATTGGGGTGGGGGTCTTACCCTTCTGCAGAGATGCAGTTGGTGTATTCAATAGCCCCAGTTGACGAGCTACACATTAATGCATTCTTTATTTTAATACTACATGTATGTATATGAAAGGTTAAACCTTCTTGTATCTGTAAATGAGCTTGATCTTTCTTTATGTTGTGTTCAGTGTTAGTATATCCATAATTACCAACCCCTCCGCTCAGGCAGGATATGACACAAGGTCAATTTTTAAGTGGAGTTTAACAGGTTTGAATTCAGAGTTTTCCTTCTCCTAGACTAGTTGCCTCACCAAAGCTGAAGAACCTAGTCTGCCCTACTATTTACCCATAGCTGGAGGGAGAATAAAAGGATTCATACCTTTCCCAAGGGTATTAGTGCTATGTGAAATGCAGTCAGCCTCGTCCAGGATTTGAACTCGTATCGCCATGTCCATTTCCTACGACAATAACCATTACACCACGGGCACCATCAGTGTTAGTATATCATAGGTATACTAATGCTAATATCAGTCTTCGGTGAGGATGAGGGGGGGGGGGCTACTAAATATCCTCCCTACCACAAAGTATACCAACAGTAAATAGAGCTTTAGTCTTGAACTTTTTTTTAACAGACTTTCAAAACAAGCTGAACTGTCTTATTTCTTTTAATGCTCTCTACATTTTCAAATCTTTTAGTCTTGAGATGATTATCAATTTAGGAACAAAGAACTCAGAGGAAGTGTTCGCCAATGGCCCGGGAGACCTGGGTTCAATCCCAGGTCGAGTCATACCAAAGACTTTAAAAATGGTACTTGATACCTCCTTGCTTAACACTCAGCATTATAAGGTACGGTTCAAGGGTAAAGTGGAGCAATCCTGGGAATGGAGTAGCACCCTCCCCTACACCTTGGTGTAGTAGCTATCGAAAAGGGAGCCTTCGGGTCACCCTCGACTATGGTCGCTAACTTTACTTTTTACTTTATATGGCATATCAACCATCATTGATTATTTAATGCCAAATCTTATTTTCACATATATATTAAATATATGATTTGTTAAACACATTTTGTAAATACACAGTCAAATGATCAAACAGTTCTATTTCAAACAATTCAATTTAGCATAAATCAACAAAGTTAAATTGTTCCATGTATTGCAATGTATCACTAAAAATTCAGTTAAATATCTTCTTTTTTTTTTTTTTTTTTTTTTACACACAGTTAAATGATCAAACAGTTCTATTTCAAACAATTCAATTTAGCAAAAGTCATTAGTTTGCACACAGTGAAGTGGTTTAACACTAACTATACTATTCAACATTACTTGTTCATTTGCACACAGTTGAATAGTTCCAAGTATTGTTATATATCACTGACAATTCAATCATTTGTTTACACACAGTGAAATGATCAAACAGTTCTATTTCAAACAATTCAATTTAGCAAAAGTCATTTGTTTGTACTCAGTTTAAATGACAAACAGTTCTATTTGACCTATAGATATGACTATTAGGCACTACCACTCCAGGCCAAAGTAGACCTGGGAGCAAAGATAATGAAGGGGTACTCTGCATTTCCCAAAGCTTTAGCAGTACTGGAGCATCACTATCAGATTGTTTAATGTCATATCCAGGACACTCATAGGCAGAGGGAGGGTCTTACCCCTCTGCAGATATGCAGTTGATGTCTTCTACAGTCCCAGCCGATTGGGCTGTACTCAGAGGAATGGTAAAAAACAAATGTAAGCATTATTAACGATCAAGACATGAACTAAATCTTTAGAATAATGTTCTCAAAAGTAAAGAATATTAATGATAAATCTTTGGAGTAATGTCCTCAAAAGATAAAAATATATGGGAGAAAAAATAAAACAAAAAGATAAAATTCAATTAGAATTTTTTTTTAAATTTTTAAAGGGAGGTAACTCACTGTTTTATCTTCTTTAAATAACCAACCACTCCTCATCCGATTAAAACTAATATTTTTTGTTGACATTTGTGTGAGAACGATATCACTGCTCATGAGGACGTCTACTTCATCTTCCAAGTCAGCATCTGTTTCCTGATGAAAAGAAAGAAAACATGGCTATCAATCAAAGGTTTCAAACTAACCTTTTTTTAATAAAAAAAAAAAAAAAAAAAAAAAAAAAAGGAACATTTTCCACCACAACAATTTGCAAATTTTTTTTTTTTTAAATCATTAAACAAAGACTTAAATTAGAATAATTTCCAATCATCATAACTTGATAAGTGTTTAATAAAATGAAAATCTCACCCACTTTGTCACGTAATATTTTTGAAAACATAAGTGAAAAAAGTATAATTTCCCAAAAGATTTGCAGGAGAGTGATTGGATTGACAATTAGAGTTTCATAATAGTCCTAAAATTCAAGGACTCACAAAAGCTACAACATTCAAGGGTAGAGGCACAGTGATGAGAGAGTGGGGTCACACATGCAATTCTGCAATACAGCAGATAGGTTGCTATATCTTTTTTTCCATCAAAATTAATAGACAGATAAAAAGTGGGATATATAAATTTGTACAAAATAGGGGAGATAGATTTTTTTTCCTTAAATCCTTTTTCTCGTTTTGTTGTACTTCATGGATTAATTGTACTATAAATATTATTAAAACAGAAAACAAAAAGCAAAGTATATTCTACCATTCCCTGGGAAGAAACCTGGAGAAAACACTAGATGGGAACTACATAAGAACATTACTGGCTGATCTCTAAATCGATTGTCAGTTTGCATGAGGATATCAGGCTAAGCTTAATAATACTGCAGTCAAAGGGCAAGGGACAAATTACCAAATTTTGGGAAAACATTAGTCCCAAAAATTGTTCAGCATAGAAAAGAGGTTTGCAGGACACATGTTATATATATATATATAAAACATTACAACTGTCTATGGTTGTGACTATGTCACTTGGTGGGTTAGTGGTAGACTAAATGCAGTAAAATTCGGTTTGGTTTGGTTTCTTTGTTTAATGGCATATCAACCTTTGTAGGTTATTTAATGCCAAAGCCATTCTCCTAGATGAACAGTAGTGGAATTATTTAACCCATAGCTGGGAGGATAAGAGGATTCATACCTTTCCCAAGGGTATTTACTCAAAAGTGAACGTAATAGCACAACTGGGGTACGAACTCGCATACTACGATTCCACAGTCCATCGATTTAACCATTACACCACGAGGACACCCCTCCGTAAAATTCGGAGAGTGCTCAATATCTGATAGAGCTATTATACAATATATATATATATATATATATATATATATATATATATATATATATAATAGCATGGATGATTATCTGCAACCACTAGTTTCATGCCGTCTTTACGCTGCAAATTTTGTGCCTGATGATTGAATAAAGATCGCATGAAACCAGTGGTCACAGATAAGCATCCAAAAGTTATATATACATATCTCATAAAGTTGTGCTGATAGCACCGAGTTCCTTGAATCAGCCCTATCAGCAGTCACTCTATGAACACATTGACACAGAGGTGCTGTAAGTTTTTTGCTGGTCAGCCAACACAGGTGTGTCCAGACTTAGGAGTACACAGGAGAACATTCTTGCTTCTCCAGCAGTGCCCAGCACGTCTGGTTCATCTTACTTCGGACTGTCTGTGAGATGGGAAGTAAGTGGCTGTATAGCTGCAGTTTTGTGAGGTGCTGCTTCCAGGATATGTTCAGAACAGCCTGCAACATCCTTATGTAGTTCCCATTTAGTGTTTTCTCCATGTATTTCATCAAAGTCCAGGCAATACAACTATATAGAAGTACTGACATGGCTAAAGCTAGGAAGAATTCTTGTTTTTATTATACCAGAGATCAGATTTCCATATGATCAATAGTAGTTCACGATTTTACTGACATTGCTTTCTAAAAATAAAATTTAAAAAATAGATTTTTAAAAGTTTCAAGGGCCACATATAGCTTGCAGGTCTTGGAATTGCGGATCCCTAGTGTAGAGGGTGATAAATCCCACCTAAAAGTCAGTTTGTCAGTGATCAGAAGGAAATAAAGATGGGGGAGGTATGCGTTTATATAAGTTCGAAATAAGGAAACAATCTAACAACCTCCACCCACACACACTCCATGGCTCAGACAAAATTAGTCAGTCTGACCAAGTAGACTCATAGTTATAGGAAAATTAAGTAGGAAATGGGGGGGGAAGTAAAAAGTGATGCCAAGAAACAAGAAGGCTCAAATTTTAGTATAAAAATCATTAAAAAAAAATTTTTTTTTTTTAAATTTAGAAGTAGAAACTGACCAGCATTCAAAACAGTATATAATTTTAAGGTAACATGCAATGAAATTTTGAAGAGAAAGAAGATTATGTTTATTTTAGAAAACTTAAGCAATTAAAATTGACAATGTCACAGAATTAAAAAAAAAAAAAAAAAAATTTACATGCACAATTTATATGCAGAACAAGAAGAACACCTCAATACTATATATAAGTATTTTGTAATTTGCATATAAAACTTGCACTATTTATCATTAAAATTTGCTTACAATGCCATAATTTTTATACAGGAAGCACAATTAGACCTCTCCACATAAAAATTAAAGAACACCGCAAAACACATGCATCCTGATTCCATAAACATTGAATTAAATGCTAAAATAATAATTTTTCAATTAGAATAGAAGTAATAGTACGTAATGTGGGTAATCTCAGAATTAAGGAGGCTTTATTAATAGCTAAGTTACAACCTCAGATTACCAGTAGGTTAGAATTAAATACTGAAGATATCATTAATTGATATGCATATTCTTTAAATACATATTTGAATTAAAAAAATAAAATGAAATTGATTAGGACAACTGAGGTCATGTTTATTCTGCATGGAATTTAAATACCCCAAGTGGCACCATGGTTACAGCACTCAACATAGTGTTCTAATACCCCACATGACACCATGTTTACAACATTTAAAAAAAAAAATTGAACACCCAACATCATGTTCATTTATTAAAAAAAAGTCTTTGATATTGAAGTTTTTACTTTGAAATTAATTAGACTCATTATTTTGCATTGCAATAGCCTTCTAAAATAATTCAATACAAAAAAAAGAAAAAAAATTTTTTATATATATATATATATATATATATATATATATATATATATATATATACATACACACTCATACATACACACAAGTGTGAGAGAGAGATTTAGGATCACTCATGAACACCTAACTAAACAAATAAGATGGCCCTGCTAATTTGAAAAGGACTCCTCTGAAGCCAAACACAGAAACCCAAATGAACAACTCATTAGCCAGTGGTGTTCACTGCAAATATATAAAAGGTCAGTTAAAGGTATTTGGACACCAGAAAATAATTTTCATTCAACAGATAGATGTGTTATGTCAGCGGTGTTTTTTTTTTTTTTTTTTTTTGCTTCTCTCATAGCATATCAATTCTTTTAAAAACTTTTCTCCTGACAATGACCTAAGGTCAATTTGTTTGGTTAGTTTTTATGGCATATCCCTTTTTGTAGGTTATTTAATGGCAAACCCATTTTTATACATAGAGTTCTAGTTCAAACAATTCATTTTAGCATCAGTCTAATTGTCAAAAACATTTCTATTTCAAGCTATTCAGTTTAGTCAAACAATTCTAATTAAGCCAATTCAGTCTAGTATAAGTACAGATTTTGTTTACACACAGTTCAATTTAGCATAAGTATGCAGTTTATATATCAAGATAGTTCTATTTTCAAAGGTTAAGAAGAATAAGAAAAAAATAAATGGTTTTATATATATATATATATATATATATATATATATATATATATACACACACACACATACATACATACATACATACATACACACACACATAAAAATTTACCACTAAAAGCATCTTGAAATCAGTAAATTAGAGTGTTCTATGCACAAATATTGACCATCCATCAAACAGGCGACATTTCCATACTAGACAGAACCTCTCTGAAACTGGTAGAAAAATTCACCTACCTAGGAAGGAGTGTCTCATCAACAGAAAAAGACATCGACACGTGGTTAACGAAGGCATGGACATCTATCGATCATATGGAAATCAGACTTGACCGATAAAATGAAACGCAGTTTCTTCCAGGCAGTGGTCGTGTTGATACTGCTATATGGATGCACTACTTGAACGCTAACTAAACAGCTGGAGAAGAAGCTAGATGGCAATTACACAAGAATGTTGGGAGCAATATTGAACAAGTCCTGGCGGCAACACCCCACAAGGCACCAACTATACAGCCACCTGCCTCCCATCATAAAAACTATTATGCAGGATACTGCTGGAGAAGCAGGGATGAGCTCATAAGTGATGTACTCCTATAGACCCCCACATATGGCCAAGCAAAAGCATGACAACCAGCACGAACATACATACATACAGCAGCTATGTGAGGATATGTGATGTAGCCCTGAAGACCTGCCAGAGGCAATGAACGATAGGGAGAAGTGGCGAGAGAGGGTCAAGGATATCCATGCTAGTGGCACGACATGATGATGATGCACAAAAAATGCATTTATAAAATAAAACAAGTTAAAAAAAAAAAAAAAAATCATGATCAAGTTCCATGAACCAATCCTCAGATTCAACTGCTGAACCCATTTGATGAGCTTTTCCAAGTTTGTATATAGTGTAGCAATGTGCATTATTTACTAAGCAAACAGAAGCACTTAAAACACAGAATGTGGTGATTTATAGCTTAAACTCACCAACCTACAATTTACTCGTCATGATCTAGACAGTGCTAAACAAATCCTTTGCATTAAAAAATATTTCAAGAATTAAAGGTTTGGTTTGGTTGGGTTGGGTTTTATGGCATATCAACCATTGTAGGTTATTTAATACCAAATCCTCTTTAAATATAAATTAGATATATAAGACTTGTTGTGGTTGAGTTTGATGACATCAACCACTATAGGTCATTTAATGCCAAATCTTGTTCATACATATATATTAGATATATATGATTTGGTTGAGTTTTATGGCATATCAACCACTATAGGTCATTTAACACCAAATCCTGTTCATAAGTATATATTAGATATATGATTTAGTTGGATTTTATGGCATATCAACCACTAGCAGTCATTTAATGCCAAATCCTGTTCATATATATATATATATATATATATATATATATATATATATATATATATATATATAATTTGGTTGGGTTTTATGGCATATCAACCATTGTAATTTAATACCAAATCCTCTTTATACATATTATACATATCTATTAAATATATGATTTCGATGGGTTTTATACGGCGTATCAACTATTGCAGGTTATTTAATGCTAACCCTTTTTATACATTTATAATAAATATATATAATTTGTAAAAACATTTTAACATTTTTAACAAGCCAAAGCTTATTCACTTGCACACATTTAAATAGTTACAAGTATTGCCAACAATTCAATAAAATATCAGTTATTTGTTTACACACAGTTAAATGATCAAACACTTCTATTTCAAACAATTCAATTTATCATAAGTACACAGTTTAAATGTCAAACAGTTCTATTTGACCCATAGATTGGTAGCTCCTGAAAGGGCCTACCAATCTGGGCCAGGTACTCCACATTCCCCAAAGCTCCAGCATTACTGGAGCCTCACTATCAGATTACTTACTTAATGTCATATCAGGACACTCATTGAGTGAAGTCTTATCCCTCTGCAGAGATACAGTTGGTGTATTCTACAGCCTCAGCCAACTTTGCCTCAAAAATCTTGTGTGTGTTTTTTTTTTATAGTTTACCAATTCTTTTCTCATGTAAATTTTGATAAACCCTGGTAAATTAGCTGTTTCATAAGTTGATATTCCAGTTGGTTATTTGGTTGGGTTTCATGGCATATCAACCCTTGTAGGTTATTTCATGACAAATCCTCTTTATAGATATATTAGATATGTTTTGTAAACAAATAGTTTGCAGATAACAATTTTTTTAAAAACAAGCCAAAGTTCACTTCTTTGCACATAGTTAAATGGTTTCAATTATTATGAAATACTAACTTAACATCAGTAATTTGATTGCACAAAATTAAATGATTATATATATGATTTCTAAATGAATAGTTTATAGGTAATTTCTATTTTTAAAAAAGTTTGACTAATTTGTTTGCATTCAATTAAATATTTCTATTGTTTAAACATAGTTAAATGGTTTCAAGCATTCCAATCAAGCATGTATAATTCTATTTAGTATTAATCATTTGCTTGCATATGGTTAAATGGGTTCAAGTATTGCAATGTAACACTAACAATTCAATTCAACATCACTCATTTGTTGACACAGTTAAATGGTCAAAGTTCTATTTGAACCATGGAAGGGGCCCTAAAAGGTACTACCACTCCAGGTCAGAGTGGAACTGGGAATAATGCCAATGAAGGGTTACTCCACATTCCCCAAAAGCTCCAGGTCTGGAGCCTGACCATCAGATAGTTTGCTGTTATACCCAGGAGGTGCCCGTGGTATAATGGTTATCGTCGTAGGAATTGGACATGGCGACACGAGTTCAAATCCTGAACTAGACTGATTGCATTTCACATAGCACTAATACCCTTGGGAAAGGTATGAATCCAATTATTCTCCCTCCGGCTATGGGTAAATAGCAGGGCAGACTAGGTTCTTCAGCCTTGGTGAGGCAGCTAGTCTAGGAGAAGGAAAACTCTGAATTCAAACCTGTTAAACTCCACTTAAAAATTGACCTTGTGTCATATCCTGCCCGAGCGGAGGGGGTCGGTAAATATAGTTATACCCAGGACAAAAATTAGGAAGGGGGATTCTTACCCCTCAGCAGGTCTACGCTGGTCTGGAGTGGTAGCACCTGATAAGGGTCCAATCTATGTGTCAAATAGAACTGTTTGTCATTTAAACTGAGTACGAACAAATGACATATGCTAAATAAAACTGATCATTTAACTGTGTGTAAACAAATTATTGATGTTTAATTGAATTGTTAGTGATACATAGGAATACTTGGAACCATTTAACTTTGTTGAATTATACTCAATCGAACTGTTTGATCATTTAACTAGGTATCTACAAAAATATGTAAAAACAGGATTTGGCATTAAATAACCTACAATGGTTGATATGCCATCCAACCAAACAACCTTCCTCTTTTACCCAAACAGTATGAAGCTAGAACAATCCATTTTTTAAATGTCATTCATGTCCTCAAATACACAGAGAAACAAATCATTCAAAAACCAAAGTCAAAGGTTCTTAAAAAGGAAGAGTAGAGTTATATAATTTGAAACCAGGAACTCCAAAAATATACCAACAAAAAATATTAAGAATCAATCCAAGTTTTCTAAACTACTGATCAATCAACCAACAGTTTTCTGTCTCCATTAGAAGACAAAACAAATCAATCAAGAACCTTTGACATCATATTAATAGCAACAATAGTAATGATATAAAGAGTTTCAGACCATTCTGGGAATGCCCATCATATTGAATGACAGCAATAACCTTAGTCATTATCTTTTCCAAAGACAGAACTCTAACGTCAGGTTCATATCGGGGACTTAATAACTTATCAGAGTTGGTGTGTCATCATGAAGACGTCAAAGACATTTTAATCACCCAAACCCGATATATCAGCTGTCACTTTTAGTATAAAAGAGAGTCTTCAAACTTAGCGTAATAGTGATGAGCAAATACAGAAAGAATGATTGCTCTATATCCAAAAGATAAAAAAAGACTACATATACAGAATAATAGCTTGGAAAAAAGAATATGAATAAGGCATGTGATCAGTTCTCCCTGTGTTCTACAATCCTCAGTTATAAAAATGTTTTTTTTCACTTACATGTAATCACTGCAAACAGATTGATTTATTTATTTATACTTTAATGGCAACACATCTTGGGTTATTTTATGCCTAGAGGTGAGGGATTCACATTCATATTTGTGTTGTTTGTTTTTAAGTGTTTTTTTTTTCAAACAGTTTTATAGAATCCAAATAATTTTCAAACAGATCTATTTGACTAATAAGATATAACACTAACAGGTACTACCACCCTGGGTCAGAGTGGAACTGGGAGTAATATCAATTTGTTTGTTATTTAATGGCATATCAACCTTCTCAGGTCATTTAATTCCAAATCCATCATTTTAGAAGGAGAGAAGTGGTACTATTTAACCCATGGGATGATAAAGGGGTTCATACCTTTCCCAAGGGTATTTGTCCAAAAGTGAACATAATAGCATGACTGGAGCATGAACTCATGTACTACAATCCTGCAGTTCAGCGCTTTAACATGACAGGGACACTCCCTAATACCAAAGAAGGAGTACTCCACACTACCTAGATCTGGAACCTCATCATAGAGTTTATATTGTGGACAAAGACAAAAGTATAAAAGTGCAAGGCTTACTCTGCTTATCTGACTCACCCAAACAATGGCAATTGAATAAATGATTGATACAGCTATTGTCAGTATTGACTAGCAGCACACATACATAATATTATTCTGCATACAAAAACAGGCTTTAACCATTGTTTATTTGCTTTTTGTAGCAACTTAAAAAAGTAAATTAAAAAATCATGTCATTAATACTATTAATTAAAGTTAGTGACCATAGTCGAGGCTGACCCGAAGGCTCCCTTTTCAATAGCTACTACACCAATGTGTAAGGGAGGGTGCTACTGCTTTCCCTGGATTGCTTCACTTGATCTGTACCTTATAATGGTGAGTGTTAAGCAAGGTAGCAAACACTCTAACCATTATGCAAATGTCTGGTATTAAAAATTTATCAACATATGAGAAAACTATTCTTTTTTTTTTTTTAATCCAGAACCTTTTAAATAATTTCCAAGTGTGGCTTGCCCTGTCAGTGGAGTTAAGAACATACTCACTTCAACCTGATGAAGAGGGGTGAGGCTCCTCAACAAAAACACTAAACTGCATCTGGTGGTGAGGTTTCAGTTCTGAAGCCCTGGGAAAATACGGAATTTCAAGTAACTATTCTTTTTTAATAAGAATGATTTCTTTGCTCACAGTTATATAGTTTCAAGTATTTCAATCTCATACTTAATAATTTGAAAACAGTTATATGCTTTCCAGTAAATATTCCTGTCTGACAATAATAATGACCATTTGTGTGCACACAGTTATATGATGTTAGATATTCCTATCTAATAATTGGTTTGGTTTCATTTTGTTTTATGGCATATCAACCATTGGAGGCTATTTAATGCTAAATCCTTTCTATGCATATACATTAAATATGATTTCTAAACACATTTTGTAGATAACATTTTTAAATGAAACAGCTCATTTTTTTCACACAGTAAAATAGGTTCACTTCTATCTAATGTGAATAAATCTATTTACAATTAATCATTTGTTTACACACAGTTAAATGATTAAACAGTTCTATTTCAAGCAATACAATTTAGCATATGTCATTTATTTGCACTCAGTTTAAATGTCACAGAACACAGTTTAAAATGTCAAACAGTTCTATCTGATCCATAGATAGGGCCCCATCAGGTGCTACCACTCCAGAGTGGACCTAGGAGTGATGGCAATGAAGGAGTACTCCACATTCCCTAAAGCTCCAGCATTAATGGAGCCTCACCATCAGATTTTTTAGTGTCATATCCACAACACTCCTTGTGAACAGGGGGGTGAGGGCTAATCCCTATGCAGAGAAGCAGTCAGAGTATTCTACAGCTCCAACCAACTAGGATACCTATCCATATTTACCAACCCCTCCACTCGGGCAGGATATGACACACGGTCAATTTTTAAGTGGAGTTTAACAGGTTTGAATTCAGAGTTTTCCTTCTCCTAGACTAGTTGCCTCACCAAGGCTGAAGAACCTAGTCTACCCTACTATTTACCCATAGCAGGAGGAAGAATAATTGGATTCATACCTTTCCCAAGGGTATTAGTGCTATGTGAAAATGCAATCAGTCTCGTCCAGGATTTGAACTCATATCGCCGTGTCCATTCCCCATGATGATAACCATTACACCACAGGCACCTACTAGGCAACCTATCTATAAATCATTTTCAAACAAATCTATTCCACATAGATGGTTGGTTGTGTTTTATGGCATATCAACCTTTGAAGGTTATTTAATGCCAAATCCTGTTTATACATATTAAATGTATATGATTTGTAAATGAATAGTTTCTAGTTAAATGGTTTCAAGTATTCCTATCCAACACAAATAATATTCAGCATTAATAATTTGTTAACACAAATGGTTCTAAGAATTGCTCTATAATAATAATTCAATTTAATATCAGTTATTTGTTTGCACACAGTTAAATGGTTTTCAGTATAGTAAATAAATGATGAGTCACTGAAATGTACTACCACTCTAGGTGAAAATGAAGTTTTGAGTAATTGCAATGAAGAGGTAACTCCACATTCCCCAAAGCTCTAAGACTGGAATATAATGATTAGATGGTTTTCTGTCATATACAGGACACTTGTTAGGGGGTTTATACCCTCTGCAGAGATGCAGTCAACATATTCTACAACCCCAGGGGGCGCCCAAACAAGTATTACAACTCTGGCCTTGAGTGGATGTGACAGTAATGGCAATAAGGGAGGACTCTACACCAACACAGACTAATAGAACTGGAACCTCACCACCAGATGCAGTTTACTGTCATACCCAGGAAAAACATGTTGGGTGGGGGGATTCTTATCCCTCAACAAAGGGATAAAAATCCCCTACCCACAAAAAAGCAAACTCCTAGCCAGAGCTAATTCTACTTTATAAAATGGTATCTAATATATATATACATATATATATATATATATATATAAAAAAGGCTGAAAGTATAAATTACATCAATCAAATCAGCTCAGTGAAATTTAAAATTTTGCAGAGTGTACGAAGAATGCAATGGCATCTGTTAAAATTACGACTATTGGTCAAATACCGAGTAAATACAAGCCAATTTAAAAGAAATGCATTTTTACCACAAAACTAAAAAATTGAAACCTATGACATCACTAGTCAACTACAAAGGCCATGCATTACTTATAAAACCGGAAGACAACTAAAAGATTTTTATTTTCTCTTTGACATGTCAAGAGGATCAATTGCTGTACTCTTATTTGGAAGGGGAAACTTATTACACACACCCATTCTAGATAGTATAATATAAACTGCGACTTTGTACCTTGAAAGAATAATTACTAACAGTTATTTCCTAAAATTTAAGTATTCTGTGTGTTATTGAAAAAAATTTATTTGCTACAAGTGCATAAATATTCCTTTAACTTTTCCTAAACAAGCATTCACTTGCTTATGGGGAAGGAGGTTGCATTATGATAATGCTTTTCTCACAGACAGTGCCCAACTGACTCTAGCTTCCTTGATTTTGTCTACAGTGCAGTAAACGAGAGTCAGTTGGGAACCATCTGTGAAAAAAGCAGCACCATGACACAATTTACTTCAAGAAATTTCAAAACGGCATGTTGTACTGCTTGGCATTCACAATGGAAATTTACTAAGCTTTTTGCTTAGATGTGGCACAAGGCCATATGAAAGGGGCACCCAATGAGACCCTAACCCTGCTTGGCATTCATAATGGAAGCACCATTTCAGGTGTCAATATGAGGACAGATTCATTCATGTAAACCAAACACCTAGTCAACATCATAGTGTTCAGGATAGTTACTAGCAATGGTGATGTTATGCCTTCTTTCATGTTGCCACATTTCGGGATATTTTCATGCATTTTTGGTAAATATGTCGGATAAAGTGAGATGTCAGTAGTATTTTCATAATCACAACAATCTACTCATTGCACCATATATATATATATATATATATATATATATATATATCTCCAATAGAAGATAAGTTGGGAATGATTCTATTTTGGGTCTTCTTAATCCTCCATATATCCACAATCCATGCCCATACAGATGCACACATAAATATATATGAGAATTCTTACTAATCTACAGGAGTGCTCAATGTATGAGTTTAAATCTATTTAGATATTCATATTTAAATGCCGCTATAAAAATAGATTTAAACTCATATGAAAAAGGGTTTTGAGGGTGGGTAGAGAACAAATTGATAGTGATAACAATAGTAGGATCGGTTTAATAGTATTACTGTTAATTTTATTGATAATTGTAATAATAGTTACTTTAAAATTATTAATAATCATAATATTGATGATAGAAATGGCAATTAGAATGATTGTATCTAAAATAAAAATAAAGAAATTAGGTTAAAACTAAATTATAATTTTAAATGGAAATCAAATAAAATACATGAAAAAATCTTTAAATTAACACAATAAGTTTTTATATTAGTTATGGTGTTCATCGCCACGTTTTCCTCAAATAAATAGAAAGAACTTTCCATAAAATAATCTAATTTATTGATCAGATTTTAGTTGCTGAGGGTTTTGTGAGTTGTGTAAAATTTTGGATACATAATACATGACACAAACTTTTAACCCAAGTCATCTTGCTTCCTCGTAATATTTTTTTTTTTTTTCATGAGGAAGAGTCAATATCAAATGTAATATTTCTTTATCTCCATTGTGTGACGGCTATCTGATAAAACTAGTCTCCTTTACAGAGGTACCAGCTGAAATAAATTTATAATAGCCAAATGATGGCTTAGGTTTTTTTTTTCAACATATATATATATGGCCAATGGGGTAGAGTGTTTGCCAATGGCCCAGGAGACCAGGGTTCAATCCCAAGTAGAGTCATCCCCAAGATTTGATATCTCCTTGTTTAAAACTCAGCATTATCGCGTATGTAACAAGGGTAAATAGAGCAATCCAAAGAAAGGAGTAGCGCCCTTACCTACACCTTGGTGTAGTAGCTATTGAAACGGGAACCTTTGGGTTGTCCTCAACTACAGTTGCCAACTTTATATATATATATATATATATATATATATATATATATATATATATATATATATATATATAATTAGTTTAATGACCAAGTACTGTAAACTTCTGCATATACAACTTATTTTCCTTCATGCAAAAGTGCTATTTTTCCTCATATCTACTGACCTTTCATCTCAAACAGAAAGTACTGCACATGGTATTAAAGAACCGAGTTTTTCTCAAAATTTGACTGAATTTCAAGATGCACTGTATCTGCAGCAGTCTATGGTACATTTTTTCCTTCACAGGAACATAAGCAAAATTTATCATTATATATTAGTGCCATTTGGCTTATTTGTATAACGGCATATCAACTTCTTATGGGTTATTTCAGAGTGTTTGGGTGTAAATATGAGGATAGATTCATATTCATGTAAACCAAACACCCAGTCAACATCAGTCTCTATACAAGCCCCACGAAAATATTGCATGCCCTACTAAAATATTACCATGCACCCCATGTTAAGAATTACTGCTCTAGACATCCCACAATTACTTGTGATTGTCTTAACCAAAACAAATAATTCTACATCTCAATTTTCTCAGTTTTTCTGATTTCAACTTATTTTGGGGAAAGTAATGTTTTCCTGACATCTCCTAATAAAGAGTAAATAGAGAGAACAGAACAGACAGATGCATTAGAGGGTGTGAATTTATGTTATACTAACTTTTACTGGATCTTACTAGGTTATTTTCAAATTCAATCCCAACCAATGAATTTCACAACTTTAAACCGATTTCTATTTCACCCATTTATTCTTTCTTGATACTTTCTTGATGGTTTCTTCTGCCCAGAAATCTGACATCATTGACTGCCCCAGATTGCCAACTGCACTCAAGTGCAAAAACATAAGTAAGCACCAACATTACCATATTATATCAAATCATTTGATGTTTGGGTTGGGTTGGGTCATTTTGGATTTCATGGCATATCAACCATTTAATGACAAATCCTCTTTATACATACTAAATATATATGATTTGGTTGGGTTTGATGGCATATCAACCCTTGTAGGTTATTTAATCCCAAATCTTCTTTATACCTATGATTTGTATATAGACATTTTTAAATGCACCGAAACTAGTTTATTTGTATAGCTAAATGGTTATACATGATTTGTAAATCAATGATTTGTAGGTAATCGGATTTTTAAATGAGTCAGAGCTAATCTGTTTGCATTCAGTTAAATGGTTCCAAATATTTTAACATAAAAAGTTCTATTTAATATAATCATTTGTTTGTACTCGCTAAAATGGTTTCAAATATTGCTATCTAACAAATAGTTTTATTTGCATAGTTAAATGGCTTCAAGAATCGCTATATAACACTAAAAATTCAATTAAATATCAATCATTTGTTTACACACAGTTTAAATGTCAAACAGTTCTATCAGGACATTATCAGGTGCTACCACTCTGGGTCAGAGAGGACCAGGGAATGATGGCAATGAAGGGGTACAGAGATGCAGTCAGTGTATTCTACAGCCTCAGCTGACTGGGCCAACACTCACTGAGTGGGGTCTTACCCCTCCGTGGAGATATAGTCAATGTATTCTACAGCCCCAGCTGACAGGGCTAATTAGGGTTATTTAATGATTTAGTTGGTTTATTTAATGGCACATCAACTCCTTATGGATTATTCAATGACAAAATATTATTCATTTGAATGTAATCATTAATTATCTATATTTCCTTTGTACTTATTTGTCTACTCCCATTTCATTGCAGTTATATGATATCAAATTTTATTGTTTATCTGACAAACAATTCGCCCACAGCTGTATGATTTCAAGTATTCCTATCCAATACAAATAATTCATTGAATTACACAATTTCAAGTAACTATTTCTAGTTAGTAATCATTTGTATGCACAAAGATATTTAGTTTCCAGTGATGAATAATCTTTAACAAACTATCATAGCTTCCAATACCTATTTTTAATACATATAATTTTCACACAGTTATATGATAGCAACTATTCCTATCTAATACTAATAATTTTCAAAAAGACACAGACAAGGCCTAACAAGTGCTACCACTCCAGAGCCAAGTGGAAAGGAAAATAATGACAAAGGTGCTTTCCAGAGCTCTAGAAGTAGAACCTCACCACTAGAAGTTTAATCATATACACAACACATCTTTCCTTTTGGGGATGGAGGTTATACTTCTGCAAAGGAAGCTGTGTATTTTAATCCCTGCAAACACGGAAGACAACAAATTAAAATTTCAAAATATACTTAAACTTATATTGATAGAAAATAAATATATAACAATTACTATTCATGAGCATAAATGTAATTTAAATGATTCAAATATAAATAAATAAATAAATAGAAAAAAATTTTAAAATAAATAAAAAATATCACTGAGAAAGTAAAGAATAAAATCCAGCAATATTTTAAAAAGAAGCTGACAAAAACAGAAAGTATCATTTTTTCCCAACTCAATAAAAGAAGAAAAAAAGCACAGAGACACAAACTATGAGATTCTTGTCATTACCACAACCATTAAAAACAAATTGCTTAAGATGGCCAAAATCTACTTTTGAAAATGCAACTTGAAATAGAAAAAAGCTTTTAATTATATTTGGAAATGAGAGAAAAAAAAAAACAAAACATGCTTATAAATAAAATTTTAAAAAAAGGGGGGGATGTCACCTTTATATAAAGTTTTTAAGAAATCATTTATTGTTTAAAAAAATAAGATCTCATTGAAAAAAAAAAAAAAAAATTCCTAAAACAGTGGGGAGAGCTTGTCATTTTATTTCGGTCAACTATCTCCAAGAATCCTGAATCAAAAATTCAATGATACAATTGAACATCAACTGGATCATTTAAAGAT
The DNA here is from genome assembly GCA_963585895.1 of Sepioteuthis lessoniana. Classification (NCBI taxonomy): domain Eukaryota; kingdom Metazoa; phylum Mollusca; class Cephalopoda; order Myopsida; family Loliginidae; genus Sepioteuthis; species Sepioteuthis lessoniana. The sequence goes on along the minus strand of OY757913.1, from coordinate 91,194,090 downwards.
TTTACTGAGTAGTTTCAGAATATTTCCTTCACAATCCAAAATTCAGCCATAAAATATTTTAGTATTTTACATGTCTGCAATATTTCTAAAACATTCTTTAACCCTTAAACTGAGCCCCCACTAACACCATCCCAGTAGGATTCCCACCCCTGGATTCCTAGCTAAAAATGTAATATCTTGTTAATAACAATTTGATTGATATCAAATCAGAACTAGTTTATTTCACAGGTTTTTAATTAATAGATAAGAAATATAATTGCGGGACTTTTAGGATCATGGCCAACTATTTTTAAAAATTATTGACATTAAGAGAACATACCATGAGGGGAAAAATGAAAATATGGCTACACTGAGCATCCATAAATACTATTCAACCTGCCAAAAAGACAAAATAGTGGCTGACAAGAATATAAAGTAAGGATGCACATATATAAAATGATAAAGAGCATACTGATGAGCTAACTAATGAATGTAAATATAAGTCCCATTCTGTATTTGTGACTAGGCAATAGCATTGTCGAAATAGGGATTTCCCCCAGGTCAAGATTCCAGCTGTCTGGATACATGTATTTCTAAGTAAAGTTGGCGACCGTAGTCAAGAGTGACCCGAAGGCTCTCTTTTTGATAGCTACAACACCAAGGAGTTGGGGAGGACACTACTCCTTTCCCTAGATTGCTCCACTTTACCCTTGATCCTTACCTTATAATGCTGAGTGTTAAAGCAAGGAGGCATCAAGTACCATTTTTTGAGTCTTTGGTATGACTCAACCTGGGATTGAACCCAGGCCCCCCGGACCATTGGTGGACACTAACCATCATGCCAATGTAAACAGGAAAAAAATATTGGGTTATATCATAATTCCCATTCCAGTAAAATATCATTCATTCATGAAAAATTTAAACTGATTTTAGTCAATAGCATATTCGAATTCTTTCACCCTTTGGTCACAAGCTGACTCCAAGCTCAAGAAGTCTTTCACAAAGGTTTTCACCTGATCTTCTGGGGAAAATTTTATCATTCAGAGCATTTCCTCGAGAATGAAAAAGATGGAAATCACTTGTTGCAAAGTCTGATGAATATGGGGATTAGGTAGAACAGACCAGCCTAATTGTCATAATTTTTTAGATGAAACTTGATTTTTATTCTTAAGAGTTTTCAGTCTATTGTCTTAAGGACGTAGTTCGAAGTTCCATGGCGGTTCCCCGAGTTCGACAAACACTTGAAGGCCAGTGGATACATCGGCTGAAACGTTGTGGAAAAAAGATAAAGACAATAGTTCAAAAACCCTTAACGATAAAGACCAGCCTAAATCCAATATTTTTTCTTACATGATTCTTGCTTTAATGTGTCCTTGCAATATCATAGAGAACCACAATGTTTCTACTATTGATGAGTGTAAGGAGTTTTCTTAGATTTTTGTGCACACATTGAAGCTGCTGAGAGTAAAACTCCCAGCTGAGGGCCAGATTGTGGTTTAAAAACTCAAAATGAATACTACCACAGTGATCCCACCATACGCAAGGCATAAGTTTTCTTCCACGAAGCTTTGTTTTGGAATAGGCTGCTAAGATTCATCCTTGTCATTTCATTGTGTTTTGTGTTGAACACTGTCATAAAAACCCAATTTACATAACCTGTAATGGCATTCTTGAGAAACAGCTAATTTCTCTGCTTTGAAAGAAGACTTGTCACAATGGATATGCAACCTTCTCACTAAAAGTATGAGGAAACCAAATACTCAGCTTGCTCACTTTTCCCATCTTTTTCAAACAGTGGCAGATTGTGGATTGGGAAGTGTTGGGAGTCAAGTGTTAAATACAGGAGTACTTTTATGCAAACTGCATTCCACCCATTTCAAAAAACAGGTCAAATGGTATATCAACCCTTAATGGTTATTTAAAGCTAAATCCTATTTATACACATGATTTTTAAGGGAATAGTTTGTAGGTAACTCCCCCCACTTTTTTTTTAAAAAGCCTGAGCTCTTTTGTTTGTACACAATTAAATGGTTTCAAGTATAGTAAATGATTAAACAGTTCTATTTGACCCATTGATGGGACCCTAACAGGTCACAGTGGACCTGGGAGTAATAGCAATAAAGAAGTACTTCCCATTCCACAAAGTTCCAGGACTGGAACCTCACCATGATGATTTAATGTCATATTCAGGACATTTGTTTGGCAAGAAGCCTTATCCTTATTTAGAGATACAAGTTGGCATATTCTACAGTCCCAGCCAACAGGACTTTTAATAAAACAGGAATTATTTATGACTCAATCCAATATTATTTTGACTCCTGTCAAACCATACATAGTATAGCAGCTAGTAAGTAGAACCAAAAGAGAAAAAGAATTCAAGACTGACTGGAAGACTATTCTTTAGTCATATTTTGGGTGCCTAATGTTCCTCATGGTAGAAATTATGACCCAAGAAAGTTACAATACAAAGCAAATAAAATTATTGATAAAGGATAACTAGTTAAAATTATTAATCTAAAACATACATAGCATTGAAAAATAGGATTATATAGAAATCAAAAAATAAGTACAACTTTTATACAGGTGCAATTTTGTTTTTGTTCACATAATTTCAATTACTATAGATTTTGGTAATAAATAATACCTAATAATATTCGTTTTCACCTTACAAATGTTCTACTAAAAACAATAAAATCCAGGTATGTTTAGTTGAACAGAAAATTAACATTTTCTTTCATTTAAAGGAAGAAAAAATTGTTGGTATGTATCATAAGATTTAGGAGTGATACTGTATATTTCATTGATACATGTTAATTTACAAGATTTTTCTATGTGAAGGAGCCATTCCACCCTAACTGCTGAGTGCTTGAAGAAGAAAAAAAAAAAAAATCAGAGTGAAGTTTTTAAAACCTGCAAAATTAAACAATGAAAATTTGAAATTTGGACATTCCCAAGATGCAATTTTATCAATATACAAAACTAAAAAGAATATAAGATATTTCTTCCTGCTCTCAAATGATTTCAAGGAAAAAAAAAAAAAAAAAAAAAGCCACAAATATAAAGACTTTGTATCAAAATAAGAGGAACATCTCATAGCTGCCATATAACAATAGCTGGTGAGAGCCCCTCCCTTGTTTGAGGGAGGGAGGAAGAGGTCTACTAATGCTCAATGGAGTCACAATTTTTCATATACACTAGAGTGGGATAACCATTATTAGCTTAAGAAAAGGATTCAGTGACCCAAGTTCAAATCCTGGGTGAGGCTATTTACATTTCACTTAGTGCTAATGCCCTTATAAATCTAACTATACATCGTCCCCTAGTTAGAAGTAAATAGTAGGGAAGACTGGGCTTAACTTTGGCGTGACAACCAGTCTACAAGATGGATAATACTGATTTCAAACCAGCTGTACTCTACTTAGAAATGGAGGTGCTCATGACGTAATGTTTATCATTGTAGGAAATGGACACAAGTTCAAATCCTGGACAAGGCTGATTGCATTTCACATTGCACTAATATCCTCGGGAAAGGTATGAATCCAATTATCCTCCCTCCAGCTATGGGTAAATAGTAGAACAAACTGGGTCCTCTAGCCTTGGTTAGGCAACCAGTCTAGGAGAAGAAAAACTGAATTCAAACCTGTTAAGTAAGAAAGTTGACAACTGTAGTCGAGGACAACCAGAAAGCTTCCTTTTCAAAAGCTACTACACCAAGGTGTAGGGGAGGGTGCTACTCCTTTCCCTGGATTGCACCACTTTACCCTCAATACCTTGTATTCCACTCATGGCAGATTTAGTAAATAGAGGCACACTTAGTATAATTGTCATAGGAAATGAAATTAGCAACCCGAGTTCAAGTCCTGAATGAGGCTGCTGTCATTTCCCTTTGTGCTAATGTCCTTGGAAAAGATGTGAATCTATCTCTTCTCACCAGTTACAGGTAAATAGTAGGGCAGACAATGATCTTTAGTTTTGGTTAGGCAACCAGTCTAGGTAAAGTGAATTTAAACCAGCTTTACTCTATTTAAAACCTGACTGTGTTACATCCTGCCAATGGTAGAAGGGTTAGGAAAATATATACAGTGGTTCCACTTATGAGAGTGTGGGGGAAATGCAATGTGCACTGTAGTGCATCAACATTGTTTTTTGCAACATCTTAAAAATGCCACAACCTATTCCTTCAGGAAAATTAAAATTTCTCAGTTTTTATATATCATTACCGGCCCATTGGCTTAGTGGTAGAATGTTCGCCACCAGTCTGGGAGACCGGGGTTCATTCCCAGGTCGGGTCATACCAAAGACTTTAAAAATGGTACTTGATGCCTCCTTGCTTAACATTCAGCATTATAAAGGTATGTATCAAGGGTAAAGTGGAGCAATCCAGGGAAAGGAGCAGCGCCCTCCCCTACACCTCTGTGTAGTAGCTATTGAAAAGGGACCCTTCTGGTCACCCTTGACAACAGTCAGCAACTTTTACTTTATATATATATATATATATATATAATAAAGGTTGTCCAACCATAGTCAGGGGGCAACCTGAAGGCTTCCTTTTCAATAGCTACAACACCGAAGTGTAGGAGTGGGTGTTATTCCTATCTCTGAATTGTTCCACTTAACCTTGATTTGTACTTTATAATGCTGATCGTTAAGCAAGGAGACATCAAGTACTATATTTTGAGTCTTCAGTATGACTCGACCTGGGATTGAACCCTGGTATCCCAGACCATTAGTGAACACTAATCATTATGCCAATGGGATATATATATATATATTCAAAAACACATAACAGGATGGAAATAAATTTACAATCCTCATGTGATTGGTTTATGTTTTTTCTTAATATATATATATATATATATATATATATATATATATATATATATATATATATATAAAAACATTAAAAGCTTTAACTACTTTTTACAAATTGACATTAAGAATTATCAATTATGCTACATAAGATGAAATTATGGCTCCACTGAGCATCCATAAATACTACTCAACAATCACCTGCCAAAAGAACAAAATAGCTGCTGACAAGAAAATCAAGGATAGTAAGGATGCACATATATGTAAAACAAAAGACTGCACAATGATGAGCAGAACTAATGAATGCAAACATAAATCACCTTCTTTATTTTGCCTAGCGCCCCCTTTCTTTTTTTCTTGATTGTTCTTCGACGTGTCACAATCTGGTTCAACTCAATGTACTAAACGCCAAACAGTCACAAAAAGAAGAAAAACAGTTACACACCAGAATGAGCTCATCCACACTATCAAAGCCATTACATTTGGCAAGAGAGAAGAAAAGCTTTCATTGTTGGGATTAGCTCAAATTTTTCTCTTTTTTTTTTTGCAAAAGATAAAAAAAAAAAAATCAAGCAATAATAATCAACAGCATTGGCTGGATTGGCGTAAAAGTAAAAGTTCATTAGATTTTCTTGGGATGATATTACTTTATTGATTTTGTTAACACTGCAAATTAAAATGGATAAAGATAAGAAAGAGGTTCAAAAGATGAGATTTGTTTGTTTATTCATTACCTAGAAGATATATTAGTTCACTTTAGTTAAGCAAAGGCTTTTAACTCTAATGATGAACCATAAATCTTCCCCATTTTTGTAAAACAGGTAAATCTTTATACACAGGTTTAGAAAATGTATAGACAGTCAAAAAGCAAAAACTCAAATTTAACCCTTTGAAGCCAGGTATCCTGTACCTGAGCTCATACAATTCACAAAAAACCCCATTGAGCACAAAAAACTTCACTCCAGGTTAGTGACAGCTTTGTATTAAGCTCCCACTCCCAAATCATTTAAGTAAAGCCCTTCCCCCATCATTCCATTAAAATAGCAATTATTAAGCTTTTTCTGACCCACACACCTTTTTCAGCATGTGTTATTCTTCCACACTTTCCAAGATTGCCCAACTCGAAAGGTGCTTTCTAAATGTCCATCAAATATGAAAAATCTTTTTTTTCATGTATATACATACAAATTTCTTTGGATTATTTCTTTGGCGGAGTTTTACAAATTTAATGGCAATAGAAAACTTTGATTGATTTTAAAACTTGAATGAAAATACAAGTAAGTGCCATTGAAGAATGCTGAAACCTGAAGTGCATAAATGCTGCAACCTTTATAAGTGTTGTATCGTGGTAATAAAAAGATACACAGTGAAATAGAGTTAATTATTTATTAACTCAAGTGGTACAGTCTGACTAGTATTATAAGTCTCTCGCTGTAGGTGTTACATTCGAAGTTGGTTTTACAAGCGACCAACATCCTTCGGAGCTATCTCTCTGCTTCCCTTTCTGCTTCTGTCTCCGCAGCTTAAGAGACATGGTATCTTTTATACTTCCGTGATACCGGAAGTAACCTGGTACGAGCCACTATACAACATGTCAATTATTTTGCACCTTATGGTTTGGGAGATCGTTGTGCACAGTCTGATAAGCTACTAATCTATGGTCTCAATTCATCCCTGAAATTTTGAAATTAACCCGATTAACAACCCCAGCATTAAAGGCAAGAATGTGAATGGCCACAATATCAAATTTTTTTAAATTTTTAATGAGCATTTTACACAAACTTAATGGGGTCAAAAAAAAAAAAAAAAAAAAAAAAAAAAAATCTTCCAGAAGAGCTTGCCAAAAATATTGTAATGGTTGATGAAAACTTCAACAATTACTATATTTCAAATTATATAGAGTAAACTTTTTTCTAGTGTAATGACCCAGGTCGAATCATACCAAAGACTCAAAAATGGTACTTGATGCTGCCTTCCTTAACACTCAGCATTATACGGTAAGGATTAAGGGTAAAGTGGAACAATCCAGGGGAAGGAGTAGCGTCCTTCCCTACACTTCGGTGTAATAGCTATTGAAAAGGGAGCTTTCAGGTTGCCCTTTTTTACTCATATAAAATCATAATGAATATGCATTTCATATATAGTGTAAACTGAAGAGGGAACAAAAATTAACATAAGATTGAAGCACAACCCACATCAACTTCTTGCTTCCATTTCTTTATGAAATATTTTCTATGACTTCAGCCTCAGAATAGTTGCTACTCTTAGTGTTTATATTCAAATGCAGCAGTTATTTTGGGACGGACATTGTATAAAGTTAGTAATGAAATATTAATTAGCCTGGTCTCAAAATAGTTGCTACATTTATTGTATTACATTAATATGCAAACGTAACAATAATTTCAGGACAGAAGGAATATTAGTATAAACCTAGTAATAAAATATTAATTAACACTATCTCAAAATTGTTGTTTCATTCATTGTATGATATTTATATTAAAACAAAATTATTTTGGGACAGAGGGAGTATTAGTATAAAGCTAGCCATAAAATATTAACCACATCTCAAAATAGTAGCTATATCTATTGTATGATATTCATATGCAAACATTATGATATTTATATGTAACAATTATTTCAGGTCAGAGGAGGAATTTATATAAAGCTAACAATAAATAATATTAATCCTATCTCATAAGACTAATAGATTACAACAGCATGTCAACCTGTCTTAGGTTATTTAAAGCCTAAATATTAGGGAAATCACATTCATTGTACTTTTATAATTACATTATTTGTGAAACAGCTCTATTTGATTAGACAGACCTTAACAGGTACTATCACTCCTAATTAGAAGTGAATCTGAGAGTAATGGCAACAAAGAGACACTAGACACTTCACTGGAAATCCAGAACTGGATCCTCACCACAAGATGTTGTTCATTGTCATACCCAGGACTCCCCATTTTGGCAGGAGATGCAGTCAGTATATACAAAGCTTTACTGACAGAGCGGTGTCTCAGAATAGTTATCACAATTAGTCTACGAAAATTATTTGCAAACGTAACAACTATTTCGGTTTGGTTTTATAGCATATCAACTATTGTAGGTTATTTAATGCCAATCCTTTTTATACATACATATTAATATGATTTCTAAACATATTTTGTAGATAATTTTAAACAAGGCTGAGCTCATTTTTTCCCCACAGTGAAATGGTTTCATTTATTTCTATCTAATATGAATAATTCTATTTATCATTAATCATTTGTTTGCACACAGTCTAATATTTTAAAGTATTGCTATATATCACAAACAATTCAATTAAATATCAGTCATTTGTTTAAACATGGTTAAGTGTAAAAACAGTTCTATTTCTAACAATTCAATTTAGCATAAGTACATAGTTTAAATATCAAACAGTTCTGTTAGACCCATAGATAAGACCCTATCATTTACTACCACTCTGGGCCAGAGCGATGGCAATGATGGGGTACTCCGCATTCCCAAAGGCTCCTGCATTACTGAAACCTCACTATTAGATTGTTTAATGTCATATCCAGGACACTTGTTGGGGGAGTCTTACCTCTTTGCAGAGATGCAGTTGGTATATTCTGCAGCCCCAGCTGACAGGGCCAAACAATTATTTTGGGACAGAGGTAGAGTTAGTAAAAACCTAGCAATAAAATAATACTTCCCCGTCTCAGAATAGTTGCAACATTTAGTGTGTGAAATTCATAAGCAAATATAACGATTATTTGGGGACAGAGATATTTTTATTTAAAAGAGTAATAAATGAAAGCACTGAAATGTAAAACCTGTAAGGATTTTAAAGTAGGAAATGACAGCTTTTTATCTCAGATCTTATTCTCAAAGACTGCATTATCTACACAACAGAGCTAATAATTCATAAACTACACCCATAAACACTAATGTAATTTGGTGTGAGGAATGGTAGATTTTTAACAAGAAGAAATTCATCTTGTTTAAAACTCACTGGATATATACGCGGGTCATTCAAAAACTAAGGGAAAATCTGAAAAAAACTTTCTTTTTTGTCATTTTCAGAATTTTTTCATAATTGTAAATTCTGCTTTGTTCGGAATCGGTTTATCGTAAAAATATTTCACTGGGGGTTATTCAAAATGATAACAAATCTAACTGAGTGCTCCAGACTAAAACAGAGGTCAGTCATCAAATTTTTAGTGGCCGAGAAGTTCAAACCATGACAAATTTACAAAAGAATGTGTAATGTAGAAGCAGGTTTTATTCAAACAAAATGTTTACAAATCGGTCACACATGGTTTTACCACGACAAACCTGAGTCAAAAAGATAGTTCATAGAGTGGAAACACACAAGTTGAATAACCCTTGTACAAACCAAAAATGAAATTTCCACACCCTGGAAAAGGATGCTGATTTTAACTGAAGTACAATATGTGTATGGGATCTAAGTACTGTAGATACACCTCTTATTTTGGAAACCATACACACAATGATCATCATTTACAGTAATCCACCTGTATTACATGTTTGTTTAATCTTGAGTTAATTGAAATGTTATGTTTGGTTTGATTGTATGGCATATCAACTATTGTAGGTTATTTAATACCAAATACTATTTATACATATATATCAAATATATGATTTCGTGTGGTTGGGTTTTATGGCATATAAACCATTGTAGGTTATTTAATACCAAATACTGTTTATACATATATATCAAATATATGATTTGGTTTGGTTTGGTGGCATATCAACCATTATAGGTTATTTAATACCAAATACTGTTTATACATATATATCAAATACATATGGGGGTATCCCAATGGTGTAATGCTTAAAGCGATGGACTGCAAAATCGTAACACGTGAGTTCGAACTCCAGTCATGCAATTACGTTCACTTTCAGACAAATACCCTTCAGAAAGGTATGAACCTCCTTATCCCCCCATCTACGGGTTAAATAGCACCACCACTATTTTTCAAGAAAGATGGCTTTGGCATTAAACAACTCATGAAATTTGATGGGCCATTAAAAAAAGAAACCAAACCAAATATATGATTTGATTTGGTTGGGTTTTATGGCATATCAACCATTGATGGTTATTTAATACCAAATACTGTTTTTACATATATATTAAATATGATTTGTAAACACATTTTCTTAATTACATTTTTAAATGAGCCTGAGCTCATTTTTTTGCACACAGTTACATGTTGTATTTCTATGTAATCATATTTACCAACCCCTCCACCCAGGCAGGATATGACACAAGGTCAATTTTAAGCAAAGTTTAACAGGTTTGAATTCAGAGTTTTCCTTCTCCTAGACTAGTTGCCTCACCAAGGCTGAAGAACCCAGTCTGTCCTACTATTTACCCATAGCTGAAGGGAGAATAATTGGATTCATACCTTTCCCAAGGGTATTAGTACTATGTGAAATGCAATCAGCCTCGTCCAGGATTTGAACTCGTATCGCCGTGTCCATTTTCTACGATGATAACCATTACAGCACGGACTATGTAATAGTCACAATTTAACATCAGTCATTTGTTTGCACACATTTAAATAGATATACATATTATGTAAGAAATTAGTTTATCAGTACTTTCATTTTTAAATGAATTAAAACTTATTAGTTGGCATACTAGTATTACTATTGTTTCTACATAGTTAAATGGTTTCAATTATTGCTATATAACACTTATAGTTCCATTCAATATTAATCATTTGTTTGCACCCAGTGAAGTGGTTACAAGTATTGCTATGTATCACTAATAATTCAATTAAACATCAGTCATTTGTTTACACACAGTTAAATGATCAAATAGTTCTATTTCTAACAATTCAATTTAGCATAAGTCATTTGTTGGCACTCTGTTTAAATGTGAAGCAGTTCTATATAACCTATAGATAGGACCCCTTCAGGCCAGAGTGGACCTAGGAGCGATGATGATGATGAAGGAGTATTCCAACATTACTGGAGTCAAACCATCAGATTGTTCAGTATCATATCCAGTACATTCGTTAAAACGGGGTGGAGGTTGGGTGTTACCCCTCTGCAGAGATGCTGTTAGTATATTCTACAGATCTAGACTGGGCTGAATTGAAATGTATTCAGGATACTGTAATTTTATTTTTCATCAGTAGATATTCTCATTCAAGTTTCTGAAACATCTTACAGCAGATCTCTTAGCAATGAGGTACTTTCAATTTAGAGTCATTTTATAGAGCCTGGTATACAGAGATTAATAGAAAGAGAATTAGCCAAAGAAGAAATTATTTAATATGTTTATGTATCATTACTTCTAAACTTATTTATTCCTATAACTCCACTATATAACTTATTTATTCCTATAACTCCACTATATAACTTATTTATTCCTATAACTCCACTATATAACTTATTTTACTCCTCGCATATTTTTTTTATGACAGTAGTGATTGGTCATGTTCACTAAGTGGCAAGTGACAGCAAATTTCTTCAACTCTCCAAAATATTCTAGCTGATTTTAAACAGTGCTGTAGTTGAGATGTTTTTGATTCTGCCTTTGATCCCCAGTTCCCTCAGTCTGTTTTCCAGGCCTTTGGAAAGCATTCCAAGGGCTCCATCTACTACTGGTATCACTGTCACCTTCACAGCTTTTTTCAGCTCTGGTAAAATCCAAGTATTTGTACAGGTTTTTGCTTTCTTTTATCTTTACTCTTTGGTCTGCTGGGATAGCCAAAGCCACGAGATAAAAAGTTCTTTTCTTGTTAATTAATATTGGGTCTGGTTTTCTAGCAATCTGTTCATATACGAAAGTCCCAGAGAATTTTGTACAACTCATTTTCTAGGACAGATTCTGGTTTGCACATATACTATTCGTCAACACGTTTAAATTTTAATCTCTTGCACACTTCCTCAGTGAATCGCCTTTCCCACCCAGACATGCCTACTCTTGCATTCCTTTTGAGCGAGTCTGCTGCATTTGCTCATGACGTAATAAAATGTTTCACCTTTATCACTACATAACCTACACTTGCTATTTTTCTGCAGATAATCAATTGTCACAAATCATTTTACTTCTAGCAAGCAGAATTCAGCAAGTGGAAGGAAATTAAATAACATCTGACGATACTGCCCAAAACTAGTTGATGTGTTTTAAGGGAAGGGACTCGCCCCTTAAAATAAAGCCCAGAAATGATGAAGGAGAATCAGCAGCAATCAAAAACTTCAAGAAGATCAAGGGTCCCAAAGAACACCACATAAAGCCTTGTGTGTGTGTGCATGTATATATACTTTCTTTTGTTGGTCCACAAGGAGATTTGTTTAAAACTATTTCTTTTTTTTCAACACATGTTTCTGACATTTTACATCATCTTCAGGAAGTAAATGGTTTAATATTCGTGTGTGTGTGTGTGTGTGTGTGTGTGTGTGTGTGTGTGTGTGTGTGTGTGTGTGTGAAAAAGGACATTAAATATGAACTATGAATAATATGCCAGTGATTTGGAGTTTTTCCAACTATTCTCAGGGTGATGGTGTCTCATTTTAAAAATTATTTTGAAATAATAAAAATAAGAGAAAATCTTCAGCATTCTCTGATCATTAGTCACACTCTACTTTAAAACGTATGTAACGTAATTAGGATTTGAAATTTTTATTCTATTTATTCACTTGCTTTTATCTAAAAATAAAAAAAAATCAACTAAACTTTTAAAAAATTTTCAATCCTTATAAGGATTAAGAGACTGTTTAAATTTATTGAAAAAAATACCTTTTATTTGTGGAATTAAGAATTCATATATATGTGTATATATATATAAGAATTCTTATATATCTCAAATAAAGCAATGTAATTGCTATTGCTTGCAATAAAAAATTAATTGAACTTGAGTGTGTGTGTGTGTGATATATATTTTTTCTGTTCAATATAATGATATATAAAATGATTAAAAATAAAAATACTTTTGATAAACTAACCGTAAATTGTGTCATACAAGTTAACCTTTTAAGTTTTTAACTTATATGACAAGGTTAGAATCCAAACCTCAACCACTGTTTAACCACTCAGTGGTGAAGATTTGGATTTTAACCCAGCCATATAACTTGACCCCAGATTTTTTGAGATTTTTCAAGCTTAAATGGTTGATTTGAACACCTAAGGGTCATTCAATGAATAAAGTGAATTTTTGGAAAAAAGAAAAAAGTTTCTTTCAGAACTGGTTTCAATGAATGAAAATTCTGTATTGTTTAAAATTGGTTTAGAGCAAAAATTATTCTAATCATGAAAAAATATTTCTTTAGATGCTGCTCAACATGGTAGCAAATTAGAGTACTCCAAGCTTGAACAAAGGTCTGTCATCTAATTTCTGATGGCTGAGAAGTGCAAACCATGTGAAATTTACAGAAGAATGTGTGATGTGTACAGAGAAGCATGTTTTAATAATTTAAAAAAATAAAAAAAAAAGTTTACAAATCTGCTAAACATGGATTCACAACTATGAGCTCAAGTTGAAAAAATATTCCATGGAGTGTAAATACACAGACTCTCTGATCAAGAAAAGGTTCTAGCTACAGCAGTCAGTAAAGAAGGTTATGCTGATAGTTTTCTGGGACATGACAGCTGATGTCTTAGAAAAATGTACAACTGTTAAGTTCTACTTATTGGCAACATCTTGGGCAAAATTCACCTTATTTATTAAATGACTCGTGTGTGTATGTGTGTGTGTATAATCTCTCAATGGTAACTCTGAGATTAGGGCTTTTTAGTTTGGTTTTATCAACCATAGTTGGTTATGTAATGTCAAATCCGTTTTTATATAATATATTAAATACATGATTTGTAAACTTATTTTATAGATACACTATTAAATGATCAAATAGTTCTATTTCTAACAACTCAATTTAGCTGAAGTCAAGGTTAAATGGTTCCAAGAATTGCTATATATCACTAACAATTCAATTAAATATCAGTCATTTGTTTACACACAGTGATCAAACAGTTCTATTTAAAACAATTCAATTTAGCATGTGTCATTTTGTTTGCACACAGTTTAAATGTCAAACTTCTATTTGACCCATAGATAGAACCCTATCAAGTGCTACCACGTTGGGTTCAGAGTGGACCTGGGAATGATAGCAATGAAGGAGTATTCCACATTTCCCAAAGCTTCAGCCTCACCATCAGATTGTTTAGTGTCATATCCAGGACACTCATTGGTGGGTGGGGGTGAGGGGTCTTACCTCACTGTAAAGATGTAGTCGGTGCTTTTTCAGTCTCAGCCTAAAGAGCTATTTTCTAAAATCTATTTCAAAGAAATAAAAATTCTCTCAGAACAAGTCATTTGTCCTAGACTTTGATTGGACAAAACATCCTAACCCGAACCATCACTCATAATCATTTTAACTCACTAACTTTTATAGCTCTGTTTTATTTTCAGGTTTTAAAGATGTTGATTTAGAAAAATTTTGCTGACAGTATTCATAATTATGTTACACTAAGAAAAAAATATATAAAATAGTGATTTCAAGCTCATCAAAATCAAATCTGAATTAGAAAAGAAAAAAAAAAAAAAGAATTCTAATAGCATGAGACAAATAGATTTCTGGCTAAATCGATAAAAATGAAAATGAATGAATAAAAAAAAAAAAGAAAAAAAAAGAAAACCCTTAAATGAGTTCTACTCTATGTTTTTAATAATATATTTTCATTTTATATGAACTGCTAAATTTTGATTATGAATAACTTCTGTTTATCATAATGAAGAATTTGATAATACAAATGATAATTTAAATGATTCAAGCCTCCCTTAAGTTCTGTGCATACCAATGCGTGTTTGTGGGAACATACGTGGGTCTGTAATCTGTTCAATTGAACCAGACATTGAATGGTTAACATCAAAGATTCTTGTGGCAACTGAAACAGGTGCCAAACCAAAGTCAAAGATATAGTTTGGTTGGGTTCTTTGGCATATCAACCATTGTAGGTTATTTAATGCCAAATCCTCTTTATACATATAATTTGTAAACACATTTTGTCGATGACATCCTTAAATTAACCTGAGCTCTTTTTTTAACACTGTTAGATAGCAATACTGGAAACCATCTGTCACAATTTAACATCAGTCATTTGTTTGCACACAATTTGTTCTATTTGACCCATAAATAAGACCCGATCAGGTACTACCTCTCACCCCTAAAAACACTCAGCCCCACCCCAGTTTAAGTAACAGTGTACAAAGACAAAGAAACAAAGTACTGCTAATCCACCTGAACATCATGTGACCAGTTTATATATATATAAATCCAAGTAACGGCAGGCAAATGGAATTGTGGACAATTTTTAATCTTTTAGAATCTTAATTCTGCTCATAGGAACATTGGGTACTTTAACAGAATTTTTTGTTCAATTTTGAATAAATAAGAAACACATTATTAATGTAGCTTTCTATATTTATGAATAAAGAGTGCTCAATATCAATTTGGTTTTAGAGTATATCAACCAATATAGTTTACTTAATGCCAAATCCTCTTTTTATATATATATATATATATATATATATATATATATATATGATTTGGTTGGGTTTTATGGCATATCAACCATTGTAGGTTATTAATGCCAAATCATTTTTATAAATCTATCAAATATATATAGTTTGGTCTGGTTGGGTTTTATGACATACCAACCATTGTAGGTTATTCAATACCAAATCCTCTTTACACATATATATTAAATATACATGATTTGATTACATTTTTAAATGAACCAAAGCCATTTCTCCTCAACTTCCCCACACACATTTAAATGGTTTCAAGTATGGCTATCTAATCCAAATAACTATTTAGTATTAATCATTTGTTTGCATACAGTTAAATGATTTCAAGTATTGATATATAACAATTTAACATTAGTCATTTGTTTGCACATGATAAATAATAGATTAGTTTCTCGGCAATTTCATTTTTAAGTTTGCACACTTGTATTGCTATTGTTTCTACAGTTAAATGGTTTCAATTATTTCTATCTAACAGTTATAATTCCATTCAATATTAATCAATTGTTTGCACACAGTAAAGTGGTTATAAGTATTGCTATTTAATACTAATTATTCTATTCAGTATTACTCATTCATTTGCACACAATTAAAAGGTTCCAAGTATTTCTATGTATCACTAACAATTCAATTAAACATCACTCATTTGTTTATGCACAGTTAAATACTCACACAGTTCTATTTCTAACAATTCAATTAAGTATAAGTCTTTTGTTTGTACAGTTTCAAAGTCAAACAGTTCTATTTGACCCATAGATAGGACCCTATCAAGTCCTACCACTCCAAGCCAGAGTGGACCTGGAAGCAATGGCAATGAAGAGGTACTCTGCATTCCTCAAAACTCCAGCTATTACTGAAGTTTTACCATCAGATTGTTTGGTGTTATATCCAGGACACTCATTGGGGAAGGGGTCTTACTCCTCGGCAGGGATGCAGTCAGTGTATTCTACAGACCAAGCCAACTGGGCTATCAATATCAATGATAGAGCATATGTGGGTCTAAGTTTGAATAGTGTAGACACAGGGTCAACAATGACTGTCATTTACATTTGGATATAATTTCTGATCCTTTCCTTTTTTTTTTTTTTTTTAATTCTAGCAATATTTAATCAAAAATTGTTTGAATCATGTTATTTCTTAAATGAGTTTCTATTCATAAATGGAATAGGTACATTCTATATGATTAGTTGTACAAGTTTTGTTTTTGTTTTTTTGAGAGAGGGGGTAATTTTAATTCAGACAAAATTCGATCAGATGATTTTAATCCCATTCACTATTTAAGGCTGTTTGGCCGTTTTGTTTTACAGCATATTAACCATTTTCAGGTCATTTAACACTGAATTAAGTCATTTCGATAAAAGTTTCAAAATTCAATTTTGCATAAGTATAGTTTTTTGTTTACACAGTTAAATGTCAAAATGTTTCTATTTCAAACAATTCAGTCTAGCATAAGTACACAGCTTAAACAGTTAAATGTAAAAACAGTTAAATGTAAAAACAGTTAATTTTAAACAATTTAGTCGAGTATAATTACAGTTTAGTTCTATTTGACCCATCAACAGTACCCTATCAGGTTCTACCAGGCCAGGCCGGAGTGGACCTAGGAGCAATGGCACTGAAGGGTTACTCTGCATTCCCCAAAGCTCCAGCATTACTGGAGCCTACCATCAGACTATTTAGTGTCATATCCAGGACAATTGTTGGGAGGAGCCTTACCTCTCTGCAAAGATGCAGTCAGTGTATTCTACAGCCCGAGCCAACTGGGCAACATTTACTATTTAATTTTGTATTAATCCATGCTATTTAAAGATATAAGTCAAAAATGTTTTATGATATTGTTCCTGTGTATCATGGATTTCCATTATTAAATATTCAAACCACTTTGCAATCAAACCTGGTTAGGTAAACGTGGTTGTCCGACTAAACTTAAACATGTTGGCTTCACTAAGGTTAGATTTTCTTTGCATAAACCTCAATGGAAACAAATAAGAAAAAGAAAGCAAGAATAATAATTAATAAAAAAAATTTAAAAAAAAGAAAAAAAAAAAAAAAGAAAAATGACTGACCTCATTGCGTATCCACTGATAAATTTTGGCTTTGTTGTCCATAATTAAAAGAGATTTGGGTGGTCGTTCATTGCCATTGAAGATAAATGTTATATCGCCTCGTTCCCAATGCATCCCATTAAAATCTACTAATGTCGTATCCAATCTGGAGAGAAAAGAAAAAAAAAAAAAAAAGAAAGGTAAGTTTTTAAATGTGGAATTCTTTGGAAAAAGTACATAGCTCAATATCATGAAATGTAAAAGAGCTCAGAAAGCCATATATGCAACCATAGCAACAGAACATTAGTTCAATTAGGTGGAAGATCTCATCGATAAATGCATAATACAATGTGCATGAGCTCGGACAGGCTGACTCTTATTTTCTTTGAACAAAGCAATCCTTAAGTTTCATTTGAGATTTTGTCAAGAAACCAAGAAGCGACTGTCCCAAGATATATCTTTTTAAAGACTCCCAAAGAAAAAAAAAGAAAATTACAAAGAGAAACAGAAAAAGCATGCTAATGTCTCCTTTTCTTTTTTTATCCCCAAGTCATGGGATCTTTCTCTTCATCACAAAATTAAAAGTGCTTTTCTCTTCTTTTAGTAGAAATCATCACATTTTCAACACAATCCAAGTTAGGATCACCAAAAACTGAAGAGGTTAGAATTTTTATGTATTATTGGAGTTCACAGAACAAACCACTCCCACTTCTGTCTTACATAGTCAACCTAAGCTAGATCAAGCATATCTTGCTATATCTAGCCCACTGGATGAAATGTTGAACTTTGTCAATTCTTCTTTCTTCCAACTGCTGGTTTTTTTACAACTTATCTATTCACACCCTGCTACCATTCTATTTGCTTATGTTACAGCAGGTTCTGAAGTTTTATTTGGTTTGATTTGATGACATATCAACCATTATTGGTTATTTAATGCCAAATCCTGTTTTTACATATATTTTAAATATGTGACTCAAACACATTTTATAGATACACACAATTAAATGATCAAACTGTTCTATTTCTAACAATTCAATTTAGCAAAAGTCAACAAAGTTAAACAATTCTATTTATCATAAGTCATTTGTTTTCACAGTTTAAATGTCAAACAGTTTTGTTTGTTTTTTTACCCATCGATAGGACCCTATCAGATGCTACCATTCCAGGTCAGAGTGGATCTGAGAGCAATGGCATGAAGGGGTACTCTGCATTCCTTAAAGCTCCAGCATTACTGAAGCCTCACCATCAGATTGTTTAGTCATGCCCAGGATACTTGTTGGGGTGGGGGGTCTTCAGAGATGCAGTCAGTGTATTCTACAGCCTCAGCTTAAGCTTTATTTGATGTTCTATGGAGAAGCTAAGTAGCTACTGTCTCCAAGACCTATTTTTCTAAAAATTACCAAGAGAAATTATAAAGAAAGAGAAATAGGTAAAGCATGTCATGGTCTTCTTTTTCACCTAAGTGAGATGCCTGGTCATGGGCCTCCTTTCTTTATCCCAGAATTAAAAGAACTTCCTCTTAGTAAAGTCCTGGTTATATCTTTACCGAACCACTCCACCAAGGATAGGATGCAAAATAAGATCAATGTTGAGGTGAAGTTAAAGATGATTTGATTTCAATTTTTCTTCTCTTAAACTGTCAGCTGCACCAAGGCTAAATAGCCTAGTCTGCCCTACTATTTATCCATAGCTAGGAAAGACAACATGGATTCATGCTTTTCCCAAAGTGAAATGCTTAGCACAAAGTGAAATGCAAACAGCTTCATCCAGGATTTGAACTCTGGTTGTTGCATCCATTTCCTACAACAATATCCACAACACCAAAAATACCTACATCCTGGTTAGGTTTGGTTGGGTTTCTTTGTTTAATGGCATATCAACTTTCATGAGTTATTTAATGCCAAAGCCATCCTTAGTAGAACAGTAGTGGTACTATTTTACCCATAGCTAGGGAAATAAGCAAGTTCATGCCTTAGTTAAGGGTATTAATCTGAAAGTGAACATAACACAATCGGAATACAAACTCAATCAGTATTATGTCACAGTCCTGCATGTCAGCCACTATGCTGAGTGAAATCTTTCTCCTTTCATGTCCTGGTATGACACTAAACTGCACCTGATGTTGAAGCTCTAGTTTTGGAGCACTGGAGAGCAAGGAGTACCCCTTCATTGCTATTACTCCCAGGTCCACTCTGACTCAGTTGGGTAGTACCTGTGAGAGTCATCTATCGGTCAATTCGATCTGTTTAATGATTATTTGTATTCAATAGATATGTATGCAAAAAAATAAAAAAAATAATAAAAAAAGACTTAAGCATCCACACAAAACTATAAATATGTATCTACAATGAATGTGATTCCCTAACTTCAAGGTATCAAAAATCACCCTTAATGGATTGAAATCTTGTAAAAATCAATCTTTTAGAAGGTAAGATTAGAATCTTAAAAGAAGCATGATAAATTTCTTTCATCTCAAAATTGAGGGTTTGATTGATTTTAATGCCATGACAACCCATCAAGGATTATTTTAGGCTTGAAGGTTAGGGAATTGCATTCATTGTACATTTAGTGGGTTTGGGGTTTCCTTCTAATTGCCCTGTATATCATCATCATGTTGTACCATTGGCACAGATATCCCTGACCCTTTCTTGCCACCTCTCCCTATCATTCATCACTTCCAGCAGGTCCTATGGGCTACACCCTGTATCCTCTCAGAGCTGCTGTCTGTAGATTCTAGCTGGTCGCCCTGCTTTCACTAGGTCATATGAAGGGGTCCACAGGAGAACATCACTTATGAGCTCATCCCTACTTCTCCAGCAGTGTCCTGCATGTCTGGTTCGTCTAACTTTGATAGTTTTTATGATAAGTGATAGGTAGCCGTACAGCTGCTATGGGGTGTTGCCTCCAGGACTTGTTCAATATTGCTTGCAGCATTCTTGTGTTATTGCCGTTAAGCTTTTTCTCCAGTTGATTAGTTAGCATCCATGTAGTGCATCCATATAGCAATATCGACACAATCGCTGCTTGGAAGAAACTGCGTTTCATTTTATTGGTCAGGTCTGACAATAGCCTATCAATAGCTGTCCATGCTTTTGTTAGTCGCGAGTTGATGTTTGTTTCAGTCAATGAGACACTGCTTCTTAAGTAGGTAAACTTATCAACCAGTTTCAGAGAGCTTCCATTTAGTGTGGAAATGTCTCCTGTTTGATTATAGCACATATATTATTCCGTTTTGAGTGCATTGATATGAAGGCCAATGCCTGCAGCAGCTCATTACAGACTATGTAGTAGGGTTTTGGCTTGGGCAGATGCATTTGCCAGAATCGATATGTCATCGGCGTAGTCGGTGTCGGTAATTGTTTTTGCAGGGTACCTTCTGCTTCTTTTCTTTGTCAGCTCGAAACCATTTTCTTTGATTTTATCAATCGATGTTCTAAGCACGTAGTCTAGACAGATGATAAAGAGGTATAGGGCCATTCACATAATGCAAAGCTATTCTAATAAATTGAGCATTCAGGAGCTGATAAGCTCATTTCTGTAAACTAAAGAAAAGTGATATAATTAAAATTCCTTTGCTTATTCCAAGTTTGTGGTTACTGCACAATATTATATCTGGCTGACTTTATGTCAGCCAAGTTTCAATTCCAGCTTAAAGCATATAGTATGTCTAGCTATACTGATGAGTTGTGACAAAAAAGGCAGTCTGTCTGTGGATAACTATATATATATATATGGTTGGTTGGGTTTTACGGCATATCAACCTTTGTAGGTTATTTAATGCCAAATCTATTTTTATACAAACAATGAGTTCTATTTTAAACAATTCAGTTTAGCATGAGTACACAGCTTCATCATCATCATGTCACGCCATCAGCACAGATATCCCTGACCCTCTCTCGCAACCCTTCTCTATCATCCATTGCTTCCGGAAGGTCTTCAAGATTACATCCTGTATTAGCACAGAGCTGTTGTATATAGGTTCTAGCTGGTCGTCCTGCCTTTGCTCATCCATGTGAAGGGTCCACATGAGTACGTCACTCATGAGTTCATCCCTACTTCTCTAGCAGTGTCCCGTATATCTGGTTTGTCCAACTTTGATAGTTTTCATGATTGGTGCTAAGTGGCCGTACACCTGCTGCTTTGTAGGGTGCTGCCTCCACGACTTGGTCAATATTGCTCACAGCATTCTTGTGTAGTTGCCGTCAAGCTTTTTCTCTATATGTTTAGTTAGCATCCATACAGCCATATCAATACGACCACAGCTTGGAAAAAAACTATGTTTTATCAGTCAGGCTGGACTTCCATATGACTGATAGCCTATTGATAGCTGTCCATGCCTTTGCTAGTTGTGTGTTGATGTCTGTCTGGGTTGATGAGACACTGCTTCCTTGGTAGGGGAACTCATCTACTAGTTCCAGAGAGCTATCGTTTAGTGTGGAGATGTCGCTTGTTTGATTAAAGCACATATATTCCGTCTTGTATGCATTGACATGTAGGCCTATGCCTGCAGATGCTTGTTCCAGACTATGTAGCAGGGTTTCGGCTTGGGCAGATGCATTTACCAGAAGCGCTATGTCATCAGCGTAGTTGGCATTGGTAATTGTTTGTGCAGGGTACCTTCTGTTTCTTTCCTTTGTTAGCTTGAAAACATTTTCTTTCATTTTATCAATAGATGTTCAAAGCACGTAGTTGAGACAGATGATAAAGAGGTATGGGGCTAACGTGTCACCTTGCAGTACACCTGCTACAATGTTGAAGTAGTCTGTGTCTCTATCCCGGGAACGAACTTTTACTTTTGTGTCTTTATATAGCATCATTATGGCTGCGACGGTTTCTTTGGGTAGGCCATAGGTGAGTAGTATTTGATCCATCTTTCCACAGAGTATGGAGTCAAAGGCCTTAGCAAAGTTGACAAATAATATTGTTGCCTCTAGGGTTTTGTACGTGCACCTTCAAAAATTCGACAGATAGTCAGAATTTGGGACGTTGTGGATCTATTCCTCTGAAAGCCATTTTGGTTCTTCCTAAGTACCTTCTCAATTTTGGGTTCTATGTGATTGCTTAGAAGAGCATTTTATAACTTGGCTGCTATGGATGTAAGGGTTATACCTTGGTAGTTCTACAGTTTCATTGCCAAAAACATTTCTATTTCAAGCTATTCAGTTTAGTCAAACAGTTCTAATTTAACCAATTCATTTAGTTTAAGTATAGATTTTGTTTACACGCAGTTAAGTGTCAAAGCAGTTCTATGTAAAAAACAGTTCCATTTTACACAATTCAGATTAGCATAAGTATGCAGTTTAGATATCAGCTCTATTTCAAGTAATGCAGTTTAGTTCTATTTGATTTATAGATAGGAGCCTATCAGGTGGTACCACTCCAGGCCAGATTGGACCCAGGAGCAATAGTAATAAAGGGGTACTCCGCATTACCCAAAGCTCCAGCATTACTGGAACCTCATCAGATTGTTTAATGTTATATCCAGGACACTCATTGGGGGAGGGGGTGTCACCCCACTGAAGAGATGCAGTCAGTGTATTCTACAGCCCCAGCCAAGACGTGTGTGTGTGTATATATATATATATATATATATATATATATATATACACACACACACACGAATGCCTGCAGAGTCAGAAAAAATCTACTTAGGTTTCATTCAAATAGATCATCAGGATGTTTCCAACCAAATGAGAGTTGGACCAAACTACATTTTATTGATTTAAAAACCTGCTAGGAAGAATAAAATTAGCATATTATAGAATGAATGAATATATATATATATATATATATATATATGAAAAAGTAATGAATAAAATAAAATAAACTATGACTTATCTTATATACATACTTACACACACCAAACTACTTTCCTTTTTAAGCTAATCAATAATTTAGAGTTTATCTTAAAATTCAGTGATTATCAAAGAAAAAAAAAACTTAAAATTTACAGTATAAAAATATCCTTCTGTACAACTGGCCTCAACTTAATCCAAAACAAAAATCCGCTTTAGAATTAACAACTTACAAATGGTTTTTGTTACGGATTTTATTTTAAACTCTGAAAATGAATTTTAAAATCATTTTAAAATTCAATTTCTAAACATTATTTCAACAAATACTAAATATAATCAAGTACGTCTAAAATTTTCTTTTGAAAAAGAAAAAAAAATTCAATTTCACGAGATATATCATTCCTAAGCTGTGTTGTCACTTGAATGTCAGTGTTGAGGTTAGCGAAGGTACACCTGTAGCATGGTCAACAGTAGCTGCTGTGTCAGTGATGTTTATTTGGTGGCTGAGGATGGAAAAACTCAAAAACACAACTCAACTTTTCAATTTTAGGAAGTTTTGCTGTTTTATTTCATTTGTTCGGTTGTTAATGCTATGGAAGCTGGAAGAAATAGGCAAACAGAAACTACAGTGGTAGCTGCTTTGTTATTCAAGGGACAGTGCTCCTTCACTCCACATTCACACCCCAGCCAGACATGGAGCAAATCACAAGATCCCATGTGATATATTTTTGGCAATGCTGCTGGTGATGGAAGTTAGATGTCACCCACCCAAGGTGAAAGCAAGGGTTGAATATTCTGTAAACCATATATATATATATATATATATATATATATATATACACACACACACACACAATGGTTTACAGAACATTCAACCCTTACTTTTCACCTTGGATGGGTGACATCTAACTTCCATCACTGGCAGCACGGCCAAAAATTAGACTCTTGTTTGTTTGGGTTTTATGGCATATCAACCTTTGTAGGTTGTTTAATGCCAAATCAATTTTTATACAAATAAACAGTTGAATTTCAAACAATTCAGTTTACCATAAGTACAGTTTAATTGTCAAAAACATTTCTATTTCAAGCTATTCAGTTTAATCAAACAGTTCTACTTCAACAATACAGTTTAGTATAAGTATAGTTTTTGTTTACACACAGTTAAGTGTCAAAACTGTTCTATTTCAAACAATTCAGCTTAGCTTAAGCACAGTTTCAATGTCAAAAACAGTTCTATTTCAAACGATCGTGTTTAGCATACAAAAACAGTTCTATTTCAAAACAATTCAGTTTAGCTTAAGTACACAGTTTAGTTTGATCTGACCTATAGATAGGACCCTATCAGGTGCTACCACTCCGAGATTGAGTGAACCTGGGAACGATGGCAATGAAGGGGTACTCTGCATTTCCCAAAGCTCCAGCATTACTGGAGCCTCACCATCAGATTGCGTAGTGTCATATCCAGGGCACTTGTTGGGTAGGAGGTCTTACCCCCCTGTAGAGAAGCAATGTATTCTACAGCCCCAGCCAACTGGGCAAAAAATTAGACTTCGATAAGTTTTCAGTTGTATAGAAATGAGAGTTGACAGAACAATGTTAGACAAGACATTTACTAGCTCCTTCACAGCCAACTGCACAATTATATTTTGTGCATCCTAGCCTCAAAGACACACTGAAAAATGGTAAGTCAAGCACATTTGGTTTATAGGTGGATTTCAGATATCAAATTCCTTTTTAGCCAATGATCTAATTATTTTTGATAATCCAACCATAAGACTAATTCCTTGAAACTGCATGTCACAAATCTTTTATTGATATCACAATGATTATAATTTCATTTCAATTTTTTTTTCCCTAGTTTAGATAGATGTCTCACTACAAAGGCCTTGATAAGATAATTTTAGTTACTACAAAATGAACAATAAATCCATTGGGTTCCTGCTATAATAGCAGTCCTTGATGATACTGATGCTTCTATTCAGAAAGGAGTGAAGGATTCTTATTAGCATTAGTCTGAGAATTTGGAGGATTTAAAAAAAAAAAAAAAAAAAAAAATTGATATTCGGTATAAAAACAGGCACCACAAAATTATCATTAATTGAAAATTGGACTGAATGTTCTCAAATAGCATTTTAACTATATTGCTCTAATAAAAATCTTGCTATTGGCCTAATGAGTAGAGTGTTCGCTAATGGTCCGGGAGACCAGGGTTCAATCCCAGGTCGAGTCATACCAAAGACTAAAAAAATGGTACTTGATGCCGCCTTGCTTAACAGTCATCATTATATGGTAAGGATCAAGAGTAGAGTAGAGCAATCCAGGGAATGGAGTAGAGCCCTCCCCTACACCTTGGTAGTAGCTATTGAAAAGGGAGCCTTCACGTCACCCTCAACTAAGGTTGTCAACAACTACTTTTTATGATGTGCTACCTCCCCACCCACCCACAAATCTTTTTTTCTTTCCTTGACCTAAAAAAAAAAAAACATTAACATAGTTTGTTAAAGAAATTACAGAATTATTTACATAAATCTGCATTTCAGTCTTTGATCAGCTGAGTGTGTAGTATCTGTGCAATATACAAGGATCAAAAGGTTTAGTGCCATCTCTTATTCCTATGAAAGAATGAATAAATAACAAGCATTTCTTAAGGTCAGAATATACACTGTGTGTGTGTCCTGTTTTACCTTGAACATATCTTTTTTTTTTGTGGTAAATATCTTCCACTCCAATCTTATTCTCCATGAGATTTCAAAATCGATGAATCAGCACATATTCACCCTGTGGTACAGCCATAGAACAAGTGAATTTAGTTTAGCCTGTGATGTAATATGCAAGGGAAATGTAGGCAACCACGAAAAATGAAAAACAACAACAGGTGAAAAGAAAGACTAATGCTAAGAATATCACTGCATGAGCACCTTGAGGGAGTGAGTTAGAGTCTCATTGGGTGCCCCATTCATTCAGCCTTGTGCCACAACTAAGCAAAAAGCTTACTTAATTATTACTACTGCATGAGCATATCCAAAACGAAGTATTTCCAGTGTGGACTGAAGTGAAAGATATGATTACGGAATACTAAGAGTACAAGTTCTGCTAGGCCGAACACATCACAAGGTTAACAGACAATAGGTGGACATGTGCAGTTTTCAAGTGGTATCTAAGAGATCAGAAGACCTTAACAATGTAAAGATGAAATTGTCAAGCGATTCAAGCTAATATGAAGAAGGGTAAGATCAAAAATGGAATTGAAGCACATAATGGCCAGTGATGTGGAAAACATCAGCCAACCTGATCAATATGAATGAGAATATAAAGTTTTTTTTCTTGTTTCTGTTTAATGGCACATCAACCTTAGTGGGTTATTTAATGCCAAAGTCATCCTTGTAAAAGAAAAGTAGAGGTACTATTTAACCCATAGCTGGTGTTGGGGAGGATAAAGAGGTGTATACCTATTCATGGGTATTAATTCGAAAGCGAACTTCCTAGGGCAACTGGGGATTGAACTCGCTTACTACATTATGACAGTCCAGCACATTAGCCATCATGAAGTACATACATATCAAGTCACATTGTGTTTTATGTATTTGTAGATATCTATATAAAAAAAAATTTTTTTTTTTTTTTTAGATTAACCTTGGTTTCTATGAATTTTTAGGAAGGTCAGTGAAGTGAGAAGACACAAATGTCTAATAGACCCCTGTTTAAAGATGTTGGAATAATGTTTAGACAAGATTTATCATATCATCTCTCTCTATATATATATATATATATATATATATATATATATATATATATATATATATATATATATATATATATGAATTTTTAATTAAAAAAATAAAAAACCAGGTTAACAGAATTTCTCGTTTTGCAGCAAGATCATAAGGGTGCACCCAATATAATGCCTTTGTAAATGGACACTGCTACCAGAGTTCAAATCCTGAACAAGTTTTGGTTTGGTTTCTTTGTTTAATGGTAAATCAACCTTCATGTGCAATTTAATGCCAAAAACATCCTTAGAGAAAAAAAGCAGTGATATATTTAACCCATAGCAAGGGAATAAAAGGGGTTCATACCTTTCCCAAGGGCATCAGCCTGAAAGTAAATGCAATGGCATAACTGGAGCTCAAACTCACTTTCTTAGAAGCCGCAATCCAGCACTTGAACCATTATGCCTCCAACACATCTCCAGAACAAGACTGCCTGTATTTCAGATAGCGTTAATAAGCTTGGGGAAAGGTATTAATCCAACTACTCTCCCTCCAGCTATAGGTAAATAATAAGGCAGACTGGGCCTTTTAAGCTTGGTATGGCAATCAATCTAGAAGGAAATATCAGAATTCAAACCAGACCTGGAGAGGGATGAGCTTCACCAGGTTATTCCAGTGCAAGACACTACATGAGTAGTAATCCCATGACCAAATCAGGGCAGAGGATAAATCTCAGCGAGATCAACAAAAAATTTTGACTCTCTCGATATCCATTTTTATGATTAATCACTCCTGGGCAGGTCTTCTCAACCACATCCAGTGATGACACAGAGCCAATGGATATAAGTCTTTACTGGTTGACCAACACTGGCACGTCCATCCGGAGGAGTCCATAAGAGAACATTACTTATGAGTTTGTCCCTACTTCTCCAACAGTGCCCTGCATGTCTTGTCAGTCTCACTTGGATAGTTTGAGAGATGCGAGGTAAGTGGCCATACAGCTGTTGTTTCCATGATTTGTTCAGAACAGAATGGAGCATTCTCTTGTAGTTCCCATCTAGTTTGTTCTTTTATTTATTTCATTAGCAAGATCAGATTTCTATATGATCTATACCCAACCAATAATGTTCCACACCTTTGGTAGGCATGTGCTGACATCACTTTCAGTAGATGAGATATTTGAATCAGTCTAATTTCAGAGCCTTGCCACAAAGAGTGGAGATGGTTTCTTCTTGTTTAAAATATATGAACTATTTGCATTTCCATAGAGGTCAATGCCTCTTGCTGCTTGCTCTAGGCAAGGCAGTAGAGATTCATCTTCGGCTGGTGTATTTATGAGAAGCATTAGATCATCTGCATAGTTTGCAGATGTCATAATCTCAACAAGATATTGTCTGCTTCTTTGCTTTTTTAGTATGAAACCATTTTCTCTTACTTAGAGTAAGTTGGCAGACCATAGTCAAGAGCAACCTGAAGGCTCCCTTTTCAATAGCTACTACACCAAGATGAATGGGAGAACACTACTCCTTTCTCTGGATTGCTCCACTTACCTTTGATCTGTACCTTATAATGCTGAGTGTTAAGCAATGAAGTATCAAGTACTTTTTTTGAGTCTTCAGCATGACATGACCTGGAACTAAACCCAGGTCTCCCAGACCATTGGCGAACACTAACCATTACACCAATGGACCAGTCATAGCAATATTTTTACACTGCTATTGTTTAGCAAATATATACACATAGATACACAATTGTACTTGTGACTAAAGAATCAAATTGGTACCATCAGTTACAAGCAATAGTAAAGGTGGCAGTCATGAGATAATGAAGTGGTCATTCCAACCAGAGATCGTCTTTCAGGATGTGAACCCAAGTGCCAGTACTTCCTTTGTCCTGGTTTAACAGTCATGACACACCCAAATTCACACTGAACTAAATAAATAAAAGGTTTTTCTGTAATCATGAATTTTAAAATTCTTATTTCCTTTCATGGGTTATTGTGGTCTAAAAACTAATGGAATAGATTACTCACATCGCGTCTACATTTGACCATCGGGAAAAGAAAAAAAGAGGAATGTGAGTTTGTGGACTCCTTATATGCGAATAGCGGTAATTTGCATATGAGGAGAAAAGGCTATAAAAAGACCAAATTAGCAAGACAGGGGGTGTTATTCTGAGAGCGGAGAGCAGACATTGAGTTAAGGAGTTGGTGTGAGTTGCAGAGTCGTGTTACTCTGAAAGTTGGTAGGAGCAGCATAGTTGGCGTGAAGGAGTTCCGACCCCTTTTTTCATTACAGTTATTTAATGCTAAAACCATCCTTATATAAGAATAGTAGTGGTACTATTTAACCCATGATTAGGGAGTGGGGGGATAAGCAGTTTAATACCTTTTCCAAGGATATTAGCCCAAAAGTGAATACAGTAACTTGAATGGAGTTCAGAGTTGCATACGATGAGGTTACAAGCCAGCACATTAACCATTATGCCATCAGGACACCTCTTTTTCCCTTCTTTGCTTTAAAAGAAAAGTTAAAACTAGCAGGTGTACAGAACAAGCTACAAAGAGAAGGGTACAGACATTGGAGGTTTTATTCAATGCCGAAACCAAAACATCTTGAATAGTAGCTTATCTAAGAACTGACAATGTGAAACTCAGAGTTAAGAGTTTTTAAGTTGGTTTTATTATCATCATTGACCTAATGAGTAGAGTGTTTGCCAATAGTCTGAGAGACTGAGGTTCAATCCCAGGTTGATAAAAAAAAAAGAAAAAAAGAAAAAAAAAGTACTTGATGCCGCCTTGCTTAACACTCAGCATTATAAGGCAAGGATCAAGGGTAAAGTGGAACAATCCAGGGAATGGAGTAGCACCCTTCCCTACACCTCAGTGTTGTAGCTATTGAAAAGGGAGCCTTCAGGTCACCCTTGACTAAGGTTGCCTACTTGATTATTATCTTATTTTATACTATTAAAAAAAAAAAGAAAAAAAAAAAGGAGCATGATACTGCTTTGCATATTTGTGTGCCGAGCACTAAAAATTTTACTAATTAAAATTACTTTTTTTTTCTTTAAATCATCGAGTTATGATATCCAGATTTGCCTCTCTCTCATCATCTGTCCCTGTCATTTATTGTTTTTTCCAGGTCCTCTAGACTGCATTTAGCACCTGCAGAGAGCTGATCTATGTAAGTCTTGGTTTGGTTTTATGGTATATCAACCATTGTAGGTTATTTCATGTCAAATTTGTTTATATATATATATATATATATATATATATATATATATATATATATATATATATATATAAAAACACCAAAAACACGAAGAAGTCCTGTTATATTTTTCTTCGTGTTTTTGGTTCACACCAGAAACGAAAAACAGGATGGAAATGAATTTATGATCATAAAATAACCAGTCTTTGGTTTTTTTTCTTTAAAGAAATATTGCTCTGTAAAATCAATTACATTGAGCTCTCTACCAGGAAAATTTAAATGTTCAGCTCCTGAATGATTTTCTTGTCCTGAAGGAATTACTCCCAACTCTGGTTTAACTGGACCAAATAATACCTATATATATTAGATATATATGATTTGTAAACATAAGTCATCAAAGTTAAATGGTTCCAAGTATTGCTATGTATTACTAAAAATTCAATTAAACATCAGTAATTTGTTTAAAAACAGTTAAATAACAAACAGTTCTATTTCGAACAATTCAATTTATCATAAGTCATTAGTTTGAACTCAATTTAAATGTCAAACAGTTTTATTTGACCCATAGATAGGACCCTATCAGTTGCTACCACTCTGTGCCAGAGTTGACCTGGGAACAATGGCAATGAAGAGGTACTCCACATTCCCCAAAGCTCCAGCATTACTGGAGCCTTACCATTAGATTGTTTGATGTCATATAAGAACACTCATTGGGGTGGGGGAATCTTACCATTCTGCAGAGATGCAGTCAGTGTATTCTACATCTTCAGCCATCTGGGCTGGACAAAGCAATAATGTCAACAATTTTCTAACCATTTGATTTTATTTTTTCACTACTTGCACCTCTCTTTTTTTTTTCCAGCATTTTTAACACCATTTTTTTTGAGTTCAACATTCTGCCAATATGAAATTCTCAATCCTTTTTTTCTTCATTTAAATTAAATTTCACTGACCTGGGTTGGTCAGCACACAAAAGCCTCTTTCTTATACATTGGTCCTTCCTGAAAAGAAGGTTTACCCTGCTTTTATTGTGCACTTTTATCACAAGTTGGGAAGCTGCTTCCATTTATAGAGAAAGGGAGTAATACATCCTAATATTTTATAAAATCTATGAAGCAGAAATTAAGATTTCAAACAGAAAAGAATAAAATAATTAAAAATGTCCTTTACCGTATACAAGCACCTCTTTTTCGAATTTGGCAGATATCAGAAGGTAAAATCCTAGAAACCAATGGTACTGAAAAATAAATACACACATAATTAATATATGGTAAACCTAACAGAAAAAGGTAGCAAGAAATTATTATAGTTGTTTAAGATCATTACCAGTGTTTTTAAAACAAACATACAAAAATTCATTTACAGAAATAAACTTTTACTAAAGCAAAACTAAGAAATGAAATGCAATCATACTTTTGTTTGACATTTATTTTTACAATTAAAATTCACAACTCAAAATTGAATATGAATTCTGGTATATTAACCGTACCATTATGGCTGTCACCAAGCAAAACATATGGTAGTAGAAAATGGAAATCAAAGTTTCAATCCTGGACAAGGGAGTTTGCATTTAACATTATGGGCAAAATTTTAAAACTACTTTATAAACGTGTACATTTTAAAATACTTTAAAAACTAAAAAAAGGAAGCCTTTGTTTTGATCATGTCTCAGAGAAAAACAGGGGTATGATTTTTTTTTTTCAGCTGTTTTTTCCCTCCCACACTTTTCAACTGTAACTACCCAATGTCTATTTTCTCATCACCACTTATATATTAGGGTATTTTTCTCTGATGAGATGTGAAAGGAATGAAGGGTTCTCTTTGAGAATTTTGAAGTATTTTAAAATATACACGCTTTTTGAAGCCATTTTAAAATTAAACTTTATACTAATGCCTTTGTGAAAGGCATAAATTTATCAGTTAATCACCCCTCCATCACTATAGGTAAATAGTAGGGCAGACTAGGTTCTTACACTTTGGTTTGGCAACCAGTCTAGAAAAAAGAAAACTAAATACAAACCAGCTTCATATCCTGGACAAAGCTGTTTGAATTTCACTTTACACTAAGGCCCCTGATTTGGTGTGGTTTTATGGCATATCAACCACTGTAGGTTATTTAATGCCAAATCCTCTTTATACATATATATTAAATATGATTTCTAAACACATTTTGTAGATAACCTTTTTAAACGAGCCTAAGCTCATGTTTTTTGTACATCGATAAATGGTTTCATTTATTTCTATTTAATATGAATACTTCTATTTACTCAAACAGTTCTATTTCAAACAATTCAGTTTAGGATGTCAACAAAGTTAAATGGTTCCATGTAGTGATATGTATCTCTAACAACTCAAGTAAACATCATTGATTTGTTTACACAGTTATGTGATAAAACAGTTTTATTTCAAATAATTCAGATTAGCATAAGTACACAGTTTAAATGTCAAACAGTTCTATGTGACCCATAGATAGAACCCTTTCAGGTACAACCACTCTGGGCCAGAGTGGGCCTGGGAGCAATGGCAATGAATTGGTACATCACATTCCCCAAAGCTTCAGCCAACTGGGCCATTACTGAACTGAGCTCGCATACTGTTGTAAAAGAGAGTGAACACACCTTATATGTGTAATGTTATGTTTAGCTGAATGCATAAATCAAAAAAAATTAACTGAAAGCAAGCTTTTATTTTAAGAACATTCAATATTTGGCAAACAGTTCTGTTTGGATTACATTGACGAGTCACTGCCTCAAACATGTGCAGGGGATTAAAAGATGGTTACTAGATCCTGTTATGGTTTAGTTTGGTTTCTTTATTTTAATGGCATATCAACCTTCATTAGGTTATTTAATACCAAAGCCATTCCTGGTACTATTTTACCCATAGCTGAGGGGATCAGAGGGTTCATACCTTTCCCAAGAGTATTAGTCTGAAAGTGAAATTAATATTAATGTACCATAATGCTACAGTCCAGCACATAAGCCACAAGGTCACAACTATTGTCAGTCATAAAAACCAGACACTTATCTTTAAGATATTATAGTTTGTGATGCAGTGGCCACCTTGCACCAATAGAGAATCTGGTAACCAGCTGTGTAACCAACAACAAAGGTTCAACCACAAGAAATCTTGTGATGGGTGCAAGAAATCAGTTCAGTTCTAGTTCCTTTGTTTAATGGCATATCAACCTTGCTAGGTTATTTAATACCAAAGCCATCCTTCTAGAAGAACAGTAGTGGTACAATTTAACCAATAGCTAGCAGGATAAGAAGCTTCATACTTTTCCCCAAGGGTATTTATCCGAAAGTGAACGTAGATGCAAGAAACAGTTACATAAGAGTTGAGGATATTTTTTAAAAGGGTCAGACAATTAGTAACCAATAGAAAACATGAATTTGGGGGTGAATGAAATTGCCCCCATTGAGGATGAGCAGTGTTGGATTGTATGGAGGTGGAGAACCTACTAATGCATATCAGCCATCTAGGAATTGCTAGCAAATCTTTATTGACTTGCCCATCAGTAGTAGCAGTAGATTGACCAATCTGAGATGACTAAAGCATATAAGAACAATGGCAAGCAACAATCATAGACATGTTCCAGCCTTGTTACTTAGACAGCATACTTTTTGTATCGCACAACTGGAAACAAGATGGCTACCTGAATTCCAACAGGAAGTGATTTATAAACTTGATAATACCACTTCATATATCCCTATTTTTAACATAGATCTATTAATGTTGAAACCCAAATAATAAAGAGATTGGTATTTTTTCTGTGACCACATGTCTGACTTATTTTCCGATGAATCTATTGTCACCTCTTCTACTAATCTTTGTCTCTGCCAACCTTTGTTGAAGCCTCACAACACAAATTTCTCTCAGACCAATCTCAAAAGAAAGTTGTTATGTTCCATTTCACTCAAGTCTCAATAATAAAACTTCACTCAATGAAAGCCAGATTTCAACTACTTAGAATTCATATTTCTCCAATACCACATGACTACCAAAAGCAAAACAGCAAGCACCAACTCAATTTTCATTCTCCCAGGTTTTGGCTTCAGCAATCACAAGCTTTTATCTGTCAGTTATCACTCATGCTTCTAAAAATATTTGAGACATTCTCTATAAGTTTTATTACCAACTTTTATTATAGGGTTTCACATGTCTGAGACAACACATTGTTGGGTTTTAACTCCATCGCCACAAAGAATTCTACATAAATTTAGATAAATTAGGAAAAAATGATCCCAACTATAAAGTTTGCTGAAAATTCATCCCTTTGAATATACATTGAAAGAAGTGCTATTATATATAGGTAAGGTTGGTTGGGTTTTATAGCATAAAAACATTTATAGGTTATTTAACGCCAAATTCATTATTATGTAAATAATCATTTCTATTTCAAGCAATTCAGTTTACAATAAGTACGCAGTTGAAATGTAAGTACAGTTTCATTGTGAAAAACATTTCTATTTCAAGCTATTCAGTTTAGTCAAATAGTTCTACTTCAGATAATTCAGTTTAGTATAAGTACAGATTTTGTTTACACACAGTTAAATCTCAAGACAGTTCTATATTAAACAAACAAGTGTAGTGTAAGTACAGTTTCAATTTAAAAAAACATTTCTATTTCAAATAATTCAGTTTAGCATAAGCACACAGTTTAAATGTAAGTACGGTTTAATTGTCAAAAACATTTCTAATTCAAGCTATTCAGTTTAGTCAAAAAATTCAGTTTAGCATGAGTATGGCATTAGCTCTATTTAACCCATAGATAGGGCTCTATCAGGTGCTATCACGCCGGGGCCAGAGTGGACGGGAACGATCACAATGAAGAGTTGCTCCATATTCTCCAAAGCCCCAGCATTACTGGAACCTCACCATCAGATGGTTTAGTATCATATTCAGGACACTTGTTGGAGGGGACTTACCCCTCTGCAAAGGTGTAGTCAGTGTATTCTACAGCCCCAGCCAACTGGGCAATATATAGGTAAAGTTTAGTTTGTTTAATAGCATAAAAACTGAGATATTTCATGCCAAAGCCATGCTCATAGAACAACAGCGATTCTATTTAACAAATGTAATTATGTAGTAAAATGACCAGCAGGCTGATTTTCTGTCTTCATTCTTTGCTTTAGACATATCTTCCACATTTAGGACTTTTTTTTTTTCTTGTTTTGATTACCTGTTCTACTAACAAAGTAAATTGGAAACGACTTCTTTTTACACCTTGGCCTTTACCAGGGATTAAACAACAAATAAATATACCACAGGGAAATTACCAACAATCTTTGAACAAACTGTAATTAAAAGATAGATAGTGGTAGTTGTTTAATAAGTGTTATGGAGAAAGTATTTTTTGTCTCTGTCTATATCGCTAGCTTAGGGTCCTTCAACATAGGGGTTTCAATCCATGACTGGGTCATGACAGTTCATACTTTTCATCAAGGTAATTCATCAAAAAGTGAATAGAGCAAAAAGGAGTTCAAACTTGCTTACTTCAAGACCACACTTCAGCACATTAGCCATTATGCCATGGGAACTTCCTTATATACAGGTAAACCAATAAGTTTGACATCGATCGCAGGTCAACTATGCTCCAGAATCATAGCACCTGATAAGATCATATCTATGAGTAAAATAGAACTAAACTGTGTACTCATGTTAAATAGAACTGTTTAGACATTTAAATTTCATACTTATGCTAAATCGATTTGTCTGAAATAGAATCGTTTATATGTATAAAGAAATAGATTTGGCATTAAATAACCTAAATGGTTGATATGTCATAAAACCAAACTAAACTTGATTATGAGAAGAAAGTATGAGAGGGTTTGATTTGGTTTCATGGCACATCAACTGTTATGGGTTATGATTACCAAATCAATTTTCTATACATATAAACACATCTATTTCAAATAAATCAGTTAAGTATAAGTATAGTTTTTTGTTTCCACTAAGTAAAATGTCAAAAAACAGTTCTATTTCAAACAATTCAGTTTAACATAAGTTCACAGTTTAGTTCTATTTGACCCATAGATGGGAACCTATCAGGTTCTATCACCCCGGGCCAGAGTGGACCTGGGAGTGATGACAATGAAGGGGTACTTCACATTTCCTAAAGTTCCAGCAATACTGGAACCTCACCATTAGATTGTTTAGTGTCATATCCAGAACATTCATTGGTTGGGGCGGGTCTTACCTCTCTGCAGAGAAGCAGTCAGTGTATTCTACAGCCCCAGCCACCTGGGCAAAGTATGGAAGGATAAAATTAGTGACATCACTACAAATGACATGGGACCATGTGCAATGAGGCTTAAGGTGTTTTTGAGATAAAGTCACCGAGATGAAAGTGAAGGATCAACTTCATACTCTGCAACCACTTAAGAGTTGAAACTAAGATCTTGTTCCAAGATATCTTACTCAGGGTTGAGCCTTTAAGGAACAAACTAACTCAGCAAGTATTAATGAAAAGCATGTTGTCAAGGAGTCCTGTGTCTTCCCTGGACCCCAGAGAAATAAAAGTTACATCAACTTTAAACAGATTCTGTCTTCTGTTCCCAACCCTCGACAAGACAATCACTACCAGTGTTTTGCTTCCCTACTAAGGTCTACATAATGCTCAGGATAAGAAAAAGATCTTTTTTAAATCTAAAAAAAATTTTTTTTTTAAATAAAATAAAATAAAAAATATTTCATGCAACACATTTATTTTTTACTCTAATCTTAGTTCTTGTCAATACAATTGAACCATTGTTTGATCGTATAAATAATTCTACAATGTAACAGGACATTAGAAAGTGAGAATTTCAGATTGAATTCAATTAACAACCATGTCCTGCTATGTATGGTCTTAAATGTTTCAGAATCAGGTGAACCTGACACCAAAATATCTCTCTCTCTCTCATACACGCACACATACACACACAAGAACATAGAAGTTTGTTACTCACCCCAACTATGAAAATCCCATCGTAATTCTAAATAAAAATCTCCGAGGTTCCGTAATGCTTGGATGTGAAATGGCCGCTTGTCCTCCATTGATTGACGAGACTGTAGTTTGAGATGATGCAACAAGGTTTTAACTGAAAAGAGCAAAAAGAAAATATTATTTAATCAAATAAGACAACACAACAAACCAGCTCTAAAATTTTGTCACTGAGAATACAGAATCATAAAGAATAAGAAAATTATGACTTTCTTTAAAGTTTGCTGAATTCTTCAGAATGGGGTAATACCTGATGCCCATGAAGGTGAAACTATTAGTTGAAATACATTAAAATTATGGTGTGTGTGAAAAAAAGTAAAACAATTCGGAAAATTAAATTGATATATTATACGATAAAATCTAATTTCTCATTAAACTAAGCTCATCACTAAACATAATTTTTCATATTGTCTCTTTCTGATGCCATCAGCTCTTATTCCAAACCTTATCCCACAACACACCATATATATGAGAGAGAGAGAGAGAGAGAGACATACACACAGAGGTGAAAGGTAAAATAATAGGGTTGAGGAGCTTTCAAGCTCTGGTGGAGTGACCAGTCTAAGAGAAGGAAAAAACTAAGTTCAAAACCTGCGGAATTGTTCAGGAAAATCTGTGGCACATTAGTGCACCATTTTTCTGTTATTAGCTCATCCAAGAAAGGTGGGTGGTTCTACACAAACCTTCACCACTCTAAACAAATCACCAGTGTAGTTAGTTCAATATTTTCATATCTTTCACCAAACTGTTCACCCCTCACATATGCTGAGATCAATGGGGGAGTCTATATATATATATATGTGTGTGTGTGTGTTGCATATGGACCATAGACAGAGCTGTCAATTAGGGATTTCTCTACACAGGATGCAGCAGTGTAAACAAATAGATTACTAAGAAACAAGCAATATGTGGGTGTAAGCAGATTATAGGGGTTGACGGCCGGAAGAACACAGGCATTACAAATTATACATACACAGGTAATCACATCACTAACAATCAGTTTCAGTCACAGAGTAGCCAGTGACCACCCAAAGGGAGGCAGTGGCCCCACCTCCAGCAGAGAAACATAAGTGCTAAGTGGGGTTCTGAATATGGTAAAACACGGTTAAGGAGAAGTTATAGGTCAATAAAGCAGTCCCCTCCTCCATCTGCCTTTGTCTCCTGTCACAGTCACCCTCTCACACTTACAGTCAACTTCAGACCCTTTCAAGAAACTAAGATGTGAGAGTTATATTTTTATAAGTGTTATCGTCATTCATTCATTTATATATCTCCATTTGCCTAGTGGGTAGAGTGTTTGCCAATAGTATGGGTTCAATCCCAGGTTGAGTCATACCAAAGACTTGAGGGGGGGAAAAAAAAAAAAAAAAAAAAAAAAAAAAGGTACTTGATGCTGCCTTGCTTAACACAGCCTTATAAGGTATGTATCAAAGGTAAAGTAGAGAAATCCAAAGAAAGGAGTTGTGCTCTCCCCTACACCTCAGGGTAGTAGCTAATAAAAAGAGAGACTTCAGATCACTCTCGACAATTATTATTTACCGTTTGCATTTCACATAGCACTAATACTCTTGGGAAAGGTGTTTATCCAGTTACGGTAACCAGTCTAGGAGTATGAAAATAGAATTCAAACCAACAAAACTGCTCAAAAAAAAAATTTTCTTTTAAATATTGACTATAACGCTACATCTAGCCGATAAAGTGAGATTGGGTGTGTATATATATATATATATATATAATAGCTAAAAGAACCAAAAAACTACCTACCTAGGTTTCACCGAATGAACCATCATCACGACTATAAGGGATGATATTAATGATGTTAAATCAACGATGGATGTGCAAAAAGTGCAAAATATAAAAACCTAGGGAAAATTTCTATAACAAGAAAAAGTTGACCACGTATGACAAGAAAAAGTTGCCCATTTGATTAATGAATCAGCGTTTGTTTTAAATTACGTCATTTGACTTAGAAATATTGTGAAGAATTTATGTTCCATTTCTTTATTTAAAAAAAAAAAAAGAAAAAAAAAAAAAAAAATTCTTTTTTTAATTAAATATATATATATATATATATATATATACACACACACCCATTGGCATAAGGAATAAGGGTTAGAGTGTTCACCAATAGCCCAGAAGACCAAGTTAGTTACTTGGTCGTTTTATGGTGTATCAACCCTTTTTGGTTCATTTAACGCTGAATCAAGTCATTTTGATGAAAGTTTGTTTGGGTTTTATGGCATATCAACCTTTGTAGGTTATTTAATGCCACATCCATTTTTATACAAATGGACAGTTATTTCAAACAATTCAGTTTAGCATGACACATAGTTTAATTGTAAAAAAAACTTTTCTATTTCAAGCTATTCCATTTAGTCAAAAAGTTCTAATTCAAACAATTCAATTTAGTAAAAGTATAGTTTTGGTCCACTCACAGTTAAATGTCAAACAATTCAATTTAGCATAAGTACAGTTTAAAAGTCAAAACAGTTCTATTAGAAGCAGTTGAGTTTAGCATAAGTATGCAGTTTAAATATCAAAACAGTTCTCTTTCAAATAATTCAGTTTAGCATAAGTAAGCATTTTAGTTCTATTGGATCCATAGTTAAGACCCTGTCAGGTGCTACCAGTCCAAATGGAGCTGGAAGCGATGGCAATTAGGGGATATTCCGCATTCCCTAAAGCTCCTGCATTACTGGAACCTCACCATCAGATTGTTTAATGTCATATCTAGGACACTCATTGGGGAAGTCTTACTTCTCTACAGATGTGCAGTTGGTGAATTCTACAGCCCCAGGCGATTGGGAAATACAGAGTTAAATGTAAAAACTGTTTTATTTCAGGTAATTCAGTTTAGCATAAGTACACAGTTTAAATGTCAAAACAGTTCTATTTTAAACAATTCAGTTTAGCATAAATACACAGTTTAAATGCAAAAACATTCCCCAAAACTACAACATTACTGGAACCTCACCATCATAGTGTTTAGTGTCATATCCAGGACAATCATTGGACGGGGGTGGGGTCTTGCCCCACTGCAGATGTGCAGTCAGTGTATTCTACAGACCCAAGAGACCAGGGTTCAATCCAAAGTCAAACATACCAAAGATAAAAAAAAAAAAGTACTAGATGCCTCCTTGTTTAACATTCAGCATTATAAGGTACAGATCAAGAGTAAGTGGAGAAAAGGAAAGGAATAGCACCCTCCCCTACAATTCAGTGTAGTAGGTATTGAAAAAGGAGCTTTTGGGTCACTCTAGTCTGTGGTCAGCCAACTTATATATATGAGGGTGTTCAGAAAGTTATTACATTTCCCTAGGGAGGATATAAAAACAAATCTATGTTTATTTATACATTATCATGAAAAAGGTAATCACCTTTATTTTTAATGACTGCAGACCAACAAATCTCTAAAAAATATAAGATCATTCAAATGGGAAAATCTTTACAGCCACCATTTCACTAGATTTAGCATTTACAGATTTTTTTTTTTTTTATTTGTTTTGATCACTAAAACATTTCTTAATTAGCAGAATATTCCAAAACAAACATTCTAGGGGTAAGACTCCTACAACAAGTAAAATCCAGATTTCTCTTAAAGTGAAATAAAAAAATTTTGCCTTCTTATTTGGTTGCAGGCAATTTCATTTTTTTATGATAATATTTAAATAAACTCAACTTGGTTTGCTTTTTTATATATATATATATATATATATATATATATATTACACACACACACACACACACATGCGTGTGATTAGATCATGTCTTCA
The DNA here is from genome assembly GCA_963585895.1 of Sepioteuthis lessoniana. Lineage (NCBI taxonomy): Eukaryota > Metazoa > Mollusca > Cephalopoda > Myopsida > Loliginidae > Sepioteuthis > Sepioteuthis lessoniana. The sequence goes on along the minus strand of OY757913.1, from coordinate 91,153,242 downwards.
CACAAAATAACGAACATTAGATTCCAGCTTATATATAAATTTTCAAAATTATCTTTAATTTCATTCAACCATCATAACTCCTAATCATATTTACCCAACCCCTCCACTCGGGCAGGATATGACACAAGGTCAATTTTTTTAAGCAGAGTTTAACAGGTTTGATTTCAGAGTTTTTCCTCTCCTAGACTAGTTGCCTCACCAAGGCTGAAGAACCTAGTCTGCCCTACTATTTACCCATAGCTGGAGGGAAAATAATTGGATTCATACCTTTCCCAAGGGTATTAGTGCTATGTGAAATGCTATCAGTCTCGTCCAGGTTTTGAACTAGTGTCGCCATGTCCATTTCCTACGACAATAACCATTACACCACGAGCACGTCCACTAACCATCATAACTCTTAATTGGTTTGGTTTTATGGCATATCAACCATTTTAGGTTATTTAATGCCAAATCCTCTTTATACATATATATCAAATATATATGATTTGGTTCGGTTTTTATGGCATATTAACCATTTTAGGTTATTTAATGCCAAATCCTCTTTATACATATATATTAGATATATGATTTGGTTGTGTTTGGTTTTATGGCATATCAACCATTTTAGGTTATTTAATGCCAAATCCTCTTTATACATATATATCAAATATATAGGATTTGGAAACATTTTTTTAATATTTTAAAATGAGCCTTAGCTCATTCTTTTGCACACAGTTAAATGTTTCCAGGTATTTCATTTATAAAAAGTTTAAAAAATATGTTAAGAAATCCAATTTCAAATAACTAACTCCACTAGATTCAAGTGTATGATACTTGAAACAATGAACTTGAATTTGTCATGACATAGGTATACAGTCGGGAGGCACTTAGAGTGTAATGGTTACCATCAATGGAAACAGTGACCCAAGTTCAAAACCTGGACAAGGCTGTTTGCATTTCACATAGCACAAATACCTTTGGAAAAGGTATGAATCCCGCTAGTCTCCATCCAGCTATAGGTAAATAGTAAGGCAGACTGGGCTCTTTAACCTTGTTATGGCAACCAGTCTAGAAGAAGGAAAACAGAATTCAAACCTATTTGATCCAGCTTAACAAAATTGTTCCTGCCCATCCAAAAGAGTTGGGTAAATATTTATACAGTGTTTTCACAAAAAAAAAAAAAAAAAAAAAAAAAAATTGCTACACCCCCAATCCCTCCATCACTAAAGCTTCTTTTAGAGCCACATACCAATTCTTTGAAAGATCCTGATTATTTCAAGCACACATACAGCTTTCATGGTCCTCCGATGGATTCATATCAGATTTTGGAAATTGAATTCGGTGAGCCATTAAGAAAAAATAGTTTAATTTGCAATAGAAAAAGATAGAAGATAACTTCCAATCTTGAATACTGATCATTTTGTCTAATCTGAGTCCATGAAAAAGGCTGCATTGATATCATCTTTATTCTATCACTGTTGACACTAATGAAATTCATCAATTTTCATGGAAATAAAAATGCATTAAATTCGTGACAGAAATCTGTCTAAAACTTTGTCCAAGACTGGCAAATTAATCAGTTTTAAAAGTGATATTTTTAGCAAATAAGTGAATCGAATCACCAAATAAACATAATACTACCACTCATCTTCTCTAATCATTGTTAATCTATAAGTGATTAATTCATCAACTTTGACACCATGTACAAGTCTTTATGCAACAACACCTTCCTAAAGTTATTTTCTTAATCCTGCAGAGTATTCCCACAATTTTATTTAAATCTATCCAGCCATCTTGGAGGTAGTCAACAAAATTCTCTCAAACAAGCACCAATTACTATATGTGCAGATTTCCTGTTATACTAGGGATTGATAAAATATTGGAAATGTGTGTGTGTGTATATATATATATATATATATATATATATATATAAACTGATTAATGTTTGGAATAAAATCTAATAGTACAAGAAAGAAAGTTTGGAAAATCAGTCTGACATGTTTCACTCATAGTTTGGTTTGTTTGGATTTTATGACATATCAACCTTTGTAGGTTATTTAAAGCCAAATCCATTTTTTTACAAATAATTTCTATCTGATTTCTCACTGAATAATTGCTATTCAGTTTAGTCAAACAGTTCAAATTCAAACAATTCAGTTCAGTATAAGCATAGTTTTTGTTTACACAAGGTTAACTGTCAAAAGTTATATTTCAAACAATTCAGTTTCGCATGAGTTTGGTTCTATTTGACCCATAGATAGGACCATATCAGGTACTCCCACTCTAGGCCAGAGCAGACCTGGAAGCAATGGCAATGAAGGGGTATGCCACATTCCCCAAAGCTCCAGCCTTACTGAAACCTCACCATCATGGTGTTTAGTGTTATATCCAGGATACTCGTTGGTTGGGGGGGGGTCTTACATCTCTGCAGAGATGCAGTCGGTGTATTCTATACCCCCAGCCAACTGGGCAAGTTTCACTCATGCTTTTTTTTAAAAAGTGGTTTGGTTTCTTTAATGGCATATCAACCTTTGTGGGTTATTTAATGCGAAAGCCATCCTTCTAGAAGGGTAGTGGTACTATTTAACAACCTATAGCTAAGACGATAAGGGAGGTCATACCTTTCACAAGGGTATTTGTCCGAAAGTAAATATAATTGAGCGACTGGGGTTCAAACTCGCTTACTACGATTCTGCAGTCCATCACTTTAACCATTACATCACGAGGACACCCCCTTAAAAAGTGATGTTCACAACAAAAATGAGACCAAAGTCATCCAATTAGCATTACCATTATTATCCCCAATTCTTTTAACGTATACCTGATTACTTAATTCATTTAGACAACCTGTACAACAACAGCTCTCTAAGGTTAATTTCTCTATCCCAAAGCATATTCCTATGAAGTTTTATTAAAATCCATCCAGCCATCTCGGAAATGTCCAACAAAATTTACTCAAACAGACACCAATTTTGACTGTACATATGCCTGATTACTCAACTTTGATTTCCTCAAAATCAATACGGTAATCTAATCAAACAGATGGCAGTAAGGAAATGGTCAAGGTCCTTTGGAGAACCCATTAAAATACTTACTAGTATTTCTGTTACCGTAACTAATCGCTTCAGCAAGTGGGGTCCAGCCCAGACTGTTTTTGATTCTGATTGGTGCTCCATGGTCCAGCAAAATTTTAATACATTCTGGAAGAGCAAAAAGAAATATTTCTCCATCAACGATAAAGAAAATAAAAAGATCATTTAAACAGTATTAAAAATAAGAAATATACAAGTGCAATAAGGTGGAATAGTTATCAGCCCAGTAAGTAAACATCAAAAATTTGCATTCTGATTAAGACTGGTTTTATCACATGCATAATAATTCCCTTAGGAAACCAACTCTTCATTTCATAACATTTAGCAGCATAACATGAAATAAAAATAGAAAAAAATAACATGTGCAAATGAATATAAGAACATTACACTTTTCCAGAAATAAACATGTAAACAATTTCATATTAGATTACATATGAGTGTGATACTATAAGCTCACCTGCCTCAAGGTGTGCGTATTTAGGCACAATAATACATATGTGCAAACATATCTATATAAGTATACATATAGGTGTAGTGCATATCCATGTGGATGCAATCATATCTTTATAAATGTGTGTGGGTTTAAGCGTAGCATATATGTATGTAGATAAGGATAGCTAAACTTCTGAGAGAAGTAGGCAAATTTCAACATAATGAAATAGAAAGAGAAGATTTCTTGATGAGAATGAAAGCTTCTTTTTTTTAGTTCTTATAGATTTACACAAGAAAAGTGGTTTTCTTTTTCAGAAGTCAGAGACCATATATTCAAAATGAAGAGATCAAGACAGGGCAGTGGCTGTTTGGTTTGGTTTTATGGCATATCAACCATTTTAGGTTATTTAATGCCAAATCCTTTTTTTCACATATATATTAAATATTTATGATTTGTAAACACATTTTGTCGATAACATTTTTCAACAAGACAAAGCTTATTGTTTTGCACTCGGCTAAATGGTTCCAAGTATTGTTATGTATAATTAGCAATTCAATTAAACATCAGTTATTTGTTTATATACAGTTAAATGATCAAACAGTTCTATTTCTAACAATTCAATTAAGCATAAGTCATTTGTTTGCATTCAGTTTAAATGTCAAACAGTTCTATTTGTTCCACAGTGAGGACCCTATCAGGTGCGACCAGAGTGGACCCGAGAGCAATGCCAATAAAAGGATGCTCCACATTTCTTAAAGCTCCTGCATTACTGGAGCCTTCCGATCAGATTGTTTAATGTCATCTATCCAGGACACTCATTGGGTCAGGGAGTTTTATCCCTCTGCAGAGATGCAGTTGGTGTATTCTACAGCCCCAGCTGACAAGACCCGTGGCAGTTTGAGTCTAGGATAGTTAGCAGGGGCAATCCATGAGAGCAGAATTAGGGATTAACCATTAGACAGAATGGGATAGCATCCAAGTCCTCATCTGCCGTCCATATCACAACAGGATCTACTTATTTAGGCTGAAGAGTGACGAGTCAAAAACACCATCATGCCCATGAGGATTGCTCAAACAATGAATAAAAACAAAAGTGCAGTTGTTTTCTCCATTTTGCTTTTGTTTCCTCTACCTTTGTGGAGCTGATCTGTGACGTAGACAGTTTAACTAATGAGGTGTGGTTTGGTTGTTTGGGTTTTATGACATGTCAACCTTTGTAGGTTATTTAACGCCAAATCCATTTTTATGCAAATGGTTAGTTCTATTTCAAACAATTCAGTTTAACATGAGTACATAGAAATGTTTTTGACAAACTATTTAGTTTATTCAAACAGTTCTAATTCAGTTAATTCAGCCTAGTATAAGTATAGATTTTATTTACACACAGTTAAATGTCAAAACAGTTCTATATTAAACAATTCAGTTTAGTATAAGTACAGTTTCAATGTCAAAAATAGTTCTATTTCAAACAATTCAGTTTACCATATGCAAGCAGTTTAAATGTAAGTACACAGTTTAATTGTCAATAACATTTCAAGATACTCAATTTAGTCAAACAGTTCTAATTCAAACAATCCAATTTAGCATAATTATACAGTTAGTTCTATTTAACTCATAGATAGGACCCTATCGGGTGTTACCATGCTGGGAGCAATGACAATAAAGGGGTACTACGCATTCCCCCAAAGATCTAGCATTACTGGAACCTCACCATCAGATTTAGTATCATATCCAGGACTCTCATTAGGGAGGAGGGTCTTAGCCCTCTGCAGAGGTACGGTCGGTGTATTCTACAGCCCCAGCCAACTGGGCAATCAACCAATGAGGTACTCATACTGTAAGGGTTGTCATCATAAGGAATGGATGTAGTGACCCAAGTTCAAATTTTGTGTAGTGTAGGACCAAAAAAGTTAAAGCGTTGTGTCTGATAAAAAGAAATGAATTTACAGAAAAGAAACACTCGAAACTTGAATCTCAAGGAAGAAAATAGTAGTCATTTTATTTTCAGGAAATCTATCAAACGTCTTCTTTCTTTATCACTCTTTCCCTCTGTGCACTTTAGCTAGCGTTCATAGAAAAGGTTCACCTTCCTCTTCTTGGCAATGGTGGTGGCGTTTTTATTGTCGGCCTGTTGATGTTTATCATATCAGTCGGATTGCTATGACAGGCTGGGCTCTAAATGATATGCAGCGTGCGCCTCTGTTGAAACCTGTTCAAAAACATATCTTGAACTGCCAATATCTCACTACTTGATTTTCTTATATAGCGATTTGATGGAATCAATTTGAAGGTTCCTGAAGGTTCGATGCTCACCAGTGGAACAGAAGTGCAACACGTGAAATTTCACACGTGATTATATTAAAATCACGCTTTTTCTCTACAGGTCACTCTGCCTGCACAAGCAAGGTTCGTGACATTTTTTGATCGTCAGACCTTTGTACCCAATGACTGATGACAGCTGATGTGCTCGAATGTTCTTTAACCTTGAGAACACCACAATTTAATGACAGCGCCCATCCGTAATATTACATTTGGACATGGTTGTTTGCATTTTACATAGCATGAATATTCTTGGGAAAAGTATGAATCCAACTATAATCATTGCGGTTATGGCTAAATAGTAGGGCAGACTACTAAACTTGATACAGCAACCAGTCTCTGAGAAAGAAAACTGAATTCAAACCTGTTAAACACCATTTAAAAAAACTGACCTGGTGTTGTATTCTGCACTCATACAGAGGAATTGGTAAATATATCATTTCAGCCAAACCTGATGGCTGATAGATTAATAAAAAAAATAAAATTAAAAAAAAAAAATAATATCACAATGCATAGAGTGATATCAGTTGACTGGCAAAAACCAGGTGATTAATGAAATGATACAATCATATGCATCTTACTTGAAATATTTTTTTTATACAAGTCACATCTAACTTTGTATATGATTTATTTTCCAAACTTGCTTGAATGTCACCTTAAGCAGCCATTAAACTTAATCTTTGTTGCAAACTACAATTAGTTAAAAGGGCTCCTCAATTAGTGTAACAGAACAAAATGGAGCATTAACAAGCTTGACTAGCAAACCTGCAAGAGTGAGTTTGAATCTCATTGGATGCCCCATTCATTCGGCCTTGTGCCACATCTAAGCAAAACGCTTAGTAAATAACTACAATTAGTTAAAAGTATTCACTACTATTTCTCTAATAGTTTCATCTTCAAGGTTTAGACTTCTTTAGTTTCTAGTTTATCAACTGCTATTTATAAAGTGGAAAACTGAATATAAATACATTCTTTCCAACATTTCTTTTTAATAAAGAATGATACAAATATTTATTTTTATCTTTGACAATATAAATTGAGAATAATTTATTTTGACAAAAGAAAAGGAATGTACTTAAAAGAAAAAAAATATCAATCAAATGAATTTTTACTTTGTCTTTGGTTTAGTTGGGTTTTATGGCATATCAACCATTATAGGTTATTCAATGCTAAATCCTCTTCGTATAGGGCATCTCAATATACATGGGACACATGTGACTGCTAATAACACTACTAATAATAATGTGTTCTTTTTTTGTTTCAGATTTGAAAATAGTATACTATAACAATTATTGGGCACCTCTGGTGGTGTAATGGTTAGCAAACTAGACTAGTAAACCTACATGAGTGAGTTTGAGTCTCATTGGGTGCCCCATTCATTTGGCCTTGTGCTACATCGAAGCAAAGAGCTTCGTAAATTACTACTATAACAATTATTAATCCTTGATCACAATGCCTTGGATAAGAGAGGAAAAAATATTTTTTTGTTATTACTTATTTGAAGACAAAATTATTCAAAACTGTCTCAAAATAAATGCAACCCATTAATATGACAATGATTTATTACCAAGACAAGAAACTCAAAAAAAAGACTGCATGTCCTCGAAGCTGGTATATCAACAATTTTAAAAAAAGAAAAGAAAAAAATTTGATGTTTAGCCCAAAGGATGGATTTTTTTACAGGACATGTTCTAAATGACTGCCATTGCACTTGTCTCAGTAATAAATCATTATCATTAATGGGTTGCATCTATTTTGAGACAAATGATTTGTAAACACATTCTGTTGATAAGATTTTTAAACAAGCCAAAGCTCATTCTTTTGTATACAGTTAGATGGTTTCAAATATTGCTATGTATCACTAACAATTCAATTAAACATCACTCATTTGTTTATACATAAATAAATAATAAAACAATTCTGTTTCTAATAGCTCAATATGTTTAAGTCATTTGTTTGCACTCAGTTTAAATGTCAAACCATTCTATTTGATCCATAGGTGCTACAATTCTGGATCAGAGTGGATCTGAGAGCAATGGCAATCTAGGAGGACTTCACATTCCCCAAAGTTCCAGTATTACTCTTTTTTTCATATTGTTTAATATCATATCTAGGAAACTCATTGGTGTGGGGTCTTACTCCTCTACAGAGATGCAGTCAGTGTATTCTACAACCCCACCTGACTGGGTAACTTCCCCACCCTCAAGTGGTTAATCTAGAGACATTTTGGTTCTTTGGTAAAAGCACCTGAGAGGATTTGGGTTGGGTTTGGTTTGGTTTTATGGTATATCAATCATTGTAGGTTATTTAATGCCAAATCCATTTTTATACATATAAACAGTCCTATTCCAAACAATTCAGTTTAGTACAAGTACGCAGTTTAAACACAGAGTTAAATGTAAAAATAGTTGATTTCAACAAACAATTCAGTTTAGTATAAGTAGTTTTTTTTAACACACAGTTAAATGTAAAAACATTTCTATTTCAAACAATTCTGTTTAGCAAAAGTACACTGTTTAGTTCTATTTAACCCATATACAGGACCCTATCTGATGCTACCACTCTGGGCCAGAGTGGACCAGGGAGCGATGGCAATACATGGGTATTCCACATTTCCAAAGCTCCAGCATTACTGGAGCCTCACCATCAAAGCTGTAGAGATGCAGTCGGTGTATTCTAAAGCCCCAGCCATCTGGGCGGAAAGGATTTGGGGTGAAACACATTTTTGTAGCGTTTGGGTAAGGATAGTAACTGGTTCCTTGTTCAGCTCCTGCAGTACAGTACCTTCAGATTCAGGCCCAGTCGGCTGAGGCTAGAGAATACACTGACTGCATCTCATCAGAGGGATAAGACTCCTTCAATGATTATCCTGGATATGACACTAAACAATCTGATGGCGAGGCTCCAGTAATGTTAAAGCTTTGGGGAATGCAGAGTACCTCTTTGTTACCAAAGTGGTAGCATCTGATAGGGTCCTATCTATGGGTCAAATAGAACTAAATTCAGTTTAGCATAAGTACACTGTTGTTTAAAATAGATATATTTTGACATTTAATCTGTGTGCTTATATTAAATTGAATTAGTTGAAATAATACTGTTTATATATATAAAAATGGATTTGACATTAAATAACCTACAGTGGTTGATATGTCATTAAACCAAAGCAAATCTTATCATTCTGGTGATTTATTTACATCCACATCCATTAACAGGGCTTTTTGAGACAAGTGTAACTAATTCAGGTTCGGAAATCATCATTCCTTCCCCAGCAGGTGTATGGTGACATAGAGAAACAACTTCCTTTTTCATTTGGTAAACTAACAAGAGTGTAACCAGGATTTGAACCAGTTCAACCTCTCATACAACAGGATTGAATGTAGTTTCTCATAAGCAATTTTCCAGCAGTCATCAATCACAAAGAAACAGATTATCTAGAAGTAGACTTTCTCTGATAAGAAAATATCTATTCATAGAGAGTACAATTCGTAGCTGTACACAGTAAGGAACAAATTTAGGGGAAAGTGTCAGGTAGTACAGTTTCCCCATTGATGCACCTGTCAATTTTAAGGTCAAGGTGATTGTCTTCCAAGTTCCATTCAGCCTCTCCACTTAAGTTTCATTGTGGGTTGTATGCAGTAGATCTACTAGTGTTACATAGCCAGATATATGAATATTTCATATACACATATGTAAAAAAATATACGACCAAGATATTCTTTTATTTACCTTTTTGAGCTTAAGGTTTTTCGACATGAGGAGAGAGAGACAATTTCTTTCTATGCTGACTTTTCCATCTGCCCCCACCACGTGCGGCTCCTCCCGCAAATTACTGGTCTGGCCTCAGCAAGCTCCAAAAATCGACTTCCTTCATCCAAGCCCAAATCTCAACTCACTGTTTTTTTTTTTCAAATTCCAAAATCCTCAGTGCTTCTGGGCATGACATCATTCACGTCCTCGGGTACATTTCCTATCTGGGGTTTTTATTGTGACATCTGATTGTCACATCCACCCCGCACATGTGAACACCTGCACTCAATGTGTGCACCTAACTAACCCATGCACTAAGCCGAAAGGTTCTCAGCCTAACTAAACCAAAAGGCAAGATATATAAAACGAAAAATGATAATATAAAAAAAAAATCCCTCCGCAATTATATTACACTAGTAGCTATACCTTTCCCTTGAAAAAATCTCTATATAAAAAAAAAAAAAAAAAAGGTCCTCCATGTAACTAAGCATAACTAATATGCAAAATAATTTCCTTAAACAAGTCAATACAGTTGCAGCAAGTATCTCCGTACATGCAATAGTGAAAGGGAAGTGACTATTTTCGTCAATGATTGTCAATAAATACTTGTTTCCTCCTTTATTTGAAGGAAGTGGACCCTTGAAATCTATATTCAATTTTTCCAAGGGTTGAGCAGCTTTGATTAATTTACCGCCTCCTCCTCCTCCTCCTCCAAATCTCAGCTTTTCTCCAGCTTCCACATGTTAAGTAGGGCAAATGTCTTGACCTAATAAAATACATAATTCTTGATACTCCAAAATGACAGATTATCATGTTATCTTTTAAGGTCAATATTAATGGTAGAAGAGCAACGGCATCTGGGCATGCGTTTTTGATGACCAGTTGATACTAGAGACAATATTCATAAGTGAAGAGTTCAATTTGCCAGTGCTGAATTTTGTCATTTTTAGTCTTTGAAACTTTATGCTTTTGTGGAGATTTCTTGGTCCATGACAAAAAATAAAATACCATATTTGATGGTATACAAGATGCACAAGTGTATAAAACACATCCCAATTTCAGCAGGAGAAATCAAGAAAAAAAAAAAAAAAAAGCACTGATATTAAACATGAAATTAATATAATGAATATTATCATTGATAACACTTAATCTGCATCATAGCCTTTTAAATGATGACAAAAGGTATATAAAAGTTACTCTAAAGTCTAAGCTAATAAGAATTGCCAGTAGCTAATTTTGGCCAACTATTGCAAATTTCAAACCTACATATGGCATTTAAGATGCAGGAGAATTTTTAAAGATTTTTCGTAAACAAAACAAAAAGGTACCTTATATGCTGTCAAATAAAAATTTTTAAAGAAAAATAAATTTAGAAAAAGAAAAAGAAAAAAAAAAAAAGGCACCTTATATGCCATCAAATACAGTATTTACTTTTTAGATAATGACTCCATTCATTCTCTGATTGCTTCAATGATTGTATTAACTTCTTTCTTCACAGTTCTGGACTAGAATGCCACAGGTCTGCTTCCTTGATTTAGAATTCAAATTAAGTTCACAAAGCTAATTTCAAATTCAAAAGGTTTTTCTCTCTTTTATAGTGTGTACTACAACTTTTTCTAATTCCATTTTTAAATATTAAAAGGAATCTTATTTTAGTAGTTCAGAGGGATATAATGTTATATGGCTTATTAGATCCTGAACTATTTGCTAAGAATTCATGACTGCAGTTGGCAAACATTTCAATGATTCTCCTCTGAGCCTTCTGGTGGAGGGAGTTCTTGTAGAGGTCTCAACCTTTCAGGGTCTGGTATAAATGGTTACTTTACTTACTTCATAACCCAGAAGTTTTATTTTTCTTTCTCTGTAGACACATTTACTCTCAAATTAAGGTGGGACTGTATTTTTCAGATAGTTCAATAAATCTTGCCAAGTTAGTGTCATGTTCCATTTTATTAATACCACAAATGGTCAAGACATCTATATAGGTCAGGGTGGGCAAACTACAGCATGCAGCCTGCTGCACTGTTCTAGGTGGCCTATGGGAACCTCTAATAAATAAATAAGTAAATAAACACACACTTGCACTTGAATTAAGATGAAATTCTTTTGATTTTAAAAGATGCAGCCTTTTGATAATTCATAACCCAGCGATGTGGCTCTCACACCAAAAAGTTTGCCCACCCCTGATATAGGTTTAGGGCTTTCCTTTCTGATTATGACATCTACAATCTTTTGAAATTCAACTACTTCATTAGTGATCCCCCAAACAACATCCTTTGAAAAATTATACAATTGACCACCAGCTTCAAAGGCTATGTATGGGCAGTCTGCTTTATGTAGAGGAACCTCATGATACACTGTTTGAAAGTCTAATTTAAAGTATTAACTACATTTTGCCATTTCCAAAGCTATCATTGTAATCTTAGGTAGAGGATAGGCATCTTCTGAGATAAAATGATTTGTCATCTGTGAATAATCAATGACTAACCTTTTTATTTTTTTGTCTTTAGTTACTATATACTAGTTACTATCTCTCCATGGAGATCTATGGGGTTCAATGATATCAGAAACCAAGATGCTTTTTATTACTTTCCCTAAATATACTTCCTCTTCTCAAGATCTTCACAGGTATAGGTCTACAGTCAGGAGATAGATTTTCAAACAGTGGAGATGGTGAAATTCTCATGCTAGCCAGTCAACAGTTTTAGAAGCGGTCTGTTGCCTTCGTATAGAATTTCTACTTTTTTTTTGTACAGGCCCAGAAAGTTCTGTTCAAGGATCACACCAGCACATAAATTTGGGATAAATTATATCTTTTGTAAGTTTCTGTGCCTATTTGTTTTATATAAGTTGATGGTAGAGTGTGTAGATATCTCTAACCCCATACACCGAGCTATACTATTAATAAAACTATGACAACTTAAATTTATTGCACAATAAGATTCTTTTTTTTATGAGGCATTTTTCAATGGCTCTCAAAACTCGTTGTAGGCCAACAGTTATACCTGTGAGATTATTAATACAGCAAAAAAACTTATTAGTTTACAAGTAAAATACTTAAGCAAAATGACCTTCCACCTTTCAATTGTAGCAATTCATTCCTTAGCCACACACTTATTTCTAGTGTGCCTAAAGCCTCTGCAAAAAAGCACTTTTCTGTAAAATGGGATCTGCCAGCAGAAGTTCAAGAGTCTTTTTGATTTTCCTCTTACCAATACAAATGCTAATTGATAACTTGTTTGGTATCAACAAAATAGTCTTCTGAATTTAGGATACTCCTTTCCACACCTCCAGATTCTGCAATGGGGAGCATTTTGTTTTCAAGAAGTCTCAGTCAAAGAAGAAGCACAAAATGGAGAAGTAAAGCCATCACTAACAGCTTCCTCTTTGGTTTGATTTTATGGCATGTCAAACTTTGTTGGTTATCAAATGCTAAATCCTATTTTTACATATATATTAGATATGATTTGTAAACTCATTTTTTAGATACATACAGTTAAATGACAAACAGTTCTATTTCTAACAATTCTGTTTAGCATAAATCAACAAAGTTAAATGGTTCCAAGTATTGTTATATATCACTAACAATTCAATTAAACATCAGTCACTTGTTTACACACAGTTAAATGATCAAACAGTTACATTCCTAACAATTCAATTTAGCATAAATCAACAAAGTTAAATGGTTCCAAGTATTGCTATGAATCACGAACAGTTCAATTTTTTTTTTAAACACATGATCAAACAGTTCTATTTGACCCACAGATAGAACCTTATCAGGTGCTACTACTCTGGGCCAGAGTGGACCTGGGAACAATGGCAATGAAGGGGTACTTTGCATTCCCTAAACTCCAGCATTACTGGAGCCTCACCATTAGATTGTTTAGTGTCATGATTCAGACACTTGTACGAGGAAGGGTCTTACCCCACTACAGAGATGCAGTCAACGTATTCTACAGTCCCAGCTAACGGGGCTGAGCTTCCTCTTTATAAATTCAAAAAGGTAACATCATTGAATTTACCATCCTTCACCAGAAGGTGTAATGATTGAAGATACTGATCCAAGATTCCTCCAGCCTGTTCTGGTTACAAGTACATGGGATATATCCCACTTTTTTTTCTCAGACTAAAACAAGTTCAAGCTTGAAGATTTAACTAATTGCTGTTTACAACATTGTATTCACAAATATTTCTCAAGCAGTTTTGTCTTCAAGGTTTAGACTTATTTAGCCTCCCTTATCTATAAAGTGGAGATTTGTATATGAATATAACATCCTTTTTCAAGAATTTACATAATCATTAGTTGCAAATAAGAACAAATACCTTTAAGGAAACTGGAATACACAAAGAATACAGAGAGCACTGCTTGTAAGTGCTTGTACATGCACAAAATCTGTTTTCTTATCTAAAATTATAAGGGTCTATTAGGATTTTGTGTAGGAGTAGTGGGACTCAAATTAATTTATTAGTTTGGAAACTATTTTAAATACAATTGAGCATTTGCCTTTTTGATCATGTATACCTAACAGAAAAGAAAGAAAAAGAAATGAAATAACTTTACAATAACAAAATTAACCTTTAAGGTTGGTTGGGTTTTATTGCATATCAACCTTTGTAGGTTATCTAATGCCAAATTCTGTCTATATGAATAGACATTCAACCAGAGATTTCTAAATGAATACTTAATTGGTAAAATTTCTATAAGCAGGATTTCATTTGTTTGCACATGAAAGCTTTAAGGAAAAAACTGTAGATTCAATTTTATGATGCACTTCACTCTGAGACAAATATATTCATCTTATTTTGGAAGAAAAAAAAAAAAAAAAAAAAAAGAGTAAATTTTTTTAGATGAGTGGTTTAATTTACTATAAGGCTAACATTGCCAGCTTGCAAGAAAGTCAAGGATCATAACATGATAGCAGTCAAGAATAATTATAAAATCTATGGGGAAAAGAAAACAAAAACGCTATTTAAAAAATTAGGTAGAAAATGAATAAAAATGTTATTGATTTTCAATATGATAACTTGCAGTGGGAAGGTTTAATAATCTATTTTAAAAGCAAAATATGCAAATTAGCAAACATTAGAAAAAAATGACAACCTTTGTTACATTATATATCAATCTACCTAGAAAGTTAGTCAAGGCAGGAAGAAACAGTTGTTTTGGCCACACAATCTTATTTAAAACCTGAACCTAAACAGAATAAAAACAGATACACACACTCATTGTGTGCTTAGGCAGCAAATCATTATCTAGACAGGTTTGATTGAATACCGCAGATTGTTTCTTTATTAAAATCTTAAAGTGAAGACATTCAAGTCTAACTTTTGGGCCAAGTTGGTAAAGAAAGAACCCTATATGACCAAGAATTTTTGGCCATTTTGCTGCTCATCTTCTAGAGTTGTGTTAGATCGTTTGCGGCAGTGAGTTTTATGTCTATTCGGAGTCGCTTTTTTTTTCTTTTTTTTTTTAAATAAATTATAGATTGGGATATAAACATATTCAATAACAAACCATCCCTCCTAATAGAATGAACTCCATTTATGAAAAAAATCTTTAAAAATTAAAAAAAGAAAAAACACTCCAAATAAATATATAACTCTCTACAACAAACAATCTAACCCAACCCCCGAAGATGAACAGTGAAATGGTCAAAAGTTCTTGGGTAATATAGGACTCTTTCTTTACCAACTTGACCCAGAAGTAAGACTAGTGAGAAGAGTTGAACGTCTTCACTTGGAGAATTTAAAAAATGAAAATCTGCGGTATTTGAGATATATGAGAGTGTGTGTGTGTGTGTGTGTGTGTGTGTGTGTGTGTGTGTGCGCATGTAATACAAATAGTTGAATGGATTCTTTAAATAGCACTTGTGCTGCATAATTAGAAGTGTCAATGATGCACTTATAAGGACAGTAATAACTAGTCATGACTAATTAAAGTTAACAATGCACTTGATCTTCAAAATTTCACCTTTTCATCACATGATGATGATAGCGAGGTCTCTAAATAATAAGTGCTTTATTTGTAAAAGTCTGACTTGCACTTTCCATACAACTTGTCTGTCTTTACAAACAATTGTTCTACTTATATTTAACCAGGCAAAATCCACTTTCAACTGAACTCTCGAAAATCAGATAACCACAAAATTATTCCAATTATTACATCTCTCATGTATAGGTCAAATTTGAAAGACCTCATTTCATGGAGAAGAAAAAAGTAAAAAAAAATAAAAATAAAGCCTTTGTCCTATACAAGAATAATAATCTTTATAAGATTTAAGTTTAAGCATAATAGGAAGAACTAAAAGTAAACCCTTCATTTCAAAACATAATACAATAAATTAATAATTTTAAGGTTGGTGGGTATCTAAAGGCATCAAGCATATAAAACTTTGTGGGTTATTTAGTGCCAAATCCATTTATACATACTGTCTGGAGTGCTTTGGTGCAGTAACGCATAAATTTTTTTTAAAAAATGAAGGAAAACAAAGCAAATAGATGACAGATATAGAAGGGATTTCAACATGAATGAAATGCACGCAGAACCACCATTCCCATGTGATTATGCAACATCAAGAAACGGTTGCTATTACATCAACAGCTGAAAGTAAATGTGTTTTTAAATCACAAACTACACTAAAATTGAAGATGAACGAACATCCAATGTATTCTCTGCTTTTAGTTGATCTAGCATATATTTCTTTTAAATACACTTTCTGGTGGTAAAAGCTGCTTGGTAGCACCAGAAGTGACAGTACTGCCTTGAGCTACCGAAACTGTTATCACCCTGGTTGGCGGCTGATGAGGGCAGGTATCACACATGCTTTCACACGTTGTATGATGGGAAAAAAAAAAAAAAATATATCCATACACACATATATATTATACAAATGTATGGATATATATCTCTTTTCACACACACACACACACATATACACACACACTTGCCACTAGCGTAATGCAAGGTTCTTCATATGAATCGAGCTCTCAGTAGCCATTAAGCGGATGTAAACAAAAACAAATGTGATACATAAGTGTTTAAATTTCCTTTGCTTGTGCTAGTTTCCTCGTGGCTAAGTGGTAGAATCTTGGATTGGTGTTTGAGTTAACTGGGTTTCAATCCCAGCATCGGGAATCTAGCCTGTCGAGCCACACTGAAGAAGTCAGATAGAATGAAACAGGTCTGTCTGTGGATGACAATACACACACACACACACATATATATATATATATATATATATATATATATGTAAATGAATAGCTTGTAGGTAACTATATTTTTTAACAAGTAGTGAGATCTTATATGTTTGCACATAATTAAACTGTTTCAAGCATTACAATCTAATACTAATAATTCTATAAAGTATTCCTATATAATACAAATAATTTGCACAACTATTCCAACAGAAAGGGTTGTGACTTAGAGAAACAAGGGTTGATTTACACATGAAATCAACTTATATACAAATACATTTCTTTTTTACTATTTATTAATTTTAAGCTTTGCTTTTGGTTTCCTAAAACATTTCACTAGACCATGGTAGCTATATGTATGTCTTTTGTTGGCTTTTTAGGGTGATTAATAAAGCAAGATTTCTTCCAAACTGTGGCTGTGTAGGTACTACTGTATGGATGAACCACATTGACTAACAAAATGCATGAGAAAAAAATAGATGAATAAAAGCTAGATGGAAACTACACTATAATTTGGAACAAATCCTGGGGGCAGCATCTGAAAAAACAACAGCTGTACAGCCACTTACCTCCAATCTCACAAACTATCCAAGTGAGATGAGTAAGCCATGTTGGGCACTGCTAGGGAAGTAAGGAGGTTGGTTGGTTTTATGGCATATCAACATTTGTAGGTTATTTAATGCCAAATCCATTTTTATACAAATAGTCTGTTCTATTTCAAACAATTCAGTTTAGCATGAGTACACAGTTTGTCAAAAATATTTCTTTTTCAAGCTATTCAATTTAGTCAAACAGTTCTAATTAAAAAAATTCAGTTTAGTATAAGTATAGATTTTGTTTACACACAGTTAAATGTCAAAACAGTTCTATATTAAACAATTCAGTTTAGCGTAAGCTCAGTGTCAATGTCAGAAACAGTTCCATTTCAAACAATTCAGTTTAGCATAAGTATGCAGCTTAACTGTCAAAAACATTTAGTCCAACAGTTCAAGTAGTTAAGTTTAGTATAATTACACATTTTAGTTCTATTTAACCCATAGATAGGGCCCAATCAGATGCTACAATTCCAGGCCACATTGGACCTGGGAGCGATGGTAATGAAGGAGTGCTCTGCATTACCCAAAACCCCAGTTTCACTGGAAACTCACCATTAGATTGTTTAGTTTCATATCCAGGACATTCGTTCCACTGCAGAGGTACAGTCAGAGTATTCTACAGCCCCAGCCGACTGGGCAATACACAGAGTTAAATGTCAAACAGTTTTATTTCAGATAATTCAGTTAAGTGTAAGTACACGGTTTACATGCCAAAACAGTTCTATTTCGAGCAATTTCAGCTCAGCATTAGTACAGAGTTTAAATGTCAAAACAGTTCTATTTCAAACAATCCAATTTAACATAAATATATAGTTTAAATGTCAAAAACAGTAAACTCAAACCACGGTTTAATCCTATTTACCTATAGATAGGACCCTAATCAGGTACTACCACTTCGGGCCAGAGTGGACCTGGGAGCTATGGCAATGAAGGGGTACTCTGCATTACATAAAGCTCCAACATTCCTAAAGCCTCACCATTCGATTGTTTAGTGTCATAATCAGGACACTTATTGAGGGAAGGGGTCTTACCGCTCTGCAGAGGTGCAGTTGGTGTATTCTACAGCTGACTGGGCAAGGAAGTAAGGAGGAACTCATGACATTCTCTTTTAGGCTACTATACATGGACGCACCAGTGTTGGTCATCCAGTAAAGACATATACATCAGCTTTTGTGCAGACACTGGACACAGTCAAGAGGACCTGCCAGGAGCAATGGACGATAGGTACATATACTGAGGCATGGAGTTCCCTGACTCTTTCTCATTATGACTTGACCATCATCCTCATCATCACTGCTTTATATAGTGTTGGTCTCAAGCCAATGATTTTAGACACAGTATTTTTATTAAAATATTTTTATTTCTAAAGTGCACCTATGTAATATAAAATAGGAACATATTGAATCTCACTTAATTCAAGGCCACCATCCAGTAATTAAGTCATTACAATATGGGACCCACTCCCCCATGAGCGTTAGTTGATTTGTTGGTTGGTTTTATAGCACGTCAACTCATGTTAGTTAGGTTATATATGCATTTACCCAATCCCTCTGGATGAGCAGTGTGCAATACAAAGTTTTCCTTCTCCTAGACTGGTTGCACATGAAGAGTTAAGGGTTGATCTATGAATGAAATCAATGAGCCTCTCCATAAAATGTATTGCCCAATTGGCTGGGACTGTAGAATACATCAACTGTATCTCTGCAGAGGAGTGAGACCACCCCCACAACGAGTGTCCTGGATACAAAATGTAAGCAATCTGATGGTGAGGTTCCATTAATACTGGAGATTTAGGGAATCTGGAGGCCCCCCACTTCATTGCCATCACTTCCAGATCCACTCGGGCCAAGAGTGGTAGCACCTGATAGGGTCCTATCTATGGGTCAAATAGGACTGAAATGTGTACTTATACTGAAATAAAACTGTTTTGACATGCAAACTGTGTACTTCACATTTAACTGTGTGTTTAAACAGAGTACTCATGCTAAACTGAATTGCTTGAAATAGAACTGCTTATTAGTATAAAAATGAATTTGGCATTAAATAATCTACAAAGGTTGATATGCCATAAAACCCAACTACACAAAACATCAAATGTACTTTAATAACATTAAAAACACCCTCTTTTGACAGGATCTTGCCCACCCATAGGAGATACAGTCCGCATTATTCTTAGCCCCACCAACAAGGCAGAAAATAAAATGGAGTAAATTAAAATGAATCCAAGATATCAAAAGGCAATACTCTATGTTAGTCAGGGAATCTACTAATTGTTTCTGGGTTTGAAACTAATCTGTACATTTTAAATTAACCTTTTTTTTCCTTCATTCTACTAGCATTTTATAAAATCTGTTTCCAAGTAGAATAATCTCCAGGATCTATGGTCTTAATCCTGTTCGCTGTCCATGGAAATATTGAATGGAAAAATAACCACTAAAAGTACAGCAATCTTATATTCCCAGGCATCACCAAGCTATAATGGTCAATATGAATGCCACAGAAACCCTAATTTGTCTTTTGATTAACTCTTTAACCCCACCTATTTCAATCAGCATTTGTTTTTTTCTTTGACAGATTTGGTTTGGTTTGATGGCATATCAACCACTGTAGGTTATTTAATGCCAAAGCCACTTATCCATGTATATTAAATAGATGATTTGTAAACAAATTTTGTTGATAACATTTTTAAACGAACCTGAGCTGATTTTTTTTGTACACAGTTAAATGGTTTCAAGTATGGCTATCTAACACAAATTATTCTACTGTTATATATTTGTTTGTTTGTACACAGTTAAATGGTTTCTAGTATTGCTATGTAACGATAACAATTTAACATTAGCCATTCATTTGTACACATTTAAATGGATATACATGTGATTTGTAAGTAAATAGTTTGTAGGTGATTTCATTTTTAAACTAATTTGTTGGAACACTAGTATTGCTATTGTTTATACACAGTTAAATGGTTTCAATTATTGCTATCAAACACTTAAAACTATTTCATATAAATCTTGTTTGCAGACAGACACGTGGTTACAGGTTTTGCTATTTAATGCTAATTATTCTATGTCAATACTTCATTCATTCATTCATTTGTACACAGTGTTTCCAAGTTCAAACATTTCTATTTCTAACAATTCAATTTAGCATAAGTCATTTGTTTGAACAAAGTTTAAATAGTCGTTCTATTTGACTCATAGATAGGGTTCTATCAGGTGCTACCACTCCAGGTCAGAGTGAATCTGGGAGTAATAGCTATGAATGGGTACTCCACTTCCCCCAACTCTCCAAGGCTGGAGACTCACCATCAGATTGTTTAATGCCATATCCAGGACACTTGTTGGTGGGGGTCTTACTCCTCTGAAAAGATGCAGTTAGTGTATTCAATAGCCATAACCAACTGGGCTCGACAGATTTGGACCACTTCACTGCCTCAAAGAGATTTGCCATCAGTGATAGAAACTACAGGTAATATTCGATTGATTGATTTTAATGTCATGTCAACCCATCTAGGATTATTTTATGCCTAGAGTTAGGGAATCACATACATTTTGTGAAGTTTACTTAAGAGCTTTTATTTTTTTGCACAGTATTCCTATCTTTTATAAATTATTTGCACAGAGTTGTATGGCTTCAAGTATTCCTATTTAACACTTATAATTATATGGTTTCAAGTGATTATTTCTATTTAATAAAAAATCGAGTTAATACTAGCCCATTGGAATAATGGTTAGAGTATTCACCAATGATCCAGGAAATCTGGTTTCAATCCCAGGTCAAGTCATACCAAAGACATACAAAAGGGTACTTGATAGCTCTTTGCTTAACACTCAGCATTATAAGGTGTGGATCAAGCATGTGGAGCAATCCTACACCTCGTCATAGTAGCTATTGAAAAGGAAGCCTTCGAGTCACTCTCGACTACAGTCAGTCAACTTACATAATAGAAATCTAAATAGTCCTTTCTTTGCACAGTATTATACGGTTTCAAGTAACTAATGATAATCCTAAGTAAACAATTATAGCTTCAAGTAACTATTCTCAATACAAATAATTTAGAGTTATATGGCATCACATATTCCGATCAAATACAATTGATCTTTAAACAGATCTATTTGGCCCATTGATAGGACACTCACAAGTACTATCACTCTGGATTAGTGGACCTGAGAGTAATGGCAATGAAGTGGTACTCCAAACTCCTCAGATCTCCAAAACTGGAGCCTCACCATCTGTTCTCTAACTGGGTGAAATGGATCCAAGTAATCACTAAGTGAAATATCTGCTAATGAAAATATTGTCTTCACTTGGTCATGTTCTCCACCAACAAAAATATCTTCACTGTCATATTCCCCATTTATGCTTGGCCGGTGCATTCTCTTCAAAAAAAATTTGCATACACCACTGTAGAATTGGTTAGGTTGCGTAGGGCAATTAGTTGCGATAGCCGAGAGTAATTAATTGCGTTAGCAAAGAGCGATCAGTCGTGAAGACAAGAAACTCACCTCCCAATTGAGGAACGGGAACTATTTATGGTACCTTGGGGCATCCCATTGTGCACAAGTGGACTATTCCATTGCATAGATCGTCATTGGCTACTTGGAAGTAAGTGAAAGTATTTTATTATATAAACCAGCTTCAATTTAGCATTGTAAAGTGGATGGCACTGAGCTACGACCCGTTTTATTTTGTCTGCCAGCTGGACGCTTTACGGAAGTATGTGTTATTGTTATTCTACGAACCACTCTTGCAAATTCTCTTTGTTTGAGACCATGTTTTATGTTAAATTGAGGTTCTAGGGCAGCAAGGTTTCTTTCTCACTCTCGGGCATAGTGCTCATTTTGCATGCCAGGCATAAATCTGCTTGCTTTGGGACATGGGGTGAGTCATCTTCTCTTCTACACCATCAGATGTAGCCTAGTGTCATACCAAGGACATCCCTTTTTTTTTTTTAAGGGGGGGAGTCTTACCCTTTGGCAGAGGGTATAATCAGTGTATTCTAAGCCCCAATAGGTAATACGAAGGACCAGTTTTGCTGTGTGACTTCTGAAAACAGTGTAGAAATGAAAACTTCCCAGTCAACCACTTTAGGTTTACTTTGGTTTGGTTTTATGGCATATCAACCACTGCTGAATACTTGATTTACACAGTTAAATGATCAAACACTTCTATTTCTAACAATTCAATTCAGTGTAAGGGATTGTTTGCACTCAGTTTAAATATCAAGCAGATCTATTTGACCCATAGACAGGACCCTACAAGATACTACCACTCCGGGTCAGAGTGGACCTGGGAGCGATGGCAATAAAGGAGTCCTCCATATTCCCTAAAGCTCCAGGATTACTAGAGCCTCACCCTCAGATTGTTTAGTGTCATATCCGGGACACTCATTAGGGGAAGGGGATGTCTTACCCCTTTGCAGAAAGGCAGTCGGTCTATTCTACAGCCCCACCTGACCAGACTATCAACCACTTCAAACATGGAGATTGTTTCTGCAGCAAGAGTATTGCTAACACCACATCTTATTTCTTTTCAGTACCACCAAAATGGAAGAGAACTTCTTCAATTCTCTAACAAGAATTATGTAACCTCTTTGACCACTAGCTTCCGGAAGATTCCGTCAATTACTTAATATGATCAAATATATGATCGGTTTGGTTTGATGGCACATCAATCATTGTAGTTTATTTAATGCCAAATCCATTTTTAAACTTATAAAAATTTCTATTTCAAACAATTAGGTTTAAAATAAATACACAATTTTAATGTCAAAAAAAATGTTCTATTTCAAAATTCAATTTAGCAAAGGTACACAGTTCAAATATCAAAAACAGTTCTATTTCAAACCATTCAGTTTAGCATACATACATAGATTTGTTTTTTGAGATTGAAACTATGTTTGTGTGCTAAATAGAATTGTTTTTTTGAGATTGAAACTAATTTTTATACAATTCAGTTTAGCATAAATATGCAGTTTAGTTCTATTTGACCCATATATAGGACACTATCAGGTGCTACCACTCGAGGCCAGAGTGGACCTGAGAGTGATGGCAATGAAAGAATATTCTGTATTCTTCAAAGCTCCAACATTACTGGAACCACACCATCAGATTGTTTAGTATCATATCCAGGACACTCATTGGTGGGGTCTTACTCTTCTACAGAGAAGTAATCTGTGTATTCTCCAGTCCCAGCTGACTGGGCAATATATTGTCAGAAAATGTTACTAAATAAAAGTCTTAAGTTAAAAGCAATAAAATTTGATTCTTCTTGTGTAATGTTTCTGTTCTTGACTCCCAAAAAACAAATTAGAAGTAAAGTTTGTTCAAATACTTATAAGTGTTCTATATAACTATTTCAGCCATGTAGTAGACTTCAACAGAGATGTTATTTAAATATTGCCGTGCCCAAATATGCTAAAAGATGCAAAAGTAAAATGGATATCTAAACCTCCAAGTGGCAGCTATATACATCGATTATTCATGTGAAATGTATGTTGCAGTAAATCTGCTTCTGGCCTGGAAGAGATGTCCAAGCAGCCAACTTTAGGCCGTCTCAGCTGACATAAGACCAACTGGCTATTATTACTTTGCTGACCATCTGCACATGCACAGGAAAACCAATCAACACACCAAATCGAAGTGGGTGGGGAAGCCCCCATACACAGATAAATACTGTGTTTTTATTTTCCCATACTATCACCAGCTGTCTATGAAAACCACAAACTATTGAGTGGCTTAGAAACTAACGAACAAGAAACGCATTTTCAGACACCTCATTGATTATTAATAAGGGAAATCATTTCTTCCAAGGAAATGAGCAGATCCTCAGCTATACTTTGCCTTTAGTAAATAAAGGAGTTTGAGAACTTAAGAAAAAAAAAAAAATTACTTATTCTATCTATTTTGTAACATTTTTCTCAAAATGGAAACAGATTTTATATTGACAGCATAAACAAGGAGTTTCAAACTAAATAGGCCATTACATTCTGGAGGAGAGGAACCAAAGCCAAAAATAAGATGGGAGTGGTGTGGTTTCCACCATTGAAATGTTAATCTGCAATACAGCTGATAACTTTCTTTTTCTTTATCAACCTGAATACGCACATGATAGTAAGTTGGATATGTGAATTAGTACAAAATATAAGTGGACAAATTCCCCTATTTCAAATTTCCCTTAATTCTGTTTTTGTGACATTATCAGCTGTGACCTGATAAGAAAACCATTTTAAACTTAAGCCACAGGTGACATGATGTCTGACTCAAGTGGATATAGACTTGTTTTGGTCAGCTAACAAACGTGAGACATAAAAATTAACTTCAAGTGTTTTCATGGGTCTGTCAAAAAGGTATCTTATCCTTTTGTGGAGAAATTGATGCTAACCATAAAAAATAGATCTACGCAGGCATATCTGATAATAATCATTCCAAAGGAAGTGATTTTTCCCATAAACAAAGTTCACATAGAAAAGTAAAGATAAAAGGCAATAAAGACCTTTCTAAGGCTTTTGACTCTTTAGTTGAAAGTTTTTTGTGTGGTCTCAAGAGAGGGGGATTGATTAGCTGGATCAGACAGCATCCAAAAAGTAGTAGTAATAGCTTAATTCTAAGTAGGTAGGAGAGAGAATCAGAGGTGGCAGCTATGAGTGGAAGTCAGAGATTCTGAAGAAGGAAAGTTGGAGTTGATGGGTGGGTTAGACCTCTTACTACCACAAAGAGGGTTGGACCATTGCCCAAAATTTGAAAATCTCAGTTGAAACAAAGGAATAGTTAATGTTTCTATGCCAATAGGACCCTACGCGGTTCTGCGTGAAATATTATTTAAACTGGGGATTTTGAGGCTTTAGCAGACAAGATCAGATGATCTGCCATCAATATCATGATAGTAAAGGATCAGTGTCCAAGTCCGTATTGTGAACGACAGGATTCCAGTAGCGGAGTGGCTAATATATCTTATTATGACATCATATTAAGCAAATTCAAATTCCCTTTGGATTGCAGCCTCAAAGTAAGCAAGTTTGAACTCCAGTCGTACTATTATGTTCACTTTCAGACTAATGCCTCAGAACTAGAGAAAGGAAGAGCAGACAAGGGTTGAACAGACCAGCTGACTTCCGCAAAGTCCACTGGAAAACTCAGGAAAAAAGTCATCACTTAGAAGAAATCAGAATTTAAAACTTGACCAAAAAATGACCTAGGAATTACCCGAGATATTTTTTTGAACCCTTTATTATGTTCTAACTGAAAACCACAAATTAGACATCCATCGCTCCCGCAGTTTTGAGTAAGATTAAAATCTATTCATATGAGAAAGAAAGCAAAAATAATCTTGTTGAAGTTGGAAAGAGCTGTTTCATAATATTACCCTCTAAGCCACCATTAGCTGTAAGTGTATCAACTCCTGCAGCAGATTTCTGGTTGTTTGAGATCAGACACAACATGGGCATTCAACCAAACTTGACAACTGTAGAGGTCACCACAATCTATGGTTGATGGAAGAAATCAGATATTGACAGTCATTATTGGATATTCAGTGAGCCCTTTGGCTGATTGGTGAAGGTGGTGTTATATTTTTACTTTTGGTAAATTTCTTTTTTTCACTTTTGATAAATTCTTTTATTTTTCTCCATATTATTATATTTCAGGAATAAATAGTACAATAAATATTAAAATATTGAAGACGAAAGCAAAAATCTAAGTTTCATCTCACTTAGATTATTAAACAATAATTTGTTTATTTAATAATCTACTTTCAAACATTTATGATTTTCTATTTTTGTGTATGTCATCTCAGATACACCTTCCCCATGCTAATAAAGTTAAATCTATTTCTTATGATGTGATGAAACTAACAAAGATCTTCCTGTTCTGCTATGTGTGTTAGCTGTCCATCATCTCAAGTACACCCTCCACACCAATACAAGTTGTCAAATCTACCCCTTCTCATATTACGAAACAAAAAACAAATTATCCGCATTCTGTTGTGCAAGTTAAATTTCCATAATCTCAGTCACCCTTCCATGAGAATAGGTTTTTAAAACAAACCACTGTAGATGTCAGTAAATTTCTTATAAAGAATATTTTTAAATGTGTACAAAACTAAAATATTTCCAGGTTTGTTTGTTGTTTTTTTTTAACTTTTCAGTGAAAGCAACTGAAATACATTCTACTCTTCTCTCAAAAAAAAAAAAAAAAAAAAAAAAAAAAAAAAATGGACATAGGCAAAGAAGAAATTACCAAGTTTTAGGAAAATATTACTCATGAAAATTGTTCTGGTGTGTGTTACAGAAGTAGTTTGCAACCCACAGAACTTGTGTTAGAGACCCCAGGAATAAATAGTTTGGTTTCGGTTTTGTTTCTTTGTTTAATGGCATAACAACCTTTGTAGGTTATTTAATGCCAAATCTATTCTTCTAGAAGAACAGTAGTGGTACTATTTAATCCATAACTGGGGTGATAAGGGGGTTCATATTTTTCCCAGGGTATTTGTCCGAAAGTGAACATGACTGGCATTCAAACTTGCTTACTATGATTCTGCAGTCCATTGCTTTAACCATTACACGATGAAGACACCACCTATATATCATTAAAAAATAAATAAATAAAATAGATTTAAAAAAATAAAAATAAATTAAAAAAAATAAATAATATATATATCTCCCATTAAAAGGTTGGTTTCTCTGTGTAATGGCATATCAATTTTTGTAGGTTATTTAATGCCAAAGCCATCTTTCAAGAACAGTAGTAGTACTATTTAACCCATAGATGGAGGGATAAAGAGGATTCATAGCTTTTCCAAAGGCATTAGTCCAAAAGTGAACGTAATAGTATGACTGGAGTTCAAACTCGCTTACTTAGAGGCTGCAATCCAGAGGGAGTTTGAATTTGCTTACTATGATGCCATAATAAAGTATATTAGCCACTCCACTACTGGAACTCCATCATTCACAATACGGATTTGGACACTGATCCCTTACTATCATGATATTGACGGCATGCAAAGTTCCCTTATCCTGCTCTATGTCTAAACTGCAAACTGTAGTAATCTGACTGCGGCTTATTTCAATAAGATCAAACTCCCTCTGGTTTGTGTCACAACTGATCTATCTCCTAATTGCTTCCATGAATATATGCAGTCTGAGCTGCCAGAAATAAAACAATGAATAAAATAAAGATTAAAAAAAAAACTACCCTACTCTACTGATCTATGACCGTACTAGAATTAAAGACTTGAGTTCATAGTGGACATTAATTAACTAAAATTTATCTCCAAGAAATCTTTCTTTTATCATCTATTAAGATCTGCCAACTTCTGTAATTGTTTAGCCATCCTTTTGATACTACTATACACACACATCCATATACATGAATACACACTATGCTCACCTCCACATGCATATACATACATAAATGCTATGCCTATACAAATACATACTCATTTATTGGATACAATAAACAAAAACCAAAAAAAAAAAAAAAAAAAAGATTTTTTTTTTTAAATTAAAAAAAATTCTGTAAATATGATGAAGACACAAGCAGCTAAATACTCTCTCTTTAAAATGATTTCATTCAGTTCTGCCTTGGCTATTTGAAAAACATCTGTAATCTAAATTTTCTTCAAATTTCCAAAATTTATTTCCAATATGAATATCCAGAACATGAGATTTATAATTCCATTGTTAGAAGAAAAAAATCCAAATGAGTAGAGTGTTCATTAATGGTTCAGGAGACCAGGGTTCAATCTGAGGTAGAGTCATACCAAAGACTCAAAAAATGGTACTTGATACTGTCTTGCTTAACACTCAGCATTATAAGGTAAGGATCAAGGGTAAAGTTGAGCAATCCAGAGAATTGAGTAGCACCCCCCTACACCTTGGTGTGGTAGATATTGAAAAGGAAGCCTTTGGGTCACCCTCAACTAAGGTCACCAACTTTACTTACTTACATGTGTGCCAAAAGTCAAATAAATATAAAATTCTTTCCATCATAAGGTTATTTAGAGGTCATAAATGGATTCCAGATAAAATTTTGGACCACAATCATGTACCCATTGAATGGATTATTATATTTTCTGACAAATTTGCAATATTCAATCCAAATGTCCACGAAATGGACAAATTAGCCTCCCCACTATGCACCCAAAAGAGGGAGAGCTTATAGTACTGTATTACAACTGTGATAGACTTGTGATTTCATATCAATTTAGAAAACCAAAAAGGAGAACATTTTCAGTCATCATTATATGCAACCTGTATTTTTTTTTTTTTTTTTTTTTTCATCATCATACAATGTGTGAAAGCACATACAATACCATGTCCTCATCAGCCGCCATCCAGGGGTGATAACAGTTTTGGTAGCTCAAGGCATACTACAGCGAGTCAAAAGTTTTATATTATTTTGGTACATAATAGTTTTCAACATGTACATCACGTGCTTAAAACAGTTCAAGCTGGAGACAGTATCTGGCTCTGGTTGTTAGTAGCATGGTCATTGGGGCACTGATACATTGTCTATTGCTTTACTCTGTTGGTTGGTTATTTGGGTTTCATGGCATATCAACCTTTCTGGGTTATTTAATGCCAAATTCATTTTTATGCAAATAATCAGTTCTATTTCAAACAATTCAGTTTAGCATGAGTACAGTTTAATTGTCAAAAACATTTCTATTTCAAACTATTCAGTTTATTCATACAGAGCTAATTCAGTTTAATATAAGCACATATTGTTTAAGCACAGTTAAATGTCAACTGGGCAATACACAGAATTAATATCAAAACAGTTTTATTTCAGATAATTCTGTTTAGCATAAGAACACAGTTTAGATGTCAAAACAGTTCTTTTTTGAGCAATTCAGTTTAGCATAAGTACACAGTTTGAAGGTCAAAACAATTCTATTTTAAACAATAAAGTTTAGTATAAATATGCAGTTTAAATGCAAAAAACAGTAAAGTCAAGAAAGCTCAGTTTAGTTCTATTTGATCCATAGATCGGACCTTTATCAGGTGCTACCACTCTGGGCCAAAGTGGACCTGGGAGAGATAGCAATGAAGAGGTACTCTGCATTCCCCAAAGCTCCAGTATCACTGGAACCTCACCATCAGATTGTTTAGTGTCATATCAAGGACAGTCATTGGGGGGGGAGGGGTACCCCTCTGCAGAGAAGCTGGGCAAGCTTTACTCCATGTGTGATTTGAAAACCACACAGATGAATGTACAATGTAGTCTAATTTGACAACTTAAGTTTTCCGATTGTGAACTGGGACATAATACCACAGAAGCAACCAAAAACAAGTGAAAGATGAAGGCAGTGATCACTGAACAATAACCAGATGGGTCAAGAAATTTTGCTTGGGTTTTAAGAACCTCACTGATCAGGCAAGGTCAGGTAGGCCTTAAAACAGCGGATTCCAAGGCCATGCTCAGATTTGTCACCACTGACAAAGGCATCAGGAGCAGCCAGATTGTACCTCATGTTACCAAAATATTGCAAAATTTTTGACTCACAAGTAGATATATGCTAACAAATTAGATTGAAACCAGCACAACACCTGTTCATGAAAAAAAGAAAATTTAATATAATCTACTTTCCACAGATGGTATAAGATGATCGATTGGCAAGTGACTGATTCCTGTGGGAGTGAATAAGCTTTCTTTTATTAAAAAGGAAGCCAAACATGGGATTGGTGCATTAAAAAAAAAGAAACAGACATATGGGACAATACACAATAACAATTTTAAACATTGATTCAGTTACGATGCTAAATAGGTAAATTCAAAGCAGTACAATAAAGATAAAATTTGTCAATATAGATAAAATAACAGATAAGTAATCAAAGATATAAAAATTAGTGTCACTAAATTTGTATTCTGATCACTCAAAAATTGTCACACTGAATCAAACAAAATCATATAAAATTAAAGACAATGTTAACAAGATTTGAAACAAGAAAGATGGTGTGAAAAGTTCACAGCAAACCACCAAAGTATAGGCTAAAGATTCACAGCACCTACAAAAGTATAGGCTAAAATTGGTTTGGTTTTATGCCATATCAACCACTGTTGGTTATTTAATACCAAATCCTGTTAATACATATATATTAGATATAAGATTCGTAAATACATTTTCTAATTAAACACAGTTAAGTGATCAAACATTTCTATTTCTAACAATTCAATTTAGCATAAGTTAAAGTTGAATGGTTGGTTTGGTTTGATTTCAGGCATATCAACCATTGCAATGTAACAGTAAAAATTTAACATCAGTTATTTGTTTGCCTACATTTAAATGAATATACATATATGATTTGTAAGTCAATAGTTTGTAGGTAATTTCATTTTTAAATGAGAACAAATTTATTTGCACTCTAGTATTGATATTGATTTTACACAGTTAAAAGGGTTTCAATTATTGCTATCAAACACAAATAATCGTAACAAATATTAATCATTTGTTTGTACACAATGAAATGGTTACAAGTATTGTTAATTAAAACTGATTATTAGATTTAACACCATTCGTTTGCACGGTTAAATTGTTCCAAGTATCACTAAAAATTCAATTAAACATCAGTCATTTGTTTACACACAGTTAAATGATCAAACACTTCTATTTTTAACAATTCAATTTAGAATAAGTCATTTGTTTGCACACAGTTTAAGTAGTGAGAGCTCTATTTGACCCATTGATAGGACCCTATCAGGTGCTACTGCTCCAGGTCAGAGTGGACCTGGGAGCAATGGCAATGTAGGAGTACTTCACATTCCCCAAATTTCTAAGGCTGGAACCTCGCTATCAGATTGTTTAATGCCATATCCAGGACACTCATTGGCAGGGAGGGGGACTTACCCCTCTACAGAGATGCAGTCGGTGTATCCTACAGCCCCAGCCAACTGGGCTAATAGGCTAAAATGAACGTATGCTTAACATAAAGGTCATTATTGGAGGAAACAGAATGAGCATCTCAAGTTCAAATCCCGAGTAAAGAGGTTTGTATTTCACTTCATGCATGGATACACCTTTTCTCCCCAGAAATTACAAGTAATGGTAGGATAGACTGGGTTCTCTAGCCTTGGTAAAACAACCAGTCTAGGAGAAAAAAGACTGGATTCAATCCTAATTAAATGCTTAAAAATTGACCTTGTTTTACAACCTGCTGGAGGAATTCGGGCTAATGTACATTGTAATTTAAAAAAAACTTTAATTAAATCATGTTAAATAATTATCAGAGTGATTTTTCCCACACATCCCCCAACAATTAAGTACTTTTCTAATCTAAAAGTGGGTAAGGTGAGGGGTACAATCAAAATAGAAATTTTCAGTCTCATATTCAGGGATGATTAAAAATTCAATTTTTTTTCTGAAATATTTATCTATGATTTAAACCCTGCACATCAATTTCATAAATGAAACGCAGTTTCTTCCAGGCAGCAGTCTTATCGATATTACTATATGGATGCACTACTTGGACGCTAACTAAACGGCTGAAGAAGAAGCTAGACGGCAATTACACAAGAATGTTGAGAGCAATATTGAACAAGTCCTGGCGGCAACACCCCACAAGACACCAGCTGTACGGCCACTTGCCTCCCATCACAAAAACTATACAACTTAGAAGAGCCAGACACGCAGGACACTGCTGGAGAAGCAAGGACGAACTCATCAGTGATGTACTCCTATGGAACCCCGCATATGGCCAAGCAAAAGCAGGACGACCAGCTTGAACATACATACAGCAGCTATGTGAGGATACGGGATGTAGCCCTGAAGACCTGCCAAAAGCGATGAATGATCGGGAGAAGTGGCGAGAGAGGGTCATGTTATGTTATGTTTGTTTGTTTAATGGCATATCAACCTTTGTAGGTTATTTAATGCCAAAGCTGTTCTCCTAGAAGAACAGTAATGGTACTATTCAACCCATAGCTGGGAGGATAAGGGGGGTTCATACCTTTCCCAAGGGTATTTGCCCAAAAGTGAACGTAATAGCGCGACTGGAGTACGAACTCGCGTACTACGATTCCGCAGTCCACCGCTTTAACCATTACACCACAAGGACACCCCCGAGAGAGGGTCAGGGATATCCGTGCTAGTGGCACGACATGATGCTGATGATAATACCATTCCCGCCACTGATTTCATTACCACTATACCATGCACACCACAATTTGATATCCATAAAACAGAAAACCAAGTAAATTTTTTCTCCAAATACCTTTGTGTCCCAGAATAACGGCCAAATGTAACGGTGTGTTGCCTAGAATAAAAAAAAAAAATTTGAGTTTAATTTAAATAGAATATTTAAGCTGATATTTTTTCTTTAGTAAAAGTCAAATACAAATCAGTATTAAAATTTTCAATTATTAATATTTACATAACATGTGAAATTAAATTTCACATGTTAAGATAAAATCAGAAATAAATAATCACATTCATAATCAAAATAAATACAAATCACAGTTATAGGAACTTATGGTAAATTCCAACTTGAAAACTTCACATTTTAAACACACCAATACAATTATCTCTCGTATTTCACCTTTTCAAAATAAAATCAAAACAAATAAGTAGTACATTAATGTTGTGCTGCTAAGAAAAAAAAAAAAAAAAAAAAAAAAAAAGGATGAAACAGGCAAAAAAAAGAACAGAAAGTATAAAATAACATCCTCTTATTTTTTTTTTGTTTATAAATGAATATTCGTATTTGCAAAATAAAACAAATGATTATAAAATAATGGTGATTACTAATATTATTCTTTTCATATTCTATTTTCTATGTGGTGGGAATGGGATTGTATTTAATTTTCTTAATACCCCAATTATTTCTCATTGTATTTTCTTGATAATACTAAGTAAAAATAAACAAATAAAATTGATTAATTCACAAGAAATACTATCGTTGATTGGTTTTGTATTATGGCGTATCAACCCTTGTAAGTTACTCAATGCCAAATCCCGAGATTATAACTTAAGAAAAATATTTGCTGAACATTTAACAGGTGATACATAGCTTAAAAAAAAAAAAAAAAAAAAAAAAAAAAAAAAAAAAAAAAAAGGTGAAATATAGCTTTTCATTTGATGGTGAAAAATGAAATAGAAAATACATATTAAACAACACAATAACTTATAATGAATTTAATTTTTTTTTCTCAAGTGAAGAAGATTAAGTAATCTTATCAGACTAATTGAAAAAATAAATAAAATAAAAATAATATATATATATATATATATATATATATATATATATATATATATATATATATGCCAAAAAATTTTTTTTCTCACTTTGGACCAACGACAAAAAAAAGTAAATATCTCAAAATGAATAGGTTTACTCAGATTTGTAATTTTGTTCTTACATACATAAATATTTCTAGCTTGTTGCCTTCTGAGAATATATGAGGCACAAGGCCATATGAATAGGGCACCCAATAAGACTCGAACTTACTCAAGTAGGTTTGTATAAACTGATACAAAACCTGAAAAAAAACGTTCGACTAACAGAGGTCAGTTTTGTGTTGGATTTTTCTTCTTCCTCTTTTTCTCAGAGTGTATCTACTGGTCTGTTCTGTTGGGTATATCACCCCAATTAATCTTTGATTTCATATGGCCTTGTGCCACATGTTCTCTGAGGAAAGCAACAAGCTGGAAAAATACATCTATATAAGAAAATAAATAATTCTAAAAAAAAAAGAATAATTTTTTAAAAAAATAAATAGAAATCTTAGTGGACCAATTTGTTTTGACATTTTATTTATATTTGTAGGTAACATTTTCAGCAAACCATTTTCATTTGTTTGCATAGTTAAATAGTTTCAAGTATTGTTATCTCACACTAATAATTCTATTCAACAGTCATTTGTTTGCACATAGTTAAATAGTTCTATTTGAGTCAGAGATAGGACCCTAACAGGTACTTTGACTCCAGGTCAGAGTGGACCCAGGAGTAATAGCAATGAAGGGGTGTTCTATATTGTCCAAAGCTGCAGGACTTGAGTCTCACCATCTGATGGTTTAGAGTTATACACAAGACTTTCGGTGGTGGGGGATCTACTCCCCTTGCAAATATATAGTCAGCATATTCTACAACCTCAGCTGACTGGGTTGTTGGCTATTTAATGTCAAATCCTGTTTACATACATACATATACACTTGACAGCAATTACACAAGAATGCTGTGAGCATTATTGAACAAGTCCTGGAGGCAACACCACACAAAACAGCAGTTGTATAGCCATCTAACACCCATCACAAAAAATATCAAAGTTAGACAAATGAGAGATTCAGGACACTGCTGGAGAAGCAAGGACGAACTCATAAGTGATATACTCTTGTGGACCCCTTCACATGGATGAGCAAAGACAGAACAGCCAGCGAGAACCTACATACAACAGTGCCGAGACAGGTTATAATCTTGGAGACCTTCTAGGAGCGATAGACGATAGAGACAGGTGGCAAGAGAGGGTCAGGGAGATCTGTGCTGGCAGTGTGACATCATGGTGTGTGCGTGTATATATATATATATATGATTTGTAAGCAAACAGTTTGTAGGTGAGCACTTGCTTGCGCACAGTTAAATGCTTTCAAATATTGCTAACACTAATTATCAAATTTCATCATTTGTTTGCACAGAGTTAAATGAAAATCACATATTGTAATCTCAGCATAATTGATTCTCAACCACTGCCTTCAAGCATCTATAAGATAAAATAAGGTTGGGTACTTGTTTTCCACAACAGCAATATGAAGAAAATAGTTGAAGCAATCGTATGAAAATAAACATTTAAAGATAAGTAAATATTCTTCATTTTGCTGTTTGGTTTGGTTTTATTGCATATCAACCATTGTAGGTTATTTAATACCAAATCCAGTTTATACATATACATTAGATATAAATAATTTGCAAACATGAGTCAACAAAATTAAAATGGTTCAAAGTAGTGCTTTGTATCACTAATAATTCACTTAAAAATCAGTTATTTGTTTATACATAGTTAAATATACAAACAGTTCTATTTCAAACAATTCAATTTAGCATAAGTCATTTGTTTTCACTTAGTTTAAATGTCAAACAGTTCTTCTTGACCCATAGATAGGACCCTATCAAGTGCTAGCATTCTGTGCCAGAGTAGACCCTGGAGCAATGCCAATGAAGGGGTACTCAATGTTCCCTAAATCTCCAAGGCTGGAGGCTTGCTATCAGATTGTTTAATGTCATATCCATGACACTCATGGGAGAGGGGTCTTACCTCTCTGCAGGGACACAGTTGGTGTATTCCACAGCTCCAGCTTTAGCTGATATTTTGTGGAGAAACAAAGTGCTCTCTCCAAGACTTATTTTTTCTAAAGATTACCAAGCCCAAGAGAGATTATAAAGGAAGAAATGGAAATAGGCACACTACGTCAAGGTCACTTTTTTTTCTTTTTACCGAGGTGTGATACCTGGTCATGGGCCTCTTTTCTTTATTATCGAATTAAAGGAACTAACCACTTTTTTTCTAAGCCCAGTCAGTGTTTTGGGGTCATCAAAAATTATCAACCACAGAGAAAATATAGATTTAGCTTTGTTCATTTCAGAGAGAGAGAGAGAGAGAAAGAAAAAAATAGAGAGAGTTTAAAAGTGTATAGGTTGGAAGAGAGCCTTCTATCACTCATAATGAGAGTGAGTAAGAACTATGAGATGGACTCTTTAATAGCAATGAGGGATAAGACAAAGAGCAAGACTATGAGATCCCACCAAAAAACCAGTATGAGCCAAATCTTTAAGTATAGTTTAAAACCTTTCCAGGCATAATAAAGTTTAGTTGAAATCAGAGCAAAAATTGTGACACTTTAGCAATACAGACAGATATTTTTGGTTTCAGTTTCTTTATTTTAATGGCTTTAAGTGTTATTTAATACCGAAGCCATTCTTATAAAACAAGATAGTAGTGTCACTATTTAACCCATCACTGGGAGAAATAAGGAGTTCAGCCCTTTACCAATGGCATTAGTCCAAAACTGAATGGTATTACAGAACTGGAGTTTGAACCCGCCATGTCATCACAGTCCAGTACATTAAACACGATGCTACAGGAACAGCCCCTCACCCACATATTTTTGGTGAATCACATTAAGATGAAGTATAATGTTCCTAACAATTATTTTCATCTGAATACCTAAATACATTTTCATAATAAAAGTAGGAGAAAAAGGGTTACTTTCTCTTTTGAAGAGGTTAATTTTAAACATCTAATATTACCAGAATGCCCTAAGCAGTAACCTTAGAACATGCCAACAATGATTCGACCTATACACACCCAGATCAGTTGACATTTATTAGATGAAGACATTTCATTGTTGTCAATATGACAAAATTTCATATTTGACAAACAAACTCTAAACAAAGTCTTACTTTATTGAGGAGAGAGATTGGGGGTAGGGGGGTGATTTCTAGTTTCTCATTTCCAGCTCTTTTTCTGTTGTTTAAACTTGTTTGTCACAATTCGGCACTCTGGAGTTCTTTATAAAATAATTCTGACATTTGATGACAGGCACCAAAAAATTTAAAAAAATAAAAAGTTCAAACCAGAAGTATATACATATATAAACAGAAAGGTTTCCATAGGGTAAAATAATTTCTCAGAAAACATTCACTAAAAATTTACAAATTATCAACTTCAAAAAGACAAAAAGGTATTCACAGCTAGAGTACCTTGCAAATGTTTGGAAACTCCCAAGTAATTTTTTTTTGTATGAAGTTTCTCAACACACACCCCTTTTATACAACTCAGTCACCTGAAAAAGACAAAATTTACCAGCCAAATTGAAAAAATAAAATAAAATAAAATGAAATGAAATAAAAATTTCTTAAATACAATAAAAAAATAAACAAGATTGATTAACGGCATGTCAAACTGACTGGCATTATTTTATGCTTAAAGGTTAAGGAATCATATACATTGCATGATTAAATTTACAATTTTTGTGTAGCTATTTCTTAAGAGTTTTTTGCACAGTTATATGGTTTCAAGTATTCCTATCTAATATAAATAATTTGCTTCAAGCATTATCCAATGATAATAATTTATACACAATTATATGGTTTCAAGTAACCACTTATCAAATGATAAGCATTTGTTTGCATACAGATGCATGGTTTCAAATAACTAATAATACTTAGTAAACAATTATAGCTTCAGGAAACTCTTACTAAAAATAATTTGCACTGAATTATTCCTATCCAATACAAATAATTTTCTATCAACTTGATACATAGATCCTAACAGGTACCACCATTCCAGGTCAAAGTGGACCTGAGAGTAATAACCATGAAGGTTTGGTTTGGTTTTATGGCATATCAACCACTGTAGGTTATTTAATGCCAAATCCTGTATACACATATTTAATATGATTCGTAAACATTTGTAGAAAACATTCTTAAATAAGCCTATGCTTTTTTTTTGCAAACAGTTAAATGGTTTCAAGTATTGCTATATAACCATTACAATTTAACATCAGTCATTTGTTTGCATACAGTTTGTTCTATTTGGCCCATAGATAAGACCCTACCAGGTGCTACAACTTCTGGTCAGAAATGGCAGAGGAGCAATGGCAATGAAGGGGTACTCCACATTCCCCAAATCTGGAGCCTTGCTATCAGACTGTTTTAAGCCATATCAAAGACACTCATTGCCGGGGAGTGGCTACTCCTCTGCAGAGATGCAGTTGGTGTATTCTACAGCCCCAGCCAGATTTTCAGAAGTAAAACCCCACTATCAGATTGAGTTTAATGTCATACACTGGACATTTTTCCCCCCTTACCCTTCTTCAGGATATACAGTCAGCATATTGTAAGACCTGTAGACAAGGGAGAATCAAAATTGGGTCAATTACATACAACCCTTTGCAATGAAAAATCAACAAAGAATGGACTACATCAGCTTAGAAAGGGTTAAAAGTACTTACTATCTACAAAATAAACAGTACAGTTCCATCCCATCTCTTTTCTTTCAATACCTACTTTTTCCACAACCAAGAACTTCTCAACAAATCAACACAATGAAAATGATGGTAACTGCTTTTTTTTCCTTTTTATCTGGCCATGTAGTTGCTTAACTACTTAAAAACCATCTTGTAAAACCATTTACATGATTTTTTTCTTTTTTTTTTTAAATATATCAAAAGATAATGGTGATGACCAACTAGTTTTATCACGAGTTAGCCAAGCTAGATGAAGAGAGTTATTAAAAAGATGCCATAAGAGGTGAAATGAAATAAGAATTTTTTTTAAGTTATCAAGACAGAATCTTTAAATTACTGGGAATAAACGAGTTTGGCTTTTATGCCATATTAACCCTTGTAGATTTAATGCTAAAACCTGATATATATATATATATATATATATATATATATATATATATATATATATATAGTATTATTCAGTCCAGTTAAACCGGGGTTGGGAGGAATTCCATCAGGACAAAAAAACCATTCAACAGTGAATATTTAAATTTTTCTGGTAAAGAGCTCAATGTAACTTAATTTTTTTTCGTGTTTTTGATTTTATCAAAAACACATAACAGGATGGAAATAAATCTATAATCCTAATGTGACCGGTTTTGTTTTTTCTTAAAGAAATTATATATTTTGGAGGTGCCCGTGGTGTAATGGTTATCATCGTAGGAAATGGACACGGCGACAAGAGTTCAAATCCTGGATGATACTGATTGCATTTCACATAGCACTAATACCCTTGGGAAAGGTATGAATCCAATTATTCTCCCTCCAGCTATGGGTAAATAGTAGGGAGACTGGGTTCTTCAGCCTTGGTGAGGCAACTAGTCTAGGAGAAGGAAAACTGAATTCAAACCTGTTAAACGCTGCTTA
>OY757913.1:91096521-91109021 GCA_963585895.1 Sepioteuthis lessoniana | reverse complement strand
CTAAAAACTAGAAGTAACTATTCCACATACTACATCCTTTTACTATATGTAAACAAATATTTAACAACTCTTAAATAAATTTATATTTGAAACTGCTATTTAATTCAATAATCACATTAAAAGTTAGGAATTATTAGATACGTTAATACAATATCTGTTTTGCCCAGTCAGTTGGGGCTGTAGAATACACCAACTGCACCTCTGCAGAGGGGTAAGACCCACCCAAAAGAGTGTCCTGATATGACACTAAACAATTTGATGGTGAAGTTCCAGTGATGCAGAGCACCCCTTCATTGCCATCACTCCCAGGTCTACTCTGGCTCGGAATGGTAGCGCCTGATAGGGCCCTATCTATGGGTTAAATAGAACTAAACTGCATGACTAAACTGAATAGCTTGAAAGAGAAATGTTTTTGACAATTAAACTGTACTCATGCTAAATTAAATTGTTTAAGGTAGAACTGGTTATTTGTATAAAAATGGATTTGGCATTAAATAACCTACAAAGGTTGATATGCCCTAAAACTCAAACCAACCAACCAACAATATCTGTTAAAATATCAATCCTTTATTAATTACGATTAACTTGACAATTGATATGCTGATTCTTCCTAATATAAATAACAAGGAACATTTTACGATATGTTTCATAATTAGAAATAGAATTTTAGTAAATTAATATTAGCATTGAGTTATTATTTTCTGACAACATGGATTATATTATTTAATATTTATAATACATGTTTCAACAAAATTAGGAATTCATATTTTATTTATAATTTTAAGTCGCAAGCCACTATTAAATTTTTCAGTATTCACTTTTTTGGGTTTTTTTTTTTCAAAATTCAATAATATTTAGACGAGGTAATTTTTTTTTTCTGAAGAGGAATGCATAAACATATCTGATAATAATGTATAATATTTCCACCGTCAAAAATTTTTTTGATTCACTTCTCTAAATGATATCAAAATACTAAACAGTGTTTTTTTTTTCTTACGGCATTTGAAGAGGGTCATCATAGACCTGAAATAAATTTATAATGATACCAAAGAATTGGTTTGGTTTCATTTCACAGCATATCAACATCCCATCATTTAATGCCAAATCAAATTCAAAAGAAAAGGGGGGGGACAGAAAGATCAGTTCTGTTGGAATTTATTAGTAGGGAAACAGTTTAAGGAAAGAATCTGGTTTTGCTGAAAGTATTTATAGAGAATCATCTTTTAGTAAAAAGGATTTTTTTTTTTTTAAACAAATTATGGAAAAGATCAGATTTTGTTGAAGTATTTCTTATAGAGGAACAGCTTGTAAGAGAAATTTGGTCTTGTTGAAATTTTTTAGATGATTTTTCCATATATATTTATCGCTTTTAGGAATGACACAACATTTTTTTATTTCAATATTTTGGAACAGTTCCTTCATGTCATTGGCACTATAAAAGATTTCTCTTATATGGGCCAGATCGGTACAATCAATGAGAATGTGTTTCACAGTGTATTTGTTCTGGCATGCATGACACATTAGTTGCTGCTTTGCTTCAAGTAAATAAGAATATGTTGTCCTTGTATGACCAATACGATTTCTGGACAAAATGACTTTTCAGTTTTTTCTGTAGCCTTGTTTCCATTCCCCCATGATTATGATAAATGTATTATAAAATTTCCTGTTTTTCAATGATTCCAACACTGATAGCAAATCAGAAAAAAATAATGAATTTGTTATTCCTTGATTCTGAGATGAGGTGAAGAGCCATGTTGATTGCACAAGTTTCTGCGCTGAATATAGGTGTTATTCGGGAAATATTTATGTATTGTGGTACATCCTGTTATTTTCTCCAGTTTAGATCTGGACATGAACCGTGCCAGTGTTTAGGATATTTCTCTTACTTTTTCTAATTCCTCTTGGAAAATTAGTGGGTGAGTTTTGTTTTTGTAGAATTTACAAATTTAAGTTTATGTTTAGGGTTTTCATGGTCCAAAGTGGAATATCTGGTATGATTTTCTTATGGATTTCTGTCAAATCTATGTCTACTTCTCCAATGATTGTTTCTATCCAGAGGCCAAAGGACTTTCTGGCTTTTTCATTCTTTTGAAATAGTTCTTTGTATTACCAATGAATTGAATTTTTTTTTTTTTCTTTTAATTTTATATAAAAAAGATATTTTTGCTCTGCACAAAATTTTTGATGCATGTTTAATTCCAAATTAAATATACAGTTGATAGCCGTTAGCATCGAGCACTCAAACTGGATATTCCTACCCCGTGAATTATTTTCTTCGGATTATATACACAAGTGCTACATTGAAAGAACTAATGAAAAGCTGAAGGCCAGAATTAAACAGCATATCCCAATGAAAATAGAGAATTTTAATGATGGCCCAACTAATAATCTTAAGAAAACACAGAGGTCATCAATTGCAGAATACCTTAATAATTGTGACTGTGCTAAGAAATTTCGTGTAGATTTGTTCTCTACATTGAGTAAGTCAGACTCTTCATTCAATTAAAAAGTACTGGAGACGATTAAAATTTTTTCCGACAGACCATCTCTCTGTAAACATAAAGAATGTCTTCTAGTCACTTAATATTATTTCAATATAAAGTCTTCAGTATAAACTTTTTTTCTTCATCCTACATATTTCTCTTTGTTTTTGTTTAATCCTATCTTCTCAATTTAGCTCTGTTGAGCAAAGATTAAAACCAGTTAGCTAGCCTGTAACTTTTAAGCTTTTATTCTCATTATGACTAAAACTTTGGGTCTTTTTATTGTGTTATTAAATTTTATACAGCCACACGCACATTTTCATTTCCAGCACATGAGGTTAATGTTATGTGGATTCATAACACCGACTTGGAAAGACGTAGCCCCGGAGGTGACCATGTCCTTTGTAGGGAACATGTACCTTCAAGACATTAGGTTAAGTCGTCACACATTTCACCATTACCAGTTAATTTGGCATCGCTTATGTGTGATATGGACCAGTGGCAGAGTTTCGGCTTCTGCATTCTGTGGTTGTTGGTTCGATCTCCAGTGGTGGAGATCACGTTATGCACTGCTGATGAGACCTAATAAGGTTGAAACAGCTGCTCACGTGTTCCATATGTTGCATGTAGGTGTTTGCCAAATTTTCTAGACATGGCAATTCAATAAAAATATAACGTCAATTCCTCTCTCTATATATATATATATATATATATATATATATATATATATATATATATATATATTTTTTTTTTTTCTCCTGTATAAAATTTAATAACAATAAAAAGACCCAACATCTCGACACTGAGTAGTATCTCTGAAATTTGTGAACAAATTTACCTACCTCAGACGCTGCTTCTGAGGTAGGTGAATTTGTCCACAAGTCTCAGAGATACTACTCAGTGTGGAGATGTTGTTTCTTTGATTAAAGCACATGAACTCTGTTTTGTTTGCATTGACGTGGAGGCCTATGCTACCTGCTGCCTGTTCCAGACTATGCAGCAGGGATTAGGCCAGGGAGGTGTATATGACAGAAGTGCTATGTCATCAGCATAGTCCACACCCACAACTAACAAAAGCACGGACAGCAATTGATAGGCTATCGGTCATATGGAAGTCAGACCTATCTGATAAGATAAAGCACAGGTTTTTTTTTTTTTTCTCCAAAGCAGCGGTCATGTCAGTACTACCACATGGATGCTGACTAAGCATATGGAGAAAAGGCTTTATGGTAATTGCACAAGAATGCTACGAGCTGTACTGAACAAATCCTGGAAGCAACATCCCACAAAACAGCAGTTATACAGCCAACTACCACCCATCTCAAAAACCAGCCTAATTAAATGAACAAGACACGAGGGACACTGCTGGAGAACTAAGGACAAACTCATAAGCGATGTACTCCTGTCAACCCCTTCATGCAGGTGAGCAAGGGTTGGACAACCAGCTAGACTTTATCTACAACAGCTCTGTGATGATACAGGATGTAGCATGGAAAACCTGCCAGGAGCAATGAATGATAGAGACAAATGGCAAGAGAGGGTCAGAGAAATCTGTGCTAGCAGCATACCATTTTTTTTTTTTTTTTTTTTTTTTTTAAACCACACACACACACAGCATCAGTGAAAAGTAATTTATACTTATTCATTTCTTGTAAAAATTAGAGTTAAGAAATAATCAAGAATTTTAAAACATGAAGTTACTTTTTAATCACTGCGTGGGGTGGGGGCTCATTTGATAGTATACCAACTCCTAATGGGTTATTTAATGCCAAAACTTGATTCATTTGAGTGGTATTACCTGTTAGGGTCCCATCTATGGTCAAATAGATCTGTTAAGAATACTTGATATCATATAATCATGGGCAAATTGAAAAAATAAAAAACTTTTACGAGAAATGTTGGCAGAGGGCAGAAGAGAAAGATCCATGCTTATCTCAAGACATAGGAAATTAAGATATTGTATTTGGGCAACTACAATGA
Source organism: Sepioteuthis lessoniana (assembly GCA_963585895.1). Classification (NCBI taxonomy): domain Eukaryota; kingdom Metazoa; phylum Mollusca; class Cephalopoda; order Myopsida; family Loliginidae; genus Sepioteuthis; species Sepioteuthis lessoniana. The sequence continues at coordinate 91,104,558 of OY757913.1, read as the reverse complement.
AAACTGAAACAAACACCAACTCCTACACATGCCAATATATGGTGACAGGGTTCATTTTCACATAGCATCACTCTAGGTTGGTTGGGTTTTATGGCATATTAACCAAATCCTCTTTATACATATATATTAATTCTTCTCTTTGGACTACCTCGTTTTTCAATTTTTCTCTCTAATTTTGTTTTTGGCATGACTACAATATCTTGAAAAAAGGAGGGAAACATGATAGCACAACTGATTGATTTTAATGGCATGTCAACACTTTGGGGGTTATTTTAGGATAGGAAAGTGTATTTTTTTTTTATTCCTGTAACCTGGTTTGGTTGTGGAAGTGCTATTCATGTAGAATGTTTTGAAAAGGAATAGCCTACCAGAGCCCATCCCTCTCCAGGTCTACAATTGGTTTGCATAGTTTTTTTTTTTTTTTTTAGACTGGTTGTCATACCATGGTTAAAGAGCCTAAACTGTCCAAATATTCACCCATAGCAGGAGGGAGAATAATAGATTCATACCTTTCCCAAGGATATTAGAGTTACATGAAATGTAAATAGTATTGGTCAGGATTTAAACTCAGTCATACTACAAAAGTAGTAATCCCAGTTGGAAAATCTGTTGACAGTAGACCGATTTTTGTGTCATGCTGCCAGTATATCATCTATCCTAGATATCAAACACTCCGTAAATAGAACAACTTATAAGCACAGTAATTATATATACAAAACACAAGATTGCGTCAGCAGATTCGGTCAATAGATTTATTTTTCCATTTATCCTTCAAATAAATAATCTAATCCGCAAAATAAAATTTAGAAGAAAATAGATATGTGACAATTACAAAAAAACAACCCAGTGAATGAGTTCTGTAGGCCATAATCATGTGGAGATCGCTCCCACCCTGCTTTTAAATGCTTTCAAAAGGCTGATTTATTAAAAATCATGTTTAATACTGATTTTATATCCATAACTAACATGCCAGCAATAAATTAAATTTGATTAAAAAAAATAAATAAAAAAAAAAAAATACTGCAACACAATAGATAACAAAAACATGAAAACAAAAACCTGCTTTTTATATTTAGGTAAAAACCACCATATTTATCTTTATTGAGCCATCTTTAAATTCTTGTCAGCTCAGCCAGCCATAGAATATGCTGCCTGAATCTCTGCTCAGGGGTAAGACTCGTCCCCCGAATGCAAGTCTTGAATATGACATTAAGTCATCTGATGGTCAGGGTCCAGTACTGGAGTTTGGGAGAATGTGGAGTACTCCTTCATTGCAATTACTCCCAGGTCTACTCTGATCTGGAGAGGAAGCAACTATAAGGGTCCCAACTATGGATCAAATAAACTGTAATCATTCACTATACTACAAACCATTTCGCTAATAAATAGAACTATTAGTGTTAGATAGCAATACTTGAAACCATTTACGTGTGAAAATAAAACTGAGTGTTAGCAATATTTGAAACCATTTCATCATCAAGTCGTAAACCATTTAATGCCATCCAAACAAATGAGACCTGGCTTGTGTACAAATAATGGTACCAACAAACTGTTTATTTAAAAAAAATATAAATATTTAATCTATACATGTATAAACAGGATTTGGCATTAAATAACCTGTAAGTGGGTGATATGCCGTAAAACAATCAGCGAACCAACCTTAAATTCTTGTGTGAATAAATGCAAGATAATTATTTGCTTTTATTCTTTCCTTGGCAAGATGGGTGTATTGATTAGAGGTTTATACTTTTAACAGGCTTTTAGAGTACTACAAGTTATTTGCTGGGGTTTTTTTTGTAGAAAACACATTAAATAATGGGAAGACCAAAATCCAAAATTAACAATTGATTTACATTAAAATCGTATCCTAGCTGACCTAAAAAAGTAGGTTTGTAAGAGATTTTACAAATTGAATTGTTTTTGAGCTTCTTTAACATATACTAAAATTTCATGTCTATAACCATCAGTGTTTAAACATTAACTTGATGTCAGCTCTGAGAGTAAGGTTTAGAAAATACTGACTGCATCACCGGCACAGGGGTATTATACAACTTCCCTTAAAATTGGAATGGAAAAGTCTAGCACAAAATAATTTGGCACACTTCCAAAACCCATGAAGGGGAACATTTGTACCAAATTTCAAGTAATTCTGTGTCAGTGGGTGTAATGCTGTGGTGGAATGACCCAGACTTAAAAAAAAAAAAAAAAAAAAAAAAAAAAAAATGATCTGAATATGACATTAAACAGTATCTAATGATGAGACTCCAGTTTTAGACCCCTGGAGAGTATGGAGTACCCCTTTCATTGCCATTACTCTCCAAAATCCACTGATCCGGAGTGGAAGTAGCTGTTAGGATCCCATCTTTGGGTCAAAAAGATTTATTTGAAAATTAATATATCAAAATATATAAGATCAAATAACTGTGCAAACAAATGATTATCATCAGATAGAAATAGTTACCTGAAACCAAATAAGAGGTGTCCTCGTGGTGTAATGGTTAAAGCGATAGACTGCGGAATCATAGTAAGCGAGTTTGTACTCCAGTCGTGCTAATTACGTTCACTTTCGGGCAAATACCCTTGGGAAAGGTATGAACCCCCCTTATGCTCCCAGCTATGGGTTAAATAGTACCACTACTGTTCTTCTAGGAGAATGGCATTAGATAACCTAAAAAGAGTTGATATGCCATTAAACAAAGAAACCAACCAAATAAGAGTGTGTGTGCGTATATATATATATATATATATATATATATATATATATATACACACACACACATACATACATACACCATACAAAGTTCGTTCAAAAAATTCTAAGCCTCATCGAAATTTTAGATTAATTACGCACCTCTTACCTTTGTATGGACTTAACCTGCACAGAAATTAAAGGTAGAAATCTGAATGAGTTTTTCTAGTTTTATAAGAAGTGATAGCTTATTGACACAACAGAAATCTTCAGCTATGGCTCTCCTTTCTGGGTGAGGGACAGAACTTTATGTTGTATGTGTGTGTGTGTGTATATATATATATATATATATATATGTGTGTGTGGGAATAAATACAAATTTCTGAGTATGTTTCCTCACTCAGGCTAATGTCAAAATAACCTACATCAAGTCAAATTGTTAATACGCATGATCAACATGCAATGTACAATTGTACGTGCTAACAAATGGCATTTATCACAATCATGGTCTGTCTAATTTACATAATCATTTCAAAAAGCAGGTTTTAATGAATAATTTATTTTCATCTTTTAATGAAGTAATGCAATTTGTTGTGGACATCTAAATTAAGGCTTACTCCAGTAGTTTGAAAAAAAAATGCCATCTACATAGATGCATGCATTGATAAGCATACATGGCACAAGAGGTTAAGAAAGTAAATTACAACTATAATAAAAAGAAAACAAATACACAAATATATAGTAACTGTCTTCATTCTCATATAATATCATTAAGGTTCTATTGTTAGAAGTGGGGGTTTGGTTTCTTTCTTTTGATGGCATATAAAACTTTTGGTTATTTAATGTCAAAACCATTTTCATACAAGAACAGCAGTAGTACTATATAACACAGAGGTGGGGTATAAGGGGACTTGTACCTTTCCTAATGTTTGATTTGGTTTGGTTGGATTTTATAGCATATCAACCATTGTAGTTTACTTAATGCCAAATCTTTATACATATACACTTAATATATAGGATTTGGTTTAATGGCATATCAACAATTGTAGGTTATTTAAAGCCAAATCCTTTTTATACATATATATATTCAATATATATGATTTGTAAACATTTTGTTAACATTTCCAAATGAGCCTGAGTTTGTTTTTTTTGTATACAGTTAAATGGTTTTAAGTACTGCTATTCAACATGAATAATTCTGACACACAGTTAAATTGTTCCAAGTATCGCTACGTTATATACCATAACTATAAACATTAATGGGTATGTTCCAACCCTCAAATACATTGGACACTATTGTTAATATGCTGATTAAGTAGTACACCACTAGCAGTGATTTACCTTCTCCACGCCACTGGCAAGTATTGTATTTTGTTAATGATATGATTTCTATTTCATTTCCAACCACCGTTTTGTTTATTTCTCATTCAGTAACTCTCGTTAAGTGACAACAGGTATGTATCACTAACAGTTCAATTAAACATCAGTAATTTGTTAACACCTCGTTAAATAAACAAACAGTTCTATTTCTAACAATACGAATTAATAAAGTCATTTGTTTGGACACAGTTTAAATGGTCAAACAATACTTTTCAACCCATAGATAGGACCTTAACAGGTACTACCACTCCAGGTCAGATTGGCCCCATGAAGTAATGGCAATGAAGGAGTACTCCACATTTACCAAAGCTCTAGGACTGGAAACTCACAATCAGATTGTTTTGTGTCTTATCCTGGACATTCATTGGTGGAAGGGAAGTCTTACCTCTTAGTAGAAATGCAGTCAGCATATTCTATCGCCGCAGCAAACTGGGTTACTTACCCATGGGTATTAGTCCTAAAGTGAATGTAATAACACGACTGAGTTTGAACTCTTTTACTACAATGTCACAGTTCAGCACATTAGCCACTATGCCACAGGCACTCTCACTCACTCTTAGAAAGAATTTGTAAACCTCAACCAACCACAGACACAAAACATTTGCGCAGCAGTGGCTGCTGAAAATTACCTATTTCCAATTGAGATACTGGAATATGTCAACAAATTGATGCAACATTTTCAATAAGCTAAAGTACAAAGCATTAATTATGCATCCCCTCTAAAGGGAGGTTAGTGTTGGAAGTGGAGGAAAGTTTGAATTTAAAAGTAGTTTCTTTTTAGAGAAAAAAAAAAAAAAAAAAAAAAAAAAGCCACTTGCAAGCTCATTCTTTACTAACAACAGCAGGAACAGCAAAAGAATTTGGCAGAAGCAGAGCACATGCAGCTGAGGTCTTTGAAATAGGAAAATTGCAACTAGAAGCCCGTAGGGACAGAAAGAGGGTTCAAGAAAAAGCAAGGGGGATGGGTAAAGGGACAGGATCAGTATCAAAGTAGCCCTATAATGCAGAAGTCTTTGCACACCTTGACATTAATTACTTCTAATTAAGTAATCAGAGAATTTTCTTCTTTGAATAAAAGATTTAAAAAAATTAAAATTTAAAAGAAAAATTTGCCCAAACTTAATCAAAATTTGGTTTGGTTTGGTTTGGTTTGGTTTTATGGCATAGCAACTATTGCTGGTTATTTAATACCAAGATGCACACAGTTAAATGATCAAACAATTCTATTTCTAGCAATTCATTTTAGCATAAGTGAACAAAGTGAAATGGTTCCAAGTATTGCTATGTATCGTTAGCAATTCAATTAACATCAGTCATTTGTTTTCACACAGTTAAATGATCAAACAGCTCTATTTCAAGCAATTAAATTTAGTCATTTACTTGCACTAAAACAGTTTGATTTGACCCATAGATAGGATCCTATCAGGTGCTACCACTCTAGGCCAGAGCTGAAGCTTCACCATTAGATAAAGTTTCAGTCCTCATACAGAGGACATCCTTACCTCTCTTCAAGGGAACCCCCATCAACAGGACTAAGATAGAATACAGAAAAGACAAGGGACCACGAATACTGTATTTTTTAAATCACGTTTACACTTTTTGGAGGTCAATTTTTAAGTATGGTTGGTTGTGTTTTTTTGGCATATCAACTCTTTTAGGTTATTTAATGCTAAATCCTGTATAATATATATATATATATATATATATATGTGTGCGTGCGTGCATGCGTGCGCGCACACACACACAATGGCTCAAGAGACCAGTGTTCAATCCCAGGTTAAATCATACCAAAGACTAAAAACGGTACTAGATTCCTCCTTGCTTAACACTCAGCATTATATCATCATCATCATCATGTCGTGCCACCAGCACGGATATCCCTGACCCTCTCTCGCCACTTCTCCCTATCATTCATCGCCTCTGGCAGGTCTTCAGGGTTACATCCTGTATCCTCACATAGCTGCTGTATGTATGTTCGAGCTGGTCGTCCTGCTTTTGCTTGGCCATATGTGGGGGTCCAAAGGAGTACGTCACTTATGAGCTTGTCCTTGCTTCTCCAGCAGTGTCCTGCGTGTCTGGTTTGTCTAACTTGTATAGTTTTCGTGATGGGAGGCAAGTGGCCATATAGTAGGTGCCTTGTGGGGTGTTGCCGCCAGGACTTGTTCAATATTGCTCTCAACATTCTTGTGTAATTGCCGCCTAGTTTCTTCTTCAGCCGTTTAGTTAGCGTCCATGTAGTGCATCCATATTGCAGTATTGATACAACTGCTGCCTGGAAGAAACTGCGTTTCATTTTATCGGTCAGGTCTGATTTCCATATGATCGAGAGCCTATGGATAGCTGTCCATGCTTTCGTTAGTTGTGGGTCAATGTCTTTTTCGGTTGATGAGACACTACTTCCTAGGTAGGTGAAATTGTCTACTAGTTTCAGAGGGAAATTAGAGACTTAATTCACCAACTTTACTTCTACTTATATATCATATTTACAAATATATATTTGTATGCACACAGTTCAATAGTTTCAACTACTATTACATTACACAAAGAACCATAAAACTAAGTATTGCTATGTAATACTAATAATTCAATTTAATAAGTCATTAAAATGGTTTCAAGAATAGTAAATTATTAAATAGTTCAATTTGACACATAGATGGAACTCTAACAGGTACTACCACTCAGTATCAGAGTGGACCTGGGAGTAAAACCTGAAAGAATGAAGAGAGAGAAATCATGCGACCTAAGAAGAATCCAAAATTTGATATTGACAGAAACAGCGCGTTTTATTTTGCTGTAGGCTTTGCTGCAATTATGTTAATTGCACATATAGGGCTTAATCATAAATCAAAATCCAAAATAGTGCAGGAGACAACTGTCGTGCAAATAGAGGCAGAAGAAGAAAATGAAATTCCTGTTACTGAGTTTAAGCAAGCTCCTCCACCACCGCCACCTCCGGCAGCTGCACCAGAAGTTATTGAAATAGTTGAAGATGAAGAGGAAATAGAAGAGACATTAATAGAATCTTCGGAGACTGATGAATTGGAACTAATTGAAACGCCTGAAGTTAAAGTAGAAGAAGTAATGGTAGAGGAAGTAGAAGAAGATATAGAAGTGCCTTTTACGATTATAGAACAGGTGCCTATTTTTCCTGGTTGTGAGGTGAAACGAAATAATGCCGATCGAAGAAAATGTATGTCTGATAATATTCATAAGCATGTGAATAAAAAGTTTAATTCTTATTTAGCTTCAGAATTAGGATTAAGCGGTAAAATGCGAATTTTCGTGATGTTTAAAATCAATAAAAATGGTGATGTTGTAAATGTAAAGGCTAGAGCACCTCATCCGGCATTAGCCAAGGAAGCAGAACGAGTGGTGAAATCTTTACCAAAAATGAAACCAGGAAAACAACGAAATAAACCAGTAACGGTTCCTTATTCGTTGCCTATAATATTCGTGGTAAAAGAAAGGTAGTACAAATAATAAAGAAAATAAGAATGTAAGTTGTTACATTCTTATTTTCTATTTGGATAGCGATCTTATTCTTTTAAAAATTGAATTGTTTTTTTTCTGTTTCCTTTGGAAAGTGTAATAAAATATTGTCCTGAGGCTAAATTTTTAATATTTATTACATGTTTATTTGAGATAAGACTATTTTGATGAAGGATTTGTCCTTTACTGTTTAAAATGCTGCATATATAATCTTTATGATGTTCGTTTTCTAATTCTACCGTAATGTAGTGACTGGCTGGATTAGGATAAACATTAGTAATTAGGTTAGGTAGTGAACTTTCATTAGTACTTAAGGTGTTTTCAGCTATTTTTATAGAGTAATCTTCTATTTCTCCTTGTGACACTGTGCAATGACTAGTAGTGCTACCAGTGAATCCCATGATCCTCATACGTAGATTGGTGTCATAAACAACGTTTTCTAGAGGTATTGTTATGGTTGTGTTAAGGGTGTCTACATT
>OY757913.1:91086681-91096321 GCA_963585895.1 Sepioteuthis lessoniana | reverse complement strand
CACCCTGCTTTTAAATGCTTTCAAAAGGCTGATTTATTAAAAATCATGTTTAATACTGATTTTATATCCATAACTAACATGCCAGCAATAAATTAAATTTGATTAAAAAAAATAAATAAAAAAAAAAAAATACTGCAACACAATAGATAACAAAAACATGAAAACAAAAACCTGCTTTTTATATTTAGGTAAAAACCACCATATTTATCTTTATTGAGCCATCTTTAAATTCTTGTCAGCTCAGCCAGCCATAGAATATGCTGCCTGAATCTCTGCTCAGGGGTAAGACTCGTCCCCCGAATGCAAGTCTTGAATATGACATTAAGTCATCTGATGGTCAGGGTCCAGTACTGGAGTTTGGGAGAATGTGGAGTACTCCTTCATTGCAATTACTCCCAGGTCTACTCTGATCTGGAGAGGAAGCAACTATAAGGGTCCCAACTATGGATCAAATAAACTGTAATCATTCACTATACTACAAACCATTTCGCTAATAAATAGAACTATTAGTGTTAGATAGCAATACTTGAAACCATTTACGTGTGAAAATAAAACTGAGTGTTAGCAATATTTGAAACCATTTCATCATCAAGTCGTAAACCATTTAATGCCATCCAAACAAATGAGACCTGGCTTGTGTACAAATAATGGTACCAACAAACTGTTTATTTAAAAAAAATATAAATATTTAATCTATACATGTATAAACAGGATTTGGCATTAAATAACCTGTAAGTGGGTGATATGCCGTAAAACAATCAGCGAACCAACCTTAAATTCTTGTGTGAATAAATGCAAGATAATTATTTGCTTTTATTCTTTCCTTGGCAAGATGGGTGTATTGATTAGAGGTTTATACTTTTAACAGGCTTTTAGAGTACTACAAGTTATTTGCTGGGGTTTTTTTTGTAGAAAACACATTAAATAATGGGAAGACCAAAATCCAAAATTAACAATTGATTTACATTAAAATCGTATCCTAGCTGACCTACAAAAGTAGGTTTGTAAGAGATTTTACAAATTGAATTGTTTTTGAGCTTCTTTAACATATACTAAAATTTCATGTCTATAACCATCAGTGTTTAAACATTAACTTGATGTCAGCTCTGAGAGTAAGGTTTAGAAAATACTGACTGCATCACCGGCACAGGGGTATTATACAACTTCCCTTAAAATTGGAATGGAAAAGTCTAGCACAAAATAATTTGGCACACTTCCAAAACCCATGAAGGGGAACATTTGTACCAAATTTCAAGTAATTCTGTGTCAGTGGGTGTAATGCTGTGGTGGAATGACCCAGACTTAAAAAAAAAAAAAAAAAAAAAAAATGATCTGAATATGACATTAAACAGTATCTAATGATGAGACTCCAGTTTTAGACCCCTGGAGAGTATGGAGTACCCTTTCATTGCCATTACTCTCCAAAATCCACTGATCCGGAGTGGAAGTAGCTGTTAGGATCCCATCTTTGGGTCAAAAAGATTTATTTGAAAATTAATATATCAAAATATATAAGATCAAATAACTGTGCAAACAAATGATTATCATCAGATAGAAATAGTTACCTGAAACCAAATAAGAGGTGTCCTCGTGGTGTAATGGTTAAAGCGATAGACTGCGGAATCATAGTAAGCGAGTTTGTACTCCAGTCGTGCTATTACGTTCACTTTCGGGCAAATACCCTTGGGAAAGGTATGAACCCCCTTATGCTCCCAGCTATGGGTTAAATAGTACCACTACTGTTCTTCTAGGAGAATGGCATTAGATAACCTAAAAAGAGTTGATATGCCATTAAACAAAGAAACCAACCAAATAAGAGTGTGTGTGCGTATATATATATATATATATATATATATATATATATATATATATATATATATATACACACACACACATACATACATACACCATACAAAGTTCGTTCAAAAAATTCTAAGCCTCATCGAAATTTTAGATTAATTACGCACCTCTTACCTTTGTATGGACTTAACCTGCACAGAAATTAAAGGTAGAAATCTGAATGAGTTTTTCTAGTTTTATAAGAAGTGATAGCTTATTGACACAACAGAAATCTTCAGCTATGGCTCTCCTTTCTGGGTGAGGGACAGAACTTTATGTTGTATGTGTGTGTGTGTGTATATATATATATATATATATATATATATATATATATATATATATATATATATGTGTGTGTGGGAATAAATACAAATTTCTGAGTATGTTTCCTCACTCAGGCTAATGTCAAAATAACCTACATCAAGTCAAATTGTTAATACGCATGATCAACATGCAATGTACAATTGTACGTGCTAACAAATGGCATTTATCACAATCATGGTCTGTCTAATTTACATAATCATTTCAAAAAGCAGGTTTTAATGAATAATTTATTTTCATCTTTTAATGAAGTAATGCAATTTGTTGTGGACATCTAAATTAAGGCTTACTCCAGTAGTTTGAAAAAAAAATGCCATCTACATAGATGCATGCATTGATAAGCATACATGGCACAAGAGGTTAAGAAAGTAAATTACAACTATAATAAAAAGAAAACAAATACACAAATATATAGTAACTGTCTTCATTCTCATATAATATCATTAAGGTTCTATTGTTAGAAGTGGGGGTTTGGTTTCTTTCTTTTGATGGCATATAAAACTTTTGGTTATTTAATGTCAAAACCATTTTCATACAAGAACAGCAGTAGTACTATATAACACAGAGGTGGGGTATAAGGGGACTTGTACCTTTCCTAATGTTTGATTTGGTTTGGTTGGATTTTATAGCATATCAACCATTGTAGTTTACTTAATGCCAAATCTTTATACATATACACTTAATATATAGGATTTGGTTTAATGGCATATCAACAATTGTAGGTTATTTAAAGCCAAATCCTTTTTATACATATATATATTCAATATATATGATTTGTAAACATTTTGTTAACATTTCCAAATGAGCCTGAGTTTGTTTTTTTTGTATACAGTTAAATGGTTTTAAGTACTGCTATTCAACATGAATAATTCTGACACACAGTTAAATTGTTCCAAGTATCGCTACGTTATATACCATAACTATAAACATTAATGGGTATGTTCCAACCCTCAAATACATTGGACACTATTGTTAATATGCTGATTAAGTAGTACACCACTAGCAGTGATTTACCTTCTCCACGCCACTGGCAAGTATTGTATTTTGTTAATGATATGATTTCTATTTCATTTCCAACCACCGTTTTGTTTATTTCTCATTCAGTAACTCTCGTTAAGTGACAACAGGTATGTATCACTAACAGTTCAATTAAACATCAGTAATTTGTTAACACCTCGTTAAATAAACAAACAGTTCTATTTCTAACAATACGAATTAATAAAGTCATTTGTTTGGACACAGTTTAAATGGTCAAACAATACTTTTCAACCCATAGATAGGACCTTAACAGGTACTACCACTCCAGGTCAGATTGGCCCATGAAGTAATGGCAATGAAGGAGTACTCCACATTTACCAAAGCTCTAGGACTGGAAACTCACAATCAGATTGTTTTGTGTCTTATCCTGGACATTCATTGGTGGAAGGGAAGTCTTACCTCTTAGTAGAAATGCAGTCAGCATATTCTATCGCCGCAGCAAACTGGGTTACTTACCCATGGGTATTAGTCCTAAAGTGAATGTAATAACACGACTGAGTTTGAACTCTTTTACTACAATGTCACAGTTCAGCACATTAGCCACTATGCCACAGGCACTCTCACTCACTCTTAGAAAGAATTTGTAAACCTCAACCAACCACAGACACAAAACATTTGCGCAGCAGTGGCTGCTGAAAATTACCTATTTCCAATTGAGATACTGGAATATGTCAACAAATTGATGCAACATTTTCAATAAGCTAAAGTACAAAGCATTAATTATGCATCCCCTCTAAAGGGAGGTTAGTGTTGGAAGTGGAGGAAAGTTTGAATTTAAAAGTAGTTTCTTTTTAGAGAAAAAAAAAAAAAAAAAAAAAAAAAGCCACTTGCAAGCTCATTCTTTACTAACAACAGCAGGAACAGCAAAAGAATTTGGCAGAAGCAGAGCACATGCAGCTGAGGTCTTTGAAATAGGAAAATTGCAACTAGAAGCCCGTAGGGACAGAAAGAGGGTTCAAGAAAAAGCAAGGGGGATGGGTAAAGGGACAGGATCAGTATCAAAGTAGCCCTATAATGCAGAAGTCTTTGCACACCTTGACATTAATTACTTCTAATTAAGTAATCAGAGAATTTTCTTCTTTGAATAAAAGATTTAAAAAAATTAAAATTTAAAAGAAAAATTTGCCCAAACTTAATCAAAATTTGGTTTGGTTTGGTTTGGTTTGGTTTTATGGCATAGCAACTATTGCTGGTTATTTAATACCAAGATGCACACAGTTAAATGATCAAACAATTCTATTTCTAGCAATTCATTTTAGCATAAGTGAACAAAGTGAAATGGTTCCAAGTATTGCTATGTATCGTTAGCAATTCAATTAACATCAGTCATTTGTTTTCACACAGTTAAATGATCAAACAGCTCTATTTCAAGCAATTAAATTTAGTCATTTACTTGCACTAAAACAGTTTGATTTGACCCATAGATAGGATCCTATCAGGTGCTACCACTCTAGGCCAGAGCTGAAGCTTCACCATTAGATAAAGTTTAGTCTCATACAGAGGACATCCTTACCTCTCTTCAAGGGAACCCCCATCAACAGGACTAAGATAGAATACAGAAAAGACAAGGGACCACGAATACTGTATTTTTTAAATCACGTTTACACTTTTTGGAGGTCAATTTTTAAGTATGGTTGGTTGTGTTTTTTTGGCATATCAACTCTTTTAGGTTATTTAATGCTAAATCCTGTATATATATATATATATATATATATGTGTGCGTGCGTGCATGCGTGCGCGCACACACACACAATGGCTCAAGAGACCAGTGTTCAATCCCAGGTTAAATCATACCAAAGACTAAAAAACGGTACTAGATTCCTCCTTGCTTAACACTCAGCATTATATCATCATCATCATCATGTCGTGCCACCAGCACGGATATCCCTGACCCTCTCTCGCCACTTCTCCCTATCATTCATCGCCTCTGGCAGGTCTTCAGGGTTACATCCTGTATCCTCACATAGCTGCTGTATGTATGTTCGAGCTGGTCGTCCTGCTTTTGCTTGGCCATATGTGGGGGTCCAAAGGAGTACGTCACTTATGAGCTTGTCCTTGCTTCTCCAGCAGTGTCCTGCGTGTCTGGTTTGTCTAACTTGTATAGTTTTCGTGATGGGAGGCAAGTGGCCATATAGTAGGTGCCTTGTGGGGTGTTGCCGCCAGGACTTGTTCAATATTGCTCTCAACATTCTTGTGTAATTGCCGCCTAGTTTCTTCTTCAGCCGTTTAGTTAGCGTCCATGTAGTGCATCCATATTGCAGTATTGATACAACTGCTGCCTGGAAGAAACTGCGTTTCATTTTATCGGTCAGGTCTGATTTCCATATGATCGAGAGCCTATGGATAGCTGTCCATGCTTTCGTTAGTTGTGGGTCAATGTCTTTTTCGGTTGATGAGACACTACTTCCTAGGTAGGTGAAATTGTCTACTAGTTTCAGAGGGAAATTAGAGACTTAATTCACCAACTTTACTTCTACTTATATATCATATTTACAAATATATATTTGTATGCACACAGTTCAATAGTTTCAACTACTATTACATTACACAAAGAACCATAAAACTAAGTATTGCTATGTAATACTAATAATTCAATTTAATAAGTCATTAAAATGGTTTCAAGAATAGTAAATTATTAAATAGTTCAATTTGACACATAGATGGAACTCTAACAGGTACTACCACTCAGTATCAGAGTGGACCTGGGAGTATTGACAATGAAGAGGTACTTCATATTCCCCAAAGCTCTAGGACTAGAGCTCAACCATCAGATGGCTTGGTATCATATTCAGGACACTTGTTAAGGGGTCTTAGCCCTCTGCAATAATGCAACCAGCATATTATACAGCGTCAGCCAACTGGGTTATCAGTTTTTAAGAACACTACTTCACAAAACAATTCAGCAAGATTGATGAAAAGATTATCAAATGAACATGATTATCAGAACAGCCTTTATATATGCATCTCATATCAGAAACATAACAAAAACAACTCAAACAAGAGAATCCATAAGAATCAACGAATATTTATAGATTCTGATATTGGGAAGCGTTAATTTTAGAACCAGCTTTTGATTTTGGCCGACAAAAAAAAAAAAAAATTAGATTATGGTTTTATTATAGAAAATAAAGACAAGAATGTGTACTAAGCTAGATTTCAAAAAAAAAAAAAAAAAAAAAAAATTAACTGTACGCAAATTCTCTAATTCTTTTTATAATATAGGAGCCTAGTACCATTCTCCATGATGGGATTATTTATTTACACATAGATTAGCACTTCTGTTTTTGTTTGGGTACAAGTTGAGAAGATTGGATTAATTTGAAAGAAAGCAAGAGAAAGAGAGCCAAAAGAGAAAGAGAGCAAAAAGAGAAAGAAGGAAAGAAAGAAAAGTGAGGGATGAAGGAAAGTGAAAGAAGAAAGTATGGAAAGAAAGAAAGACAGCAAAGAAAGAAGAAACTGAAAGTGACAAAGAGAAGTGAGAATTAAGAAGTATAATTTATAGAGAAAAAAGAAAAAAGAAAAAAAAAAGAAAAGAGAAAGAGAAATTATGTCATTCAGTCTTTTTTCTCTTTTACTTTGAGCAGCATCAAGTAATGCCTCATGCGACCATAACAGAATTTTTCATTACTTTGTAATTTTTTTTTTGTTTCTGGAACAATGCTTACTAGTAATCAGAATTTTCCAAGATCAAATATTTTCATTATTTAACACTATTTATTTATTGTATTTGTCTATCTTTTCTCTTCATTCATTTTGTGACAGGGATTCAGGTCAAACTTTGTTTTTTTTACAATAATCTAAAAAAAAAAAAAAAAAATGAATAAATAGATAAATAAATTTCAACAGTCCCCAAGTCAAAGTCCCACAATCAAAATGTTTCTTTACTTCAACATCTACAGTCATTAATATCGAAATAAAACTAAAAAATTTACAAAGCAGTAGTCCTGCGCACCCCACAAAGACCTGGGTGACTTATCACTACTTCGCCCACCTCTTTGATTCATACCATCCTCAAGATCAGATGGAACGACTTTATCGCAAACATCGATGTCCTTGAAACTACCAAAATCCCTAGTATTGAAGCAATAAAATAAAGCTGGCAATGAAGGGTGTGCTCCACTTTCCCCAAGAGATCCAGAAATGGAACTTTATCACAAGATGTACTCTAGTTTCATACACAGGATACACCCCTTTTTTGCAGGAGAAGGTCTTACCCCGCTACATAGGGTACAGTTAGCATATTCAAGGCCCTATCAATAGGACAGAATTCAGAAAGGCATGCATCTGTCTCATGCAAGAGATAGAGCAGACTGAGCTTTTTAGTCTTGATAGGGAAACCAGCTTAGAAGAAAAACTGAATTCAATTTTAGCTCCACTGACACACTAAGCAAAACAATCCTTTTTCATAGGAGAACCCTTCATGAAAAATGCAGTCACACAAGGATGGATTGATTATTTAATGGCATATCAATCTCCTATAGGTAATAATAAACGTATTTTCAGTGTTCCCTTGTATTTTTTTTTTTTGCTTGCAATCATTTGTTTACACAGCTATATATCAAGTCATCCTACCTAACAAAAATAATTCCCAAAGACAAAATTTGTTGGTTGGTTGTGTTTTACAGCATATCAACCCTTATGGGTCATTTAAGGCCAAATCCTGTTTATACATATGTATATGATTTGTAAGCTAACAGTTTGAAACATGCCAGAGCTTATTTGTTTTCACACAGTTAGATAGTTTCAATTATTGCTATCCAAAACAAAAAATTCTATTCAATATTAATCATTTATTAGCAAACAGTTCAATGGTTTCAAGTATCGCTACCTAACACTAATAGTTTTATTTGCACACATTTAAATGGTTCCAAGACTTGCTATCTAATACTATGAATTCAGTCAGTAATCTGTCCACAGTTAAATGGTTTCAAGTTTAGAAAATAATTCAATATTTGTATTTGACTTATAGATGGAACCCTAACAGGTATTACCACTCCAAGTGAGAATGGACCTGGGAGTAATGGCAATGAAGAGGTATTCTACATTCCCCAAAGCTCCAGATTTAATGTCATAACCAGAACACTCATAGATGGAAAGGAGGTCTTACCCCTTTATAGAGATGCAGTTCTCATATCCAACTGGGCGAGATATCTGATACTATTAATTTATAACAATAATCATTTTTTCCACAGTTATATGGTTTCAAGTATTCCTTTCTAACACCAATAATTTAAAAGCAATTATATGGTTTCAAGTAACTCATAATCCTTAGTAAACTAATACAGCTTTAAGTAACTATTAATATAAAAGTTTTGCACAGTTATATGGCATCAAGTATTCCTATCTAATACAAATAATTTACAAAGACATATTTGACCTAGAGATTACCACACAGGATCATAGTGGATTTGGGAGTAATGACAAGGGGCGGGGTTCCACTTCCCATAAAGTTCCAATAGTGGACCTTTACCACCAGATGCAATTTAGTGTTATACCCAGGAATATCCCTTTTGAAGGGGGAGGTCTTTTCCCACAACAAAGGATCCAGTCAGCCTAATCTAAGCTCTAGTCACAAGACTAAGGAACTCACAATATTTCTACTGTTATAGTGAGTACACCATTATATTCCATCATAAGTTTTTAATTCAAAAAAAAAAAAAAAAAAAAAAAAAAAAAAAAAAAAAGTCAATTACACAACATTAGATAAATAGAAATATTCATGTCAGTAGAAATACTTGAAACCATTTAACTGTGTACAAAAAAATGATCTCAGACATGTTTAAAAAATGTAGCTACAAAAAGAAGTTTACAAATAATATATATTCAATATATATGTATAAAGAGGATTAGGCATTGAAAAACCTACAACGGTTGATATACCATAAAACCCAACCTAACCAAATCGCATGTATAAAGATGATTTTGGCATAATGGTTAGAGTGTCCACCAATGGCCCAGGTGACCTGGGTTCAATCCCAGGTCGAGTTGTACCAAAGACAAAAAAAAAAAAAAAAAAAAAAATGGTACTTGATGGCTCCTTGCTTAACACTCAGCATTATAAGGTACAGATCAAAGGTAAAGTGGAGCAATCCAGGGAAAGGAGTAGCGCTCTGGTGTAGTAGCTATCGAAAAGAAAGCCAACCATGGTCACCAACTTTACTTACTTACTATAAAGAGGATTTGGCATTGAATAACCTAGAATGATTGATATGTCATAAAACCTAACCAAACCAAATGTTTGATATATATGTATAATATTCCATAATTCCATAAAACTAAATCAAACCAAATCATATATATTTAATATATATGAATAAAGAGGATTTAGTATTAAATAACCTACAATAGTTGATCTGCCATTTAACTGCATGGGAAAAAAAAAAAAAAAAAAAAAAAAAAAAAAAAAAAAAAAAAGAGAGAGAGACTGGTTTAAAAATGTTAA
>OY757913.1:91066681-91081681 GCA_963585895.1 Sepioteuthis lessoniana | reverse complement strand
CCCAATTAATCACTTTATCAAAAGGTCAGAAATAGTTAATGTTTGTCGGCACAAGAAAAGTTGGCTTCTTGGTAAATAAGTCACAATTTAATTTTATCTTATTACTTTGATTGTTTATCTTTTTTTAAATACTAATTTTATTCTTCTTGGCAGCCTTTTAATCAATAAAATGTAGTTTGGTCCAACCCTTCTTTGATCAGAATTATCCTGATGATCCATTTAAGTGAAACCAAGGTAGATTTTTTTTCTGACTCTGCAGTCATTCATACACACACAAGTTAGAATTTAATGCTACAAATGCCTCCAAACTGCAGAATCTATACCGTCCTCAACGCAAAAATAATGCATGATAATAATTTATCACTTCAAAGACGTGAAACTCAGAGTCATGAGTTATTACTTATCATTTTTTGTAATTATTGATATATTGCTTTGCATTTTTTGTATAAATTTGGTGGTTTGGAGATGATATTAAGTCTAACGTAAAATTAGGCAGGTTTTGATCCCAGCTTCAAGCGTCTACATGTCTAGCCACACTAAGGAGTTGTGATAAAATGAAACTGTCCGTGGATGACAATACATACACTCCTCCACGGAGGTTGAGCACTCTGGTGAAGGAATTTAGGGCTGCCACTTGCATAATGCAAAGCTCTTTGAATGAATTGAGCACTCTGGTAAGGCAAAAAAATGTAAAAAACAAAAGCTACTACATAATACCTTATAATTCCAGAGCTGACGTGGTTCACTTGTTGGCTGAAGGGTATGATACTAAGTCTAACATAAAGTTGGGCGGGTTTTGATCCCAGCTTCAACTGTCCTACTTGTCTAGCCACACTGAAGAGTTGTAATACAACAAAACAGTCTGTCTATTGATGACATTATATATGTGAAAGTAAATATGGATTAAAATCCGACAGTATGAAGGTAGCAGAAAAACATTATCCAAATAATCGCTATGTGAACTATTTTGATATGTAAGTCCTGATGATGGTTACTGAAACTGAAACATTAACGTCGACTTTACATCATGATATATTCACCTATATGGATTATGTTTTTTTCTACCAGCTTCATTATATATATATATATATATATATGAGTGGGGTTATGTTATCAGGCTGATGTAAATTTAGCAGGGTTTTGATCCCAGCTTGAAGTATCTTGCATATCAAGCCACACTGATGAGTTGGGGGTACAACAAAAGTGTGTAGATGACAATCTATATATGCTCCCTCCCCCAGGGGGTTGAGCACTTTGGCAACTTGCATAATGCAAAGCTCTTCTAATGAATTTAGCACTTTGGTCTCCAATAGCATAAAATGCAAGCAAAAAGAAGTTCATACATATACATTAAATCCCCTAGCTTAGGGTTGGGGTTACTGATGGTTGTGGGGTTATGTTATCAGGCTGATGTAAATTTAGCCAGGTTTCAATCCCAGCTTGAAGCATCTTGTTTCTCTAGCCTTGCTGATGAGTTGTGATACAACAAAACTGACAGTGGATGACGTTATATATGGAAATAAATCCAACAGTATGAAGAAAATGGAAAAACGATGTTCTCCAAATGTGATGAATTTATTTATGATTGTAAAAATCAACATCAAAATGTTTCGGTTTTATTAAGCCTTCATCAGGACTTAGTGATGAACAACAATGGATGTTAATTTTTCTCCATCATAAAGTCCTGATGAAGGTTTAATAAAACCAAAACAATTTAACTGATTAATCAAAAATAAATTCATCACATTTGGAATATATATATATATATATATAATTTTGTGGCAGAGAGTGAAAAAAAATTTTTTTTTTTCCTCTAGCAAACATCATACTGAACGAAAACAAAATAGAAAACAGAGATGAGAGGGGAAATAAAAAAAAAAAAATAAAAATAAAAAAAAAATAAATGAAAAAACATTTCTATAAGAGAATGACAATAAGCTCTGAAATCTAAGATGTCAATTTTTTTTTTTTTAAATAAAAAGATTAAATTGTGATAAAGATACTAAGTGACTGGGCGGGGGGTTCTTTATTTTTAAAAAATTGAAACTGTTGAAAAAACTTATGGAATGAGAAAGAAAAAAAAAATAAACAAAATAAAAATTTTAAGAAAAAAAAAAAAAAAAAAAAAAAAAAAAAAAAAAAAAGAAAAAGTAAGCAATTTTCCCTATTCTGAATTTCATAGATATAAACCGATCTTAACCAAACGTACAGAATTATTTGCAATTTGTGTTTCAGTGACAGAGAATTTTTATGATGTACCAAAGAAAAACTAATTCAGACAAGAACCACAAATTTGAACATGAAATGTAATCCATTTGTGCAGATGTTCATACAAAACAACTAATTATGATGTCATAATGAGGTTAATTCTTTCAGTGGTTCTTTTTAAGTAACCCAGTTGGTCCAAGTTCAATATAAGAATTAGCCTTCTAAACCTAAAGGGAGAAACACTTTGTGGTACTAATAATGAACTAACTGCCCAACTGTCACTTGAGAATTAACCTAAAGCTTGCCAACTAAAAAGTGGGAAACTGAATGAAATTAATTCAATTAATTCCATGGGAAAATGAGTAGAGATGGGATGGAAAACTGAAGCCAAGAAGTATAGAAGAGGGGGAGGGAAAGGTTTCACACTTCTTAGAACACAGCAATTAGCATTTTGCCAAGAGGAGAAAAGAACATCAGAAACCAAAACTTCTCAGAAATAAATGCATCTCAACCAGTAGGAATAGGTTGGTTGGTTTGGTTTCTTTGCTTAATGGCATATCAACTTTCATGGGTTATTTCTAGTCAAAGTTATTCTTGTAGAAGAGCAGTGTCCCAAAGGTATTAGTCCAAAAGAGAACATAATAGCACAACTGGTCTGGTTGGATTGGGTTTTATGGCATATCAACCATTGTAGATTATTCAATGCCAAATCCTATATATATATATATATATATATATATATATATATATGTGTGTGTGTAAACACATTTTATAGATAACATTCTTAAATGAGCCTGAGCTCTTTTTTGGCACACAGTTAAATGGTTTCAAGTATTGCTATATAAAAGTCGCAATTTAACATAAGTCATTTGTTTGCAGTTCAGTTTTTTTTTTTTCCATTTGACCCATAGATAGGACTTGATACAACTTGATACAACTTCAGGTCAAAGTGGACCTGGGAGCAATGGCAATGAAGTGGTACTCCACATTCCCCAAATCTCTAAGGTTGGAGATTCACCATGAGATGGTTTAGTGTCATATCCGGAAAACTTGTTGGTAGAGTGGGGGGGGTCTTACCCCTTGGCAGAGATGCATTCAGTGTATTCTACAGACCCAGTCAACTGTGCTGAGCATGACCGGAGTTTGAACTTGCTTACTTTGAGACTGCAGTCCAGCATTTTAACCAATACACCACAGGGACTTCCTCCACTAAAAATTGGTAATTACAAAATTTCCAGTTCTATTTATCATACGTTATTAAATCAGTAGACTAATTCGTATACCTTGTGAGCAATATCTCATCTAAAAGCAATGTTGATATATGCATAGGACTGTATGGCCAGCTATCAACAGGTTATTGACTATATGGATATCTGGTCTCTGATAAAATAAAATGGGAATTCTTTTGAAACTGTAGCAATGTCAGTATTATTGTATGGTAGCATCATATGGACTAACTGAACCCTTAGGAAAAAGCGAGATGGGAACAACACAAGGATGCTGTATTAAACAAATCCTGGAACAAGCACCCTCCAAAACAGTAGCTGCATGACAGCTTACCTGCCATCTCACAAACCATCAGAGTGAGATGAACACGACATGCTAGGAACTGCTTGAGAAATAAGGACAAACTCATTTCTCTTATGGACTCCTACACATGGGCATACCAGTATTGGTCAACCAGCAAAAATTTACATTCATCAGATCTGTGCAGACACTGAATGATTTTAACTGTTTATATCATTACTATACAGTGGTTTCAACTCATTGCAATAAAACTTTTATATAGGACCTTAAACCCTCAAACTTCAAACTTTTACCTTAATGAGGATGGGTTGAAAAGTTCATGTGACATATCTGCTACTGATTATTTTTTCACCAATGTGATCCAAGCACTGCAATGCCCATGGAAGTAGTATATGAACCACAAAGAGGACTATGTTGAAAAAAATCTCAAAGCATGTCAACCCTTGTTGGGTTATTTAATTCTGAAGTCAGTTTTTTTTTTAAATATGGCTTAAAGTAATTATTCTTAATACAAATAATTTGCACAAAGTTATATTGTATTAGATTGAAATATCTCATACAAATAATATTCAAGCAGAAATCAACTTGTCCCATAGATGAAACTAACAGGTACTACTACACCTTATCTTTGTGAATCTAGGAGTAATGAAACTAATAATTTATACACAATTATATGGTTTTAAGTATGGTATTTGATGGTGTATAAGACGTGCCCTAATTTCAGCAGGGCAAATCGAGAAAAAAAAGCTCAGCACTAATATTAAACATGATGAAATTAATATAATGAATATTATCAATGATAACACTTATTTTGCATGATAACCTTTTTAATTATGACAATAGGTATATGAAAGTTACTCTAAAGTCTAAGTTAAAAGGAGTTGCCAGGTAGTTCATTTCAGCTGACTATTGCAAATTTTAAACCTACATATGGCATATAAGATGCAGGGGAATTTTTAAAGATATTTTTTAGTAAAATAAAAAACTGTGCTTTATATGCCTTCAAATATGGTAACTATTTCTATTTAATCATAATTTATTAACACACAATTATATAGTTTCATAGAGCATGGATTCCCTCAACTCTTGCCATCCATTCCTATTATCCATTACTCTTAGTAGATTTTCTAGGCAGCACCCAGTGTCCACAGAGCTGATAAACATAAGTCTTTCCTGATCAGCCAACACTGGTATTTAATTATAATATTCATTTATGAACAGTTATATGGTTTCAAGTACTCCTATTTAAAACTAAAAACTTATAAACAATTTTATGTTAGTATAGTTTCTGCTTAAAAACTGACCTTGCAATTGCATCCTACCTATGGCTGAGAAGTTGGATAAATACATATCCCCTTTTCATTTTCTTCTCAAAATTGTTTTACAAAAGCATTTTGCAAGAAACAAAAATCAGGTTATTTGATTTAATGGCATATCAACCTTTGATGTTTATTTAATGCCAAATCCATTTTATACATACATTATAATCAACAAATGAATAGTTTGGAGTTTTTTTTGGTGGGGGAGTCTTACTCCTCTGGAGAGAGGCAATCAGAGTATTCTACAGCCTCAGCCGATTAGGCTGAACATCTTTGTGTCATATCCAGGATATTTGTGGGCGGGGCAGGTTACCTCTCAGCAGAGATGCAGCCGGTGTATTCTACAGCCCCAGCCAACAAGAAACAAAGAGCAAATAGAACCACAGTTATAATACAATAAATGTTTTATTTTTCAAAACTTTTACCGGCACTGTACAAGACAGCATTTGTTGGGCCAAGATCATCTTTTCAGTATAAATGAATATAAGTCTAAACAACATGGAATAATTACCATGGAATTGGCTTGTGCGAGGGGGGTTGACTTTCAGGAATTTTAGATTAATCAAAATCATAAAAGAATTCCAGAGGAGTGAATTAAAACTACAATGTAGAATTACAGATTATATCAAAATTACTAACCACCTGTGTAAATCTGTGCAGAAGCAACACATTTGCTTTGTGCTCAATAATCAAGTGCAAGGGGAGGAAAGCATATAAAATGGTTTTACGCTTAAGGCAAGAATCCATAGAGCATGGAGGTAAACTAGAGTTTCTGCAACAAAGTCATATCCATGACTTTTCTTTTGTTGGAAGGGAGAGGGTCTTACCCAACTCTGTACGGGATACAGGACGGGAAGCAAATCTGTACTCACATGAGGAAAATGAAAAGGAGAGATACAATTGTTAAAACAATTTCTGGTATGCTTGGCTGTTGTTCCTTAACCAGTAACTTATTTACGTGGTGCCTTCAATAAGTTTCCAGACTTTTGGTATAGGCATTTAAAAATTGCCATAGACTCTTGAAAATTCACTATGTTATTGCAATACATCTTATGAGATGACTGACCAATTTTTATGATTTCAGGTTCAAAACAACAGCTACAGCAGGAATTTGAATACACCCTACTAAAGCCTGATTGTCACAGCTGGGGAAATTCAAAAATGCAATCTGGACGTGACGACACTTTAGAAGAACGATATGCAATAAAATTCTGTTTTAAACTTGGAAAAAATGCCACAGAAACATATGGGATGCTTCAAACTGCTTTTGGACCATCTTGCATGAATCGAGCATCAGTTTTTTAATTGGCATAAGAGATTCAAGGAAGGCAGGGAGTCTGTGAGGGATGATGAGGTGTAGGAGGAGTAAGGAAGTCAATACACCAGAGTTGATTGGCCAAATGGCTAGGGTTAGGGTTACTAAGTTGAAGTTTTAAGGGAGTTCAGCAAGAGATTCCGTCGGAAGAGGCGAGCACTCTTCAAATCGGGTATGTGGCATTTCCACCAGAACAATGCACCAGTCCACAACTGCATCCTTGTCACAGACTATTTGACCAAGATGAGCATCAAGACAGTTCCTCACTGTCCCTATAGTCCAGACCATGCTCCCTGTGACTTTTGGTTATTCCCTAAGCTAAGAGGCTGTCATTATGAGACCTGTGATGAAGGTCATTGACATGCTCATACGAGGACTTCCAGAAGTTGTTGGAATGGTACAAAAAGTGCATTGCAGCTGGAGGAGTTTACTTCAAAGGGGACTTGAGTTTCATGTGTATACTATCAATAAAAGTGCCCATACGAAAAAAGTCTAGAAACTTATGTAATGATCCTCGTATGTAGAAAAGAACGTCAGAATGTTCTGGGACGAGACAGAACAAACAATATCCTCATTTTTTTTAACTACATTTTAGCTAAGTATTTTTTACAATCCTCAGATAAGGCTTTTAAACTGTTACACAAGATTTATTCAAAAATTACTGAGACTGAAGCTGTATTTAAAAAACCTTCAAGTTTTGCTAAGTTCATGGATTCCTTCGACTCTTGCCATTCATCCCTGTCATCCATCACTCTTAGCAGGTCTTCAAGGCGGCATTTGGTGTCTGCATAGAGCTGATAAACATGTCTTTACTGGTCAGCCAACACTGGTGTGTCCATAAGTAGGAGTCCAAAGAAGAACTTCATTTATGAGTTAATTTTTGCTTCTCCATCTACATATGCCTTGCTTGTTTTACCTTCACAAACATAAGTGGCCATACAGCAACGTGTTTTTGTTTTTTTTTGGTGGAGAACTGGGATTTGTTCAAAGCAGCATCCTTGTGAAGTTCCCATCAAGCTTTTTCTCCAAGTATTTTGTTCATGTACTGGTGTTGCAGCCATACAATTAATACCGACATAGCTACAGTTTGGAAAAATTCTCATTTTATTTTAACAGATTCAATAACCTGTCAATAGTAGTTGATGACTTTCTCGAGCAGATGTTGATATAGCTTTCAGTAGATGAGATACTGCTGCCAAGGTATGTGAACTGGTCAATTAATTTCAGAGTCTAGCCACTTAAAGTGAAGATAGTACCATCTTGTTTAAAACACATGAACTGTTTTATCTAAATTCATGTAGTGCCCAGTGCCTCTTGTTACCAGGTCCAGTGTTAATTTTCTTTAGAATAATACCCTTGTCATTCAACATGCTTATTCCAGCAAGTTTTTTTTATTGGTTCAAGCATCTCTGAAACACACTAAAATTATTTTTAATTCCAAAAGCTGATATAAATGTTTGATAGAGTTGGAGAGAATGATTTTAACATCATGTTAACACATTTGGGCTTCTTTTATCCTAAAAGGTTACGATATCAAGTATACCAATCTAATACAAATAATTTCTACACAGATCTATATGACCCATAGATGATACCATAACAGGTACAATTACTCTAGGTCAGAGCGGACCTGGGAGTAATGGCAATGAAAGGGTACTCCACTCTCCCCAGAGCTCCAAAACTTGTTTGTTTGTTTGGGTTTTATGGCATATCAACCTTTGTAGGTTACTTAATGCCAAATCCATTTTTATACAAATGAACAGTTTTATTTTAAACAATTCAGTTTAGTATAAATATAGTTTTTGCTCACACAGTTAAATATCAAATACAATTCTATTTCAAACAATTCAGTTTACCATAAATACAGTTTAGTTCGATTTGACCCGTAGCTAGGACCCTATCAGGTGCTACCACTCTGGGCCAGAGTGAACCTTGGAGCGATGGCAATGAAAGGGTGCTGTGCATTCTCCAAAGTTCCAGCATTACTGGAGCCTCACCATCAGATTATTTAGTGTCATATGCAGGACACTCGTTGGGGGGGGGGGTCTTAAGCCTCTGCAGAGAAGCCGTCAGTGTATTTTACAGCCCCAGCCAACTGGGAAATCCCAAACTTGAGCCTCATCACACGATGCAATTTAGGGACATACCCAGGACAACCCCTTTTTGTTGGGGAGGGAAAGTAGCCCTCTGTAGGGAGATATAGTCATCAGTCTAAGGCCTGTTGACAGATCAAAATAAGATGAGAATGTATCTTGAGAAACGAAGAAAGATTATGCCATTCCTGGTAAAGTAAAAGATGAAATTATTTAAAAGATTGATAAAAAGAATCTAAGCTAGATTCCGAATTGATTTCTGCATTCTAAAAAATTTAAACTCAAATCAAGCTATTCATTTTGACTTGAAATTGGATAGAAGCCTACCAAAAGGAGAGGGGGGGAAAAAAACAATCAAATCAAAATTCAACAGTGACAGTAATGTTTAAATTTTTTTTTTTTTTTTAAAGCTCTAGAATTTCAAATCTACTCTTCATTAATTACAACCAAGCATTTCCTAATCATTACAAATATCAGAGTGCATCAAAAATGGCTCATTGGTCTAGTGGGTATAGTGTTCACCAATGGTCTGGGAGACCTGGGTTCAATCCCACGTCATGTCATACCAAAGACTTTAAAAATGGTACGTGATACCTCCTAGCTGAACACTCAGCGATATAAGGTATTACCAAGGGTAAAGTGGAGCAATCCAGGAAAAGGAGTAGTGCCCTCCCCTACACCTTGGTGAAGTAGCTATTGAAAAAGGAGCCTACTGGTCGCCCTCGACTACGGTTGCCAACTTTACTTTTTTTTACAGATTACAAAGCATCTTCAAAAAGTATCAAGACTGAAGCTGTATTTACCAAGATAGAAATGTACAACAAATGAAACATTGATTTTGTTCAAAATATGAGATGAGGTTAATTGACTGCACAATTACCATGACTAGTTAATTTGGCATCACTTGTGTGCAATATGGACTGTTGACTCAGTGGTAGAGTTTCGGCTCTACATTCTGTGGTCACTGGTTCAATCTCCAGGGGTAGAGATCACGGTATATGCTGCTGATGAGCCCTAATGAAGTCAAAACAGCTGTCCAGTGTTTCTGTATGTCATGTGTAAGTATTCGCCAGATTTTCTGGTCATAGTAATTCAATTCACAATATAATTCCTCTACTGAAAAAAAAAAAAAAAAAAAAAAAAAAAAAAGAGTACAAAATATGAGGTGTTTAAAAACTATCAAAACTGAAGCCGTATTTACCAAGACAGAAATGTATCATAAATGAATGAAATATCAATTTTGCTCAAAATCATCCTCTTGTTATTCACCACACTTAATCCAGTGAGTTTTTCATTGATCGAAGCACCTCTGAAAATTCTCTTGATATAACATACATATATTCTCTCCATCCTCAAATCTCACCTTTGAGATGAATTTTTACTTGAGGAAATAAAAAGTTGCATGGATCTATGTCAGGCAAGTACAAATAATCATTTCTTTGTACAATTATATGGTATCAATTATTCTCATCGAAAGCTAATCTATTTAACATCTATTTCACCCATATATAGGGCTCTTAATAGATACACCCAATCCATGTCAGAGTGGACCTGGGATTAATGGCAATGAAGTAGTACTCTACATTCTCCTAAGCTTGAGAACTGGAGCCTCACCACTTTTTTTGGAGTTTGGTGGGGGTCTTAGCTCTCTGCAAGGGATATATTTAGCATATCCTAAACTATCAATTATCATTATATATATTAGCAAGTATTTAATTTTTTAAATAATTAGATGTTACATTTAATCAGAAAGACTAACGGAACTAAATAACACATAAAAAGATTATACTCATGTATTTTAAAGAGAAATCAATTGAAATAAAATGAAAATGATTGCTTTTAATACTTTTAAGAATAAAACAATAACATTGAAAATCAATAACACCAAGAAATTCTTTGTTAAAACCACTATGCAAATTACCAACACTACATGTAAATTGTAAACCTTTATTTTCTAATGATACATAACACATTGCAGGATTTTAAACACATTAACATCACGGGTTGTTTTGATGCAAATACAACTTAGCTTGACTTTATTAAAATATTGAGACACTTTTAATAAATAATCTTTATTTAATCTTAATTAGCTTAATTAATAATCATTGAGAATATAACAAATAAGTAATTGGGTTGGTTTGGTTGTTTTGTTTTATAATGTATCAACTCTTTTCTGGTCATTTAATGCCAAATTAAGTTATTTTGATAAAAGTTTCAAACAATTCAGTTTAGTATAAATATGGTTTTTGTTTGCACACAGCTAAATATCAAAAACAGTTCTATTTAAAACAATTCAGTTTTGCGTAAGTACACAGGGTCCTATCTACGAGTCAAATAGAACTAAACTATTAGATGCTACCACTCCGGGCCAGAGCCGTGGTCGTCGCTAGTAATATATATCGTGGAGGCCACGCCAGAGCAGACATGGGAGCAATAGCAATGAAGAGGTACTCTGCCTTCCCCAAAGCTCACCATCAGATTGTTTAGTGTCATATCCAGGAAACTCATTGGGGAAGTCTTACCCCTTTGCAGAGAAGCAGTTGGTATATTCTACAGCCCCAGCTGACTGGGTAAAAGAGAATTGGAATGTCAGTGATGACATTTTCGGTTACAGAGAGACAGAGGTATCTCCATTGTAATAAGATATATATAAAAATAAAACATTATGAAATATGCCAATGTTTCAGTCTGTAGATCATCTTCAGAGCAGTGTAATTGATGTTTAATCATAGACATGTGAAAGCATGAAATAAGTTTTGTTTTCAATTGTTTTTGTGCTATTCAATGTTCATTTCAAACTAGTCTGACATCATTTTTTCGTTTGAATCTTGTTTTATTTTTTTTTAATAAGAACTTCATGGTTTAAAAATCATAGGAAAAATATCTAATGTAAGTATATATATATATCATAACATGGATGCTTATCTACAACCACTGGTTTTATGCCGTTTTATTACAACAATCATCAGGTAGAGAAAGCTGATGATTGTCGTAATAAGATGGCATGAAACCGACAGTTGCAGGTAAGTATCCATGCTATTAGATATATATATAAAAACTAATATATATTTATTATCATAATATAATAGCTCTATCACAGATATTGAGCACTCTACAAATTATACAGCATTTGGTCTGCTACAAACCCACCAAGTAAAATAGTGACTATATATATTACATGGACCTTGTGGGTAGAGTGTTCACTAATGGCTCATGAGATCAAGGTTCAATCTTAGCTCAAGTCATACCAAAGATTAAAAAAAAAATTTATACCTCCTTATTTAACACTTAGCATCATAAGGTACGTATCAAGGGTAAAGTGAAGTAATCCAGAGTAAAGAGTAGCACCCTCTCCAACATCTTGGTGTAGTAGCTAATGAAAAGGGAGCCTTCAGGGTCAGCCTCAACTACGGTTGCCAACTTAGTTATATTACATGGTAGTGTGAGTAACCCTGGGTTTCATGTTATACACATTCGTCAGTCCTCCATAAACTCACTAAAAGAGCTCATGAGAACCATATATTAGTCATCCACAGAAACTGTTTCCTTGTATCACAACTCTTCAATGTGGCTAGACAAATAGGAGGCTTGAAGCTGGGATCAAAACTCGCCCAACTTTACGTTAGACTTAGTATCATACAGCTAGGCCAACAAGTGAACCACACCAGCTCGGGAATTATAAGGCATTAAGTAATAGCTTTTCTTGGTTTACATTTATACCATATAACTCTCTCTCTCTCACACACACACACACACACACACACACACAATAAGGAGAAAATAGCTATAATAGACACAACTATCAAA
This sequence comes from Sepioteuthis lessoniana, assembly GCA_963585895.1. Lineage (NCBI taxonomy): Eukaryota > Metazoa > Mollusca > Cephalopoda > Myopsida > Loliginidae > Sepioteuthis > Sepioteuthis lessoniana. The sequence goes on along the minus strand of OY757913.1, from coordinate 91,069,412 downwards.
TACCAAGTAGAATTCTTTAGTCCTTAAATCAAAAGCTCACTATCAGATCACAGTTAAAACAAGAAGCCAGTGGATTTATAGATCATCTATTATTTCTATGCATACACGTGTGTAGCAGAGATAGTCATGTGATCATTTGTTGCACTTGATGAGTATACTTTACTGTTTGATTTCTGCTGTTATCCTAATACTTGGGCTACTGGCCTAATGAGTAGGGTGTTCGCCAATGGTCCAGGTGAGTGGGGTTCAATCCAAGGTCAAGTCATACCAAAGACTCAAAAAAAAAAAAAAAAAAAAAAAAAAAAAAAAAAAAATAGTACTTGATGCCGCCTTGCTTAGCACTATAAGGTGAGGATCAAGGATAAGGAGGAACAATCCAGGGAATTGAGTAGCACCTTCTCCTATACCTCGAAATAGTTATTGAAAAGGGAGCCTTCAGGTCACACTCAACTAAGGTTACTCGAATTTAAATATTAACCTATTTCTAATTATTGGCTGGCTTGTTTCTCACTATTATACAATAATTTCCTGGTAGCACTCCAGTTAAAAACTGAATTTTAATCACATCCTGCTCATAAAGTTGTGTAAATACAAACACACACACACAATCAATTCTACATTTTTAGCAAGATTGCTTTCAGAATTTGATTTGGAAGGTTATATGAAGGTTTTACATGGAGAGAAAAAAAAAAAAAAAAAAAAAGTGAGGCATTTACTTTTTTCACACAAGTTCAAAGTTTATCATAATTTTGCTTAATGAAAATGCTCGGCCACATGTTGCCAGGATGACAATGCTTGCCCACATATTGCCAAGATGACACTGCAGAAGCTCACTGATTTGGGATATGACACTATTATATCCACCATAATCTTCTGATCTCTCACCCACTGTCTAACATTGTTTTTTTAACCATCTGGACACTATTTTATATCCAAAAAACATTCCAATTGAAAGGAGAAGTAGAAACTGCATTTGAAGATTTTCTGGTATCAAAACCTTTAGAGGTTTATCATACAGACATAAATAAACTTGTTGATCAATGGCAGAAATGCATAGGTGTTCAGGGATCATATTTTGACCGATTTAAACTATTTAAATACATAGATTTAGGAATAAAAGTTTATAATAAAATCGGATATTATTTTCCAAACAACCTAATACTAATAATAACTTGTACAGAGTCAATATGGTTAGAAGTATTTCAAGCAAGTATAAAGTTTCAAATAACTAATGATAATACTTTGTTAATTATCACTTCAGTTAAGAGCATCTTTTCTCAATCATCTCTAAAGGCCCTCAAAAAAGTTTCCTCCAAACTCCAACCTTAAATTTTTTTCATTTCAGGTTTGGTCTATTCATTTTCCAGCATATCAACTCGTTATGATTATAATCAAATATTTACAAATTAAACAAAATTAAACATAAAATAACTCCTAACTATATTTTCTGTTCTATTGTTACATAAGGAGCTTTGACAGGCTGGTTAGGTTTGTTTGGTTTTATGGCATATCAACCTTTGTAGGTTATTTAACACCAAACCCATTTTTATGTAAATAATCTCTTCTATTTAAAACAATTCAGTTTAGCATAAGTACACAGTTTAATTGTCAAAAACATTTATTTCAAACTATTCAAGAAGTTATATGTAACAATTCAGTTAAGTGTAAATACAATTTTAATGTCGAAAAACAGTTCTATTTGAAATAATTCAGTTAAGCATAAGCACGCAGTTTAAATGTAAGTACGGTTTAATTGTCAAAAACATTTCTATTTCAAGCTATTCAGTTTACTCAAACAATTCAGTTTAGTATAAGATTGCTGTTAGTTCTACTTAACCCATAGATAGGGCCCTATCAGGTGCTACCACTCCGGGCCAGAGTGGACCTGGGAGCGATAGCAATGAAGGGGTACTCCGCATTCCCAAAGCTCCAGCATTGCTGGAACCTCACCATCAGATTGTTTAGTGTCATATCCAGGACACTCGTTGGGGGGGTCTTACTCCTCTGCAGAGAAGTAGTCAGTGTATTCTACAGCCCCGGCTGACTGGGCAACACAGGCTGGTTAGTTTATGGATTTCAAAACAAGGTGTGCAGCAATGTCTTTAAGTAAACAAGGGACAGAACAAATGCCACATGAATTGCATAGGCATCTGAAAATATATAACGATGAAAGTTTTCAACTCCTAGAAGAGAGCAGTCAGTCATGAGTCAGTGATAGGTAACAAGCCGTCACACCATTTTGGGCACGAGCTGGATCAGTCTCCCATGAAAGAAGCAAGGCAGTCAGGAGATGTATCTCCACCTGGTGTAAATCTGAAGACATTGCATCTTAGCATTTTTCTGTCAATCCGACACTCTCACAAACAATTTCACCACCTTTCGTAAATAAACAAGAGTATATTTTTTATAAATAAGGGTTATCTCTTTCATCCCCTGATATACAACACTATTGCAATTAATAAAAAATAAATAAAAATAAATTGTTTAAATATTGCATTTTATTTAATACTAAAAACTGGCAGAATTAAATAGTTTCAAGTGTTTGAAGCAATTATTTTATTTTCAAGTAACTCATAATAATATAGACAAAGCTTTAAAACAACTATTCTTAATGCAAATAATTTTTGCTCAGTTTCAAGTAAGGTTAATTGGCTAGTTGTATTTTACAGCATATGAATTCTTATAGATTATTTAATGCCAAATTCTGGTTATACATGTCTTTAATTGGAAT
>OY757913.1:90909181-91064181 GCA_963585895.1 Sepioteuthis lessoniana | reverse complement strand
CCAATCTAGGAGGAAAAAAATCTGAATTCAAACCTATTAAACTTGAGTTAAAAATTGCATGTGGAGCATCCTACTTGAATAGGGGAGTACGGTAGGTGTGTGTCATATATATATATATATATATATATACACACACACACACACAGTGTGTGGAAGCAAAATAGAGAATAATTTCTTTAAGTATTTTTTTAGTCCAACTTCGGAGAAAAAAAAAAACATGATACATATAAATTTCATGTTGAGCTCTATTATTCAAGCACTTAATCAAAATTCAGCCTAATATGACAGAACAAGAAAAGAAACAACAAAGAATCTATGATTCGCTTCATGTTGAAACAAAGCCCAAAATTTTTCCGATACAATTGAAGTGTTTTCTGTCTACCGGATACAAAGCAAAGAAAATTTTTTTTTTACAGAAAAAGAGCTTTTTAAAGGAAAAGGGGGAGTGAAGGATTGAACAAAAAAATGAAAAGGCTTTTTTACTGCTCTTGCTACAGTAAGAAGGATCCCACAGCATCAATAAGAAAGCACACTAATGAATTGAAAGTCCACGAGAAAACTGTCAGGATAGTATTTAAATGAGACCTTAACTCCCTTGATTATGCTATATGAGGCATTTTAGAAAACAAAACAAATCCAACTACCCATCTAAATATTGGTTCACTTAAGACTGCTATAGAACAGGAATGGAATAAGATGTTTGAAGAATTTATTTTGAAGACATGCAAATCATTTCAAAGGCATGTTGATACCATGAAGGCCATTTTGAGTAAATTTACTATTTTGTATCTATCTTTGTTATTTTTTAAATTAATCTTGTTTTATAATAGAGTCGTTTATTATTATACTAGAAAATTCTTAATTTTGCTTCTGCATCCTGTACACACACACACACACACACACATTCACTATATGTATAAATCTCTGTGAAGGCGTGTCTAATGAATATGCATGCTGACGCATGTCGCCGAAATGGCCAAGCAGTTAGATACCATGTCTAGCGTAAAATTAGGTAGGATTTCAATCCCAGCTTGAAGCATCCTGCTATCAAGCCACACTGAAGAGTTGTGATAAAATGAAATTGTGGATGAGAAAATATAGAACACTCTCATATATATATATATATATATATATATGAGAGAGAGAAAGACAGTGAAGAATATATATGGAAAAGCATGCAGAGAAAAATTAGACATCAGTAGATCTCAACACTAATAAACTCCATCCTACACAATGATCCAAATATCTACCAACACAAGAGATGAGAAAAAACTGTTACACTGAAAGAGTTATCTTGAAACATTTAATAATAATAGCATTATTAAAGATAAAATTGAATTTAAAAAAATATTTTAGTTCTTAAAAAAAAAAAAAAAAAAAAAAAAAAAAAAAAAACAGTGCCTCAAATAAGCAACCTTACATGTGCGCGCTCTCTCTCTCTCCATCTGTACAGTCAAAGAGAGAATTGCTAAGTGTTCAAATCAAAAACAATAATAATGATAACACTGTCTCTCCAAATCCATTCATACACATCACAGCTTGAAGACAAAAGGCAACAAAACAGAACCTCTAATGCTCAGCTTTTCAGCAGACAATTAGGAAAGCAATCCTAAAACCACTTTATATGAGATTCTCCACTCATTACCCAATCAAGTGGCAGTAGTAATATTAACAGCTGACAAAAGAGGGAAAGAGAAGTACATAGACCGAGATACAGAGAGAGGAGTAGGTAAGTAAGCAGAACTAGTGATAGAGAAGCAGTTAGAGAGAGAGAGAGAGAGGTAGAGCTAGGTACAGAAAGAGAAAGTAGGTACAACTAGATACAATGAGAGAGGTAGGTAAATAGAGCTAGGTACAGGTAGAGAGGGGGGTACACCGTAAGGTAGAGCTAGGTACAAACAGAGAGGGAGGTTTACACCAAGATACAGAGAGGAAGGTATCCACCCAAGTACAGGAGGAAGGTATCCACCAAGAGAGAGAGAGAGAGAGAGAGAGAGAAGTACACACCTACATAGAGAGAGAAAGTGGGGGTACACATTTAGGTACAGAGATGGGGGAGTGTACAAAGAGAGAGAAAGAAAAAGAAAAACAAAAGAGAGTGAGAAATAGAGAAGTATAAATTTACTTCACTATTCTAGAACTTAGTTCATATAAGAATTTTCTCAGACTGAATACTTTCATAAAAAGATCTTCAATATTACTTGCTAGCAGGCCACTTTGGGGACCATTAAATTCAAAGTCATATTGTATCCAATTTATAGAATAATTGCCAATTGATAAGGAGAAATCCTCTCTAATTAAGATTCACTGATTACCATTCTTGATAAATTATAATAATCTTGCTGAGTGCAAATAAAGATTGGTTTGGTTTTATGGCATATCAACCATTGTAGGTTTTTTTAAAGCCAAATCAATTTTTACACATAAAACAGTTCTATTTCAAACAATTCAGTTTAGCTAAGTACACAGGGTCCTATCTATGGGTCAGGTGCTACCAAAGGCTTTATCTATCAGGTGCTACCACTTAGGACTATAGTGAACCTAGCAGAGATGCAATTATGGGGTACTCCACATTCCCCACTACCAGATTGCTTAGAGTCATATACAGGACACTTGTTGGGAGGGAAGGTCTTACTCCTCTGCAGAGATGCAGTCAGTATATTTTACAGCCCCAGTCGACTGGGTCAAGTGCAAAATAAAGACACTGCAACTCTTTAAGTTGCAAATTGCTTTCTTGTCTACATTAAGATATTTTAACATCAAAACATGCTGACAAGAGATTCCTTCAACTATCACTCTTGGAAGGTTCTCTAGACAGCATCTAGTGTCCACAGAGAACTGATCAATACAAGTTTTTACTAGTCAACCAATACTTGAGTGTCCATGTATAAGAGTCCATGGGAGAGGGTCATTTAAGAGTTCATCCTTACTTCTACAGTGCCTAGCATGTCTTGCTCATTTTACTAGGAGCTTTTGAGAGATGGGAGGTAGGTGGATGTAAAATTGGTGCTTAGTAGGGTACTGCATCCAGGATTTGTTCAAAACATCATGCAGCATCCTTGCATAGTTTTCATCTTGGTTCTTCTCCAATTGTTTCATGCAAGTCCAAGTGGTGCCACCATACACTAGTACTGACATGGCAACAGCTTGGAAGATTCTCGTTTTTATTCTTATTGGAAAGATCAGATTTCCATATGGTGGATAACTTGTTAATAGCAGCCCACACTTTACAAATGTATATGTTGACACTGTTTTCAGTAGATGAGATATTGCTACCAAGCTATACAAACTAGTCTATTAATTTCAGAGGCTCACCATTTAATGAGGAGAGGGCACTTTCAAAAATAAAACTAAGCTGTACAACAACTTGATGCCACCAAATATGGTATCAACACACACAGCAGATGGGATAATCTCAAAGAAACTCCAAGTGCAGAGTAGTGAAGTGCATGTGTCATTAGGGGGGGGAAAAAACACTGAAGTTATAGAGTGGGTAAGTGTTATATATTGACCCTCGACCGAGCTGTCAATCAAGAGATGCACCTGTGTAAATAAGTGGAAGAACAGTGAAACAGGTGCGTCCGGTCAAAGGTATCAGAATATCACCTTGACCTGCAGACATGGTTGAATTCGGTGATGGTAGCAGATGCATATGCCCACAGGAAGCAGGTGGGCATCAAACAAAAATATAACCAGGTGCCACAGACGGCTTGAGTCAGTTCAAGTTCCAGCTGGAGTCGGTTGGGGACTAGATGCCGAATTGAGAGCCAGCGGCAGACAGAGGGCTTTGGGCCCTCAGTGACCCATGGTTGAGCAGCCCAGCTAGAATATGGAAGAAGCGCTGCTATGGTCAGAAGAACTTGGGGTCAATATGTAGCAGTCTGTCCCCGTCTCCAACTCACCTCACACACACAACCAACATCAACCGTTTTGAGAATAAAGTGTGAGAGAGATTTTTTTATAAAGAAGTGTGTTCGTTCATTCATTCATTCATTGAAGTTCGTCATTATGTTTGGTCATGTTCTGCTTATATTTGTGTGTGTGTGTGTGTGTGTGTGTGTGTGTGTGTATATATATTATTCATATACAACACAAGATGTCCTTTACCAGAAGACAAGCATCATAAATACAGTGGCATTTTACTAGATTGCTTCTTCCAAGCAACCCAAAATCTAACTCAGTTTGGTGGGGGAGGTGGCACATTCTCGTTGGGGTTATTCTAACCCACCTCACCTTCAAAAGAATAGGTCATAAAATTGCAGTTTAGTTTGTTTCCCTCCTTGAAGATGAGAGCCCAGTTCTGGAGTTTTAGGGAGATAAATATAGTTTAGTAATGATCAAACACAAAGCACAGATCACCCTGCTAGCTGGACTTAAAACATGCTGACTGTATCCCCTGCAGAGGAATAAGACCCCACAAAAAAAAAAAATAAATTAATAAAATAAAGTGTACTGGGTATTAGACTAAACTGCATCTGATGGTGAGGCACCAATTGTGGAGATATGAGGAAAGTGGAGTAGCTCTTTATTGCCATTACTCCCAGGTCCACTGACTCAGAGTGGTCGTACCTGTTAGAGCCTAATCTAGGGGTTAAGATCTATTTGAGGTAATAACATGTTTACCTGTTAGAAATGAATATTTTTGTATTTTTAGAGAGCATCATTGTTAAACTGGATCAAATATGTTGGAAAATTTTAACTGGTTGGTTGATTTTTATGGCCTATCAACCCTCGTAGGTTATTTAATGCCAAATTCCGTGTGTGTGTGTGTGTGTGTGTGTGTGTGTGCACACACACATTATATATTATAATCCCCGAATTGACATGTCGCTAAAATGGCTGAGCGGTTAGATACCATATCTAGCATAAAGTTAGGCGGGTTTCAATCCCAGTTCGAAGCGCCCTGCATGTCTAGCCACATTGATGACTTGTGATAAAATGAAACTGTCTGTGGAGATATATATATCACACACACACACACACACACACACTTTGAATGTAGGATTTATAAACAAATAGTTTGTGACTAACATTTTAAACAAACCGGAGCTCATTTGTTTGCACACAGTTAAATAGTTTCAAGGATTTCTATCTAACATGAATTATTCTATCTAAAATTGATCATTTGTTTGCACACAAGAAAATGGTTTCAAGTATTGTTATGTTATACCAATAATTCAATTTTTAAAAATTCAGTTAAAAGGGTTTCAAGCAGCCCTATCTAACATGATTAATATTAAATTGAATTATTCATTTGTTTGCACACAGGTTTCAAGTATTGCTAAGTAACACTAACAATTTAACATCAGTCATTTGTTTGCACAGTTAAATGGAGATCATATATATATATATATACACACACACATACGTTTTGTAAGTAAATATTTTATAGTTAATTTTACTTTTAAATGAGTTAGAGCTAATTTGTAGGCACACAAATGCATATTGGATAAGAATATATGAAATTATAACTGGAAGGAAATTTGGAGCTGTAATTCTTAAAGGAATATTATTAGTTGCTTGAAATAATACTTCAAACCATATAACTAAGTACAAATTATTAGTATTAGATAGGAATACTTAAAACTTTAAATGTGTGCAAACAAATGATTATTGTTAAATAGGAATAGTTACATGAAACTAAATCCTTGTATAAGGATTATCAGTATTAAATAGAAACACTTGAAACCACATAACTATTGTTTATTTAGGTTTTATGGCACATCAACCATTGTAGGTTATTTAATGCCAAATCTATTTTTATACATATAAACAGTTCTATTTCAAACAATTCAGTTTAGCATACGTACACAGATTAGTTCTATTTGACCCATAGATATCAGGTGCTACTACTCCAGGCAAGAGTGAACCTGGGAGAAATGTCAACAAAGGGTTTGGTGGCATATCAACCATTGTCGGTTATTTAATGCCAAATCTTTTTTATACATACGTATATTAAATATATGATTTCTAAACATTTTATAGGTAACATTTTTCACAAAATTAAATGGTTTCACTTATTTCTATCTTATACGAATAATTCTACTTAGTATCAAATCATTTGTTTGCACACAGTTTAATGTCTTCAAGTATTGCTATGTATCACTAACAATTCAATTAAACAGCAGTCATTTGTTTACACAGTTAAATGTAAAAACTGTTCTATTTAAAACAATTTAGTTTAGCATAAGTACATAGTTTAAATATCAAAGTTCTATTTGACCCATAGATAGGACCTTATCAGATGCTACGACTCCAGGCCAGAGTGGACCTGGGAGCAATGGCAATGAAGGGGTACTCCACATTCCCCAAAGCTCCAGTATTACTGAAGCTTCACCATCAGATTGTTTTTCTGTCATATTCAGAACACTCATTGGTGAAGTCTTACTCCTCGGCAGAGATGCAGTTGGTGTATTCTGCAGCCCCAGCTGACTGAGCCAGAAAATTATTTGTATTTTCGATCGACAAAAATCAGAGAAAATGGCTTCGAGCTGACAAAGAAAAGAAGCAGAAGGTACCCCGCAAAAACAATTACCGATGCCAACTACGCCGATGACATAGCGTTACTGGCAAATACACCTAACCAAGCCGAAACACTACTGCATAGTTTGGAACGAGCCACCGCAGGCATTGGCCTCCATGTCAATGCACTCAAAACTGAATATATGTGTTACAACCAAACAAGCAACATTTCCACACAAGACGGAACCACTCTGAAACTAGTAGACAAATTCACCTCCCGAGGAAGCAGCGTCTCATCAACCGAAAAAGACATCGACACACGACTAACAAAAGCTATCAATAGGCTCTCAATCATATGGAAATCAGACCTGACCGATAAAATGAAACGCAGTTTCTTCCAGGCAGCAGTCGTATTGATACTGCTATATGAATGCACTACTTGGACGCTAACTAAACGGCTGAAGAAGAAGCTAGACGGCAATTACACAAGAATGTTGAGAGCAATATTGAACAAGTCCTGGAGGCAACACCCCACAAGACACCAACTATACGGACACTTGCCTCCCATCACAAAAACTATACAAGTTAGATGAACCAGACACCCAGGACACTACTGGAGAAGCAAGGACGAACTCATCAGTGATGTACTCCTATGGACCCCCGCATATGGCCAATAAAAAGCAGGATGACCAGCTCGAACATACATACAGCAGCTATGTGAGGATACAGGATGTAGCCCTGAAGACCTGCCAAAAGCGATGAATGATAGGGAGAAGTGGCGAGAGAAGGTCAAGGATATCCGTGCTAGCGGCACGACATGATGATGATACCATATAACTGCAAAAAAAATTTGAAAAGAACTTGTACATTTTTTTAACACTTTAACTAAATTCAACATTAAATAACCCATAAGAAGTTGATATACCACTAAACAAATAAACCAAACCAGAGGAAATCTAGCAGAAAACAGTAAAGAGATTTGAAAAAAAAGATAGAGAACAGATAAACCAGGTTGGTTCCTTCCTATAAAGCTAACCATTCTCTCTCTCTCATATAAGACAGGTGATTCTAATTTATACACCCCTAGAGTGGAGCAAGGCTTTCTCTGTTGACCAAAGCAAAGCACATGATGTTGAAATGTATACTGGCCCAATTTACACAACTTCTTTCAATTTACAAATAGGAAAGGAAATAGGAATCTCCACCTATATAAATTAGAATCACCTGTGTTATATGACTAATTGTGAATTGGTATGATCCTCTTGTTGCTCAAATAAACCAAGCTGGTTGCTGTATGAGCCATTATCAACTTGAAGTGGGGGAGGGGAGAAAATATCACTCACTTCTTTTTCCTTGGGATTATACAGCTGAAGAAGTCTGTAGAAAAGTCAGCCGAAACATCATCAACCAACACAAAGAGTGCATCAGATTTTCCATACAATAAATGTCTGATGCCTTATCATTCCAAAAAAAGAAAAAAAAATTATGTCGCAGAAAATTTAAATGCCAGTCCCATTCAAGGCAGCCTTCAACAAAGAGGGCAAATTAATGGATTCTGAAAATAGATACTTGCTATACATTTGTGAAATTCAAGCATTATACAGAACGCACTTCCTAGCAGTTGATATGGCACTAGATAGACAGACATATATGAACAAACTAAAATGAATAGATAGAAATTTCTTGGTAACAATTCTTTGCCAACAAAATTTCTTTGAATTTTCCAGGATATGTATCAAATTATCAAACACAAAGAACACATTTCTCTCAGGAAATTTTTTTTTTTTAAAACTAAAATGAATATTTCTTAGCAAGAACTTCACTCAGGAAAGGGTTAACTAAGTCTTATTGTCATCCAGATTATGCACGTGTCTGTAATTAAAACTACATCACCAATATAACAGTTCTTAGTTATTTTTTTTTTAATACTCAATGATTATTAGATAATAATTGGCGAACTTAGTAGGGGGGCAACCCAAAAGCTCCCTTTTCAATAGCTACTACACCGAGGTGTACAGGAATGAACCCAGGTCTCTTGGACTATTGACGAACACTACCCACCAGGCCAATGAGCAGGTAAATAATAATAAAAAAATAGATAAAAAGTTTAACAAACTGTTAAATTTAGCTGCTATAAATTCTAAAAAGTTAGCATATATTGTGTACAAGATTTTTTTTTGTTGTTTAAGAGTTTCTTGGCCCATATTTGAGTGGGGGGGTTATACACAAGTAATTACAATATATCAATTTCCTCCCCCCTTATTTTATATATAGTCAAAAGAGTGGCTTGGCTAGGTTAATTTAACAGCATATCAACTCTCACGGGTTATTTAATGCTAAAATTTGATTCATTTGGATATGTTTGATCATGACTAACTACATTTTTAATGTTTATCACATTTTTATTTTTAGATTGAACTTTTTTATCCCTGATCATTTGTTTGGTTGGTTGGTTTCTTTGTTAAAAGGTATATCAACCAACATGGGTTATTTAATAACATAGCCATCCAAGTAGGACAATAGCTGTACTATTTAAACCCATAGCAAGAGGTGGGGGGGTTAAGGGGGGAGCATACTTTTTCTAAGGGTATTCATCAGAAAGTAAACATAATAGTGCAACTGGAGCTGGAACTCTCTAACTACAATGTCACAATCCAGCACACAAACCATTATACCACGGAAACTCCCTTGCCCAGTCGGCTGGGGCTGTAGAATATACCGACTGCTTCTCCGCAGAGGGTAAGACACCACCACCAAATGAGTGTCCTGGATATGACACTAAACAATCTGATAGTGAGGTTCCAGTGATGCTGGGACTTTGGGGAATGTAGAGCACCCCTTCACTACCACTGCTGCCAGGTCCACTCTGGCCCAGCGTGGTAGCACCTGATAGTTCTATTTAACCAATAGATAGGGTCCTAATGGCATACTTATGCTAAACTAAATTGTTTGAAATAGAAATTTAAACCTTACTTAAATTTAAACTGCATGCTTATGCTAAACTGAATTATTTGAAATTGAACTTTTTAGACATTGAAACTGTACTGACACTAAACTGAATTAGCAGAATTAGAACTGCTTGACTAAACTGAATAGCTTGAAATAGAAATGTTTTTCACAATTAAATTGTACTTACATTTAAACTGCATACTTATGCTAAACTGAATTGTTTGAAATAGAACTATTTCTATAAAAATGGATTTGGCATTAAATAACCAACAAAGGTTGATATACTATAAAACCCAACCAACAGAAACTCCCCTTGTCACATTTCTTTGAACATAGCGATATGGTTTCAAGTATTGCTATCCAATATTAACAATATTCTCATAGAACTACCTGACCCATAGATATTTCCGTTCTGGGTTGGAACGGACCAGAACTTGAGCCTCACCACCAGATGCAGTTTAGTGTCATATCCGGGGCAACCCTTGAGCAAGGGGTCTTACCTCTCAGCCAAGAATACAGTCAGCATATTCTAAGCTTTACTAACAAGGCATAATAGATATTTCATGCCTTGTCGTAAGAATAATAGAATTTAAAAGCACAAGTGAATACTGATTTTCCCCACCCACCCTCAAGAGGTCAGAAAAGAAAATTTAAATCTTTTCACTGAATTCTAGTAAAATCTGAGTTTTTTAACAAAATTAAGCCATTTAGAGAAAGAGGTCAATTTGACAGGTTCAAATGAGATATCTTCTATTAATCTTTGAGTTCTTTATTTAATGGCATGTCAACCTTCACAAGTTATTTAATGCCAAAACACTTCTTTTAGATGAACAGCAGTGATAGTATTTAAACCATGGTTGGTGGTGGGATAAGGGAGTTCAATATCTTTCCCAAGGGTATTAGTCCAAAAGTGAATGTAATAGCACAACTGGAGTTTGAACTCATTTACTTAGAGGCTGCAGTCCAGCACTTTAACCACTACACTACAGGAATTCCTTAATAATCTGAATAAACAAAAGTTGAAGATTTTAATAGTGATGCTTTTTAATGAACCATTACTGATATTTATACATACCTTTTATACTAATGTAATGAATGACACCTCAAAAATAAAGGTTCATTCATTACAAGAGGTATTTTTGAAACATCAAAGCTTGCTTTGTTTCTAAGCTTAACCTATTAACTTCAACCCTTAAAGTGTCCCCCATAGCCTATGCCTAAATTAGGTCCTGTGATTTTGTTAATCAAAGAAAAATAAGAAAAGAATAAAGTAAATAATACTCCAAGAAGTAATTATATTCTCAATACTATTCTCTATCAATATTCAGGTTTTAATATGTTAGGAAAATCCAATTGAACATGAAAAGCTACATCTAGGTATAAACTACATTGTTTATTATACCAATTTTGATTGCAGTAGTTTGGTAAGTATAAATAAGTTTTTGAATGTTTTCTGTTGTTGGATGTTGAAGAAATATTTTTGGCTTGGTTTATTTGTTTAATGGCAGATCAACATTCATGGGTTACTTAATCATTATAGAAGAACAGCAATAGTACTATTTAACTAGGGAAATATTTTTGTTGGTTAGCATAACCAAAAGAGTTAGGGGCAGTACATTACATGCAATATATGAAGTTGGGCTGGAATGTTTATGACATTTGCTGTTAATTTTTTTCTTTTTAAAAAAAAAAAAAAAAAAAAACAACAAAAAAAACAACAAAAAAAAACAAAGGAATCCAAGCACTGCAACACTGATAGAAGAAATGTATGGACTGCATGGGAGACTATGTTGAAAAAATAATCCTCATTTGGTCACATTCCATGCAAGTATCTTGGTCAGCCTTTTTTTCTTGTTCATAATACATTCATTACTAAGATATATTTACCCAAACTGTTCAACATGAGTAGGAGAAAACAAGGTTAGTTTTTAAGCGGAGTTTAACAGGTTTGAATTCAAAATTTTCCTCCATGACCAGGTAGAGTTAAAGAATTCAGCCTGCCCCACTATTTACCCATAGCTAGAGGGAAAATAGCTGGATGCATACCTTTCCCCAAGAGTATTAACACTAAGTGAAATGCAAACAGACTAGTCCAGGATTTGAACTCGGGTTGCCATGTCCATTAACTATGATAATAACGATTATACCATGAGCACCTTATTAAATAAGTATTTACAGTATATTATTTTGTGAGAAAAACTACTACTACTGATTCTACAATGAGACATACAAAAACACCTCAGATTACATTACTAGCAGCAGATCTCTGTTGGAGCTGAATAATAATCTGTGGCAACGACATTAGCCCTAAACAACAGCAATGGAACATTTCCTGTGCCTGCTATCAATGAATGGAAGAATCCAAAGTTGGAACGTTTCCATTGAATTCTTGCCTGAGTAGCTTGAAATGCAACTAAACATAGGCACACAGTGAATGAAGTTATAGCAGGAGATTGTAGTGGAGGGAAAGAAGCAGAGGGCAGTTTATGAATGAAGACTAAAAGTCACATGAATTTACAATTAACAGTAAACCACGAGGGTTGGAGAATCAATACTCATCTATTATACTAGAGAAATTGTTATCATTGAAGATTCTTTCAGGAAGAAAACTAAACAAGTATTCAGATTTAATCTTCTAAAAGAGTTCAGACAATACGACGCGATCCATTAATGTACTGGGTTCTTATGGTGGTGCTTCTATTTAGGAAGGCGTGAAGGACTTGAATAAGTATTTTGTAGTTATTTCCGTCATATCAAGAATTTGAATGATTTAAAAAAAAAAAAAAAAAAAAAAAAAAAACACACATTTGATTGGTATTGAACACAGACCCCCACAAAATTGTCTCTTAGGAAAATCAATCAATAGAAAATAAAATAATTTCAAGTTTGGTTTTATGGCATATCAAATATTGAAGGTTATTTAATGCGAAATCTATTTTTATACATATAAACAGTTCTATTTCAAACAATTCAATCTAGTATAAGAACAGTTTTTTGTTTACACACAATTCAAATCTAAAAACAGTTCTATTTAAGACAATTCAGTTTAGCATAAGTCGTCATCATCACGTCATGCCGCCAGCATGGATATCCCTGACCCTCTCTTGCCACTCCTTCCTACCATTCATCGCCCCCGGCAGGTCTTCTGGGCTACATCCTGTATCCTCACAGAGCTGCTGTATGTACATTCGAGCTGGTTGTCCCACTTTTGCTCAGCCATGTGAGGGGGTCCATAGGAGTACATCACTTATGAGCTCGTCCCTGCTTCTCCAGCAGTGTCCTGCATGTCTGGTTCATCTAACTTTGATAGTTTTCATGATGGGAGGTAGGTGGCCGTACAGTTGGTGCTTTGTGGGGTGTTGCCTCCAAGACCTGTTCAATATTGCTCACAGCATTCTTGTGTAATTGCCATCTAGCTTTTTCTCCAGCCATTTTGTAGTAGTGCATCCATATAGCAGTACCGATACGATCGCTGCTTGGAAAAAAAAACTGCCTTTCATTTTATCAGGTCTGACTTCCATATGACCACTAGCTTATCGATAGCTGTCCATGCCTTTGTTAGCCACGTGTCGATGTCTTTTTCGGTTGATGAGACACTGCTTCCTAGGAAGATGAACTTGTCTACTAGTTTCAGAGAGCT
The DNA here is from genome assembly GCA_963585895.1 of Sepioteuthis lessoniana. Taxonomy (NCBI): domain Eukaryota; kingdom Metazoa; phylum Mollusca; class Cephalopoda; order Myopsida; family Loliginidae; genus Sepioteuthis; species Sepioteuthis lessoniana. The sequence goes on along the minus strand of OY757913.1, from coordinate 91,051,130 downwards.
TCCACATAGTCTGGATATGTTGCCTTTTTGATTAAAGCACATGTATTCCGTTTTGTGTGCATTGACATGGAGGCCAATGCCTGCAGCGGCTCATTCCAAACTATGCAGTAGTGTTTTGGCTTGGTCGGGAGTAAACAGTTTAAATGTCAAACAGTTCTATTTAACTTATAGAAAGGACCCTATCAGGCGCTACCACTCCAAGCCAGAGTGGACCAAGGAGCAATGGCAATAAAAGAATACTCTGCATTCCCAAAAGCTCCAGCATTATTTCACTGTGAGATTTAATGTCCTATCCATGACAGTCGTTGGGGGAAGTCTTACCCCTCTGCAGACACAGTTGGTGTATTCTCCAGCCCCAGCCAAATGAGCTAGATAATTTCAAGTCCAATTTGCTACTGGGAGAGTGGTTTGTAGGGTTTACATTCAGACTGTCTTTTTTTTTAAATTATTAAAATTCTTGATACAAAAAAAAAGGGGGGGGGTAACTATAAAATGCTACATTCTAGCTACTGAGTCTCATGCTCTGCATTCATCAGGCCAGTGGTGGTACTAGTAGCTACTGCATAGTTGGGGGGGGGGCAAAAAATGCCTCTTTAGGCATAGTATAAATACTTTTCAAGCTTGCGCAACTTCTCTCATGGAAAAAGCCATATTATTAATACCAATTATAATTATATACACACAGGTCTACCCAGCAGTAAGTTAAGAGGAACAACCCATTGCAAAAAGGATTTTCCACAAAATGTTATATATATTTTACACACACACACACACACACACACACACACACAGGGAGAGGGAAAGAGAGAGAAAGAGAGAGAGATGAACAGTTTTATGCTATCTGCTAATCTCATTTTAACAGCAGATATAGAAGTTGTATTAGCAAAAATCTAAATAAATTAAATGTCATCGATACAAAAGATTTTTCTAATTTTGTATTCATTTTTCCGATTCAATTTTACACTCTCCAACATAACTTTTCATTTGCAAGTTTAGCACATCTTAAAGAGGGATTTCCATGGCAACAGATACTACACATTTCCTTAATAGAAGTTCTAATCCAAGCAAAATAATCCTTCCCTTTTTGACAGGAACTATGCTAATCTATACAAAAAGATTGTTTTTTTTCATTTTTAATTAAAAATTCCCCCCTCCAATCATTTCTCACAAATAAAATCCAATGAAAGCAAATAAATCCATACATTTTACCATTTCCTTCCTTTGAGAAAAAAAAAAAAAAAAAATTAACAAACATCTCGTTTTACAACAAAATATTGTTAGTCAACAGTAAAATCTGAAAGACAATCCACACACTGGCAACTAATTTCCATTTCCCAATATATTTCTCTAGCATAACTTTATAAAAATAAATAAATAAATAAATAATGCTGTTATATTCAAGCAACACACTGCATTGATTTTGCAGTTATAAAATAAAGTATAAAGATTTAAAAATAAAAAAAAATTACATAAAAAATTAATGAAAGAGAGAGAGAGAAAGAGAGAATTTCTTGCTCAAACTAAATTTTCATTGGTTCTGAAATAGGATTTAAACAAAAAACTAAACAAGGAAAATGTATAGAACTAGATTACTATTCTTTTTTTAAATTTTTTTTTTTTGGGGGGGGGGGCTAACCGCATTAGATTACCCAACAATTCTTGGTAAAATTAGAAGAAACGGATTCTCACCATATAACAATATAACTAGTCAGTTCACAACTATAGAGAATTCAGTTCTCATTAGCAAAACCAACCACTGTTGTCTTGTGTCTCAATTTGTGTAAGAATTTAAAAATGAGGATTTTCAAGATGAAAACAAAAATATGATAGAGTGATCACTTAAAAAGCAAGTCAAACCATCCTGCTTAATTTCTAGCTAAGAGGTTAGAGAATTGCATTCATTGTACACAGATGATATCAAGTAGTCCAATCAAATACAAACAATTTGTACACCATTATATGGTTTCAAGTATTCCTATCTAACACTAATGATTATATAGTATATCAATGAAATACTGTGTTCTACAGTACACAAAGTTAAAGGTTTTAATAAGTCCTACCTGTGCTATCGCAAATTATATGAACAACTTATAAAATGTTTTATCATAGAAAAAAAATTTAAGATCAAATAACATTAGTTGAGATGTTATGATAGAGACAAAATGAAAACATTAGCCTGAGCAATGTATAATGGAATGATAACAGTACTTTTGAAATTTTACCAAATAGGAAATTAGAAAGTGGTTTAGTTGGTTGGTTGCTTTATTCATGGTATATCAACCCTTGCAGGTTATTTAATGCCAAATCCATTTTTATACAAATAGTTCTTTACAAACAATTCAGTTTAGCATAAGTACACAATTGTTAAAAAAAGAAAAAAAAAAATTCTATTCCAAGCAATTAAGTTTAGTCAAACAGTTCTAATTCAAACAATACAGTTTACCATAAGTACAGTTTCAAAGTCAAAAGCAGTTCTATTTCAAGCAATTCAGTTTAGCATAAGTATGTAGTTTAAATATCAAAACAGTTCTATTTCAAAGTAAACAGTTTAGTTCTATTTGACACGTAGATAGGACCCTATCAGATGCTACCACTTCAGGCGAGAGTGAATCTGGGAGTGATGGAAATGAAGGGGTGCACAGCATTCCCCAAAGTTCCAGCATTACTGGAACCTCACCATCAGATTGTTTAGTATCATATCTAGGACACTCGTTGGGAGGGGGGGGTCTTATCACCCAGCAGAAAAGCAGTCGGAGTATTCTACAACCCCAGCCGACTAGGCAGGAAAGTGGTTTGGTTTTATGGCATATCGAACATTGTTGGTTATTTAATGCCAAATCCTGGTCTTATTGAATATATAATTTGTAAACACATTCTGTAGATACACACTGTTAAATTATCAAACAGTTCTATTTCTAACAATTCAATTTAGCTGAAGTCAACAAATTTAAATGGTTCCAAGTATTACTATGCATCACTAACAATTCAATTAAAACACAGTTAAATAATCAAACAATTCAATTTAGCATAAGTCATTAGTTTGCACACAGTTTAGATGTCAGTTCTATTTGACCCATAAATAAGACCATCAGATGCTACCACTCTGGCCCAGAGTGGACCTGGGAGTGATGGCAATGAAGGGGTACTTCATTTTCCCCCCAAAGCCTCAAGGTTAGAGCCTCACCATCAGATGGCTTAGTGGGTTTAATGCAGAAATGCAGTCAGTGTATTCCGCAGCCCCAGCCACCTGGACTGCCAGAAAGTGGATGACCTAAAATGGTATAAAAACCACCAAGATAAGTATGGTAGTACAAATAATGACTCAATAACTTGGAAAATTCTTTAACGAAATGGATTTAACATTTATATTTGATTCAACATGGCTCCATAATCAGTCGTCCATCTAAAAAAAAAAAAAAAAAAAAAAAAAAAAAATTTTTTTGGCTCTACTCCTGCCAGTGAGAAGATCGTTAGGAATGACAATTTAAGAGCAGAACTATCTATAAATACAAGTTTCCATTAAATTCGATCCCTTTCACACACTCATGTCATTTTATTTATATCTGTACCAATATATAAACAGCTTTCTCTTCTCATCTCTGAGGAAATTAAAAATAAAAAATACACTCATGCCATAACTATAATATTAATCATCATCCTATAACCTTTTTAATTAATTTAATTAAGTGAAAAAGGACACCAAATCAATGCAGTCAAACTAAAATCAAGTCTCTTCTTTAAACAGATCAGAACTTGGCCATAAAGTAATATTGACATCCACCATTCCCATGGTGCAAAAAGTCAGGACTAGCTTTTGCCCCTCCCTCACTGTTCCACTTCTGTACATCCAAGCTCACAGGATTAGAAAGAATGAAACACATTAATAAAGTAGCCATTAGTTAAAATGATATCATTAATGCATCAATGGAATAGGTTGACAGTTAGAAATGATCAAGTCGTATGGGGGTTCTAACCAAATTGCAGAGTATCTTAATAATGTAGCTTTTTGTCGAGAGTGATCAGTTTGGTTTCTTTGTTTAATGGCATATCAACTTTTGTGGGTTATTTTTCATATCACAGCTATCCTTGTAGAAAGACAGTAGAAGTACTACAAGGGTTGTTCAAGAATTTCAAGCCACATCCAGAAAGAACCATAGTCGAACATTTTTTACCGAGATCTTGGGGATGAGCAAACTGTCTACAAGATGGGTCCCAAGAATGCTGACACCAAAGCACAAGCTGAAAAGATTGATATTTCCAGGACGATCCTGACTTTTCGACTTCTCCTGGCTGAGGCTTAGAACTTTTTGAACGACCCTTGTAAACCTCATAACTGGAGGATAAGAGAGTTCATACTTATCCCAAGGGAATTAATCCAAAACCGAGTCCAACTGAAGTTAAAACACTTACTACAATACCACAGTCCAGCAAATTAGCAACTACACCATGAGGACACCCCTGTTTTCAGTGTCTTGAGTATAGCACTAAACTGCATCTATTGGCGAGGCTGTAGCAGAAAGAATTTCACATTTTTGTTTGGCGCATAATTCGACTGTTAGGGTCGACGTATAATTTCACCCAATCAGGATGAATTATCCTATTCAGCCCGGACTATCTTTCCGAGCAGCACAAACAGAACTTCTTCATTCAGTACAGACGTCTTACTGTCTGCTCTTCAATAGCAGCAGCAGCACCACACCACCATGAGGGAAGCTATCTAATTTATGGACCCCTGGCGTCTATTTCTCTTAGACCAAGTGTTCCCAGTTGAATATGAATTAGATAAATTCAATACGCCACACACAGGAACAACTTTACGTCACCCCCAAAATTGGCTATGTCAACTGCGATGCAATATTCCGCTCCAACACCTAGCTACTTCTTCACTGGGCAACATTTTCTGGAGACATTCACGCTTATCCCACGAAACAACCAGAACCACAAACTCACAGTGACTTCAACGTTTCTCTCCTTAAACAGCAAACACGACTTTTGCTACACTATGGCGAACATATCTCCCTTGCACATCCAACAATGCCTTAACCTAACAATGCACTTTTCGCTCAGGCATTTAGCTGCTAAAATGCTTTCTCCACTCTCTCATAACTTCAATTTGTTTCCTTACTTCTTTCCTTCCTACAAGACTTGCAGCATAAACGTAAACCCTTTATTCCATGCTGTCATTAAAAAACTTCATATAAAACCTAACAGCATCTTCGACTTCTTACTTCTTCATCCTCCTTTATTAACAACAACAATTAGCGAGGGAATAACATACACACGTAAGAATACATTTCTTCACTAAAAATGGTAACAAACATTCATATCGCTAAAAGGCTCCAGTTCTTGAACTCTACTTCTACTTGCCATTACTCTCAAGGTCACTCTGAACTAAAATGAAAGTAATTGTTAGGGTCCCATCCAGAGATCAAATAGACCTGTTTGAAAAACTGTTCTGGTTATGGCACTAAACAGCATCGAGGGGGGGGTCAATCTTCTTGTCACCATCTAACAATATCAACCTTTACAAGTTATTTGATGCCAAGCCATCTTTAAAAAAAGAACAGCAGTAGTACTATTTAACTCATAGCTGAGGTAGGTAAGGGAGTTCATACCTTTTCCAAGGGTATTAGTCCAAAAGTCAACATAATAGTGTGACTGAAGTTTGGTTTTATGGCATATCAACCCTTGAAGGTTATTCAAAGTCAAATCCATTTTTATACATAAACAGTTCTATTTCAAACAATTCCATGTAGCATAAGTACACAGACCTATTTGACCCATAGATATGATCCTATCTGGTGCTACTACTCCAGGCCAGATTGGACCTGGGAGTGATAGCAATAAAGGGCTACTCCACATTCTCCAAAGCTCTATCATTGCTGGAGCCTAAGCATCAGATTGTTTTGTGTAATATCTATGTCACTCATTTAGGGAGTCTTACTCTTCTGCAGAGATGCAGTCGGTGCATTTTGGGTCAGTAGGAGAAAAATGTGCAGCTTTATTTCCAAGCACCATATGCAACTTCTTGAGTTATATATCATATTACATAAAATATATAACATGGTAGTTTCTGTGACCCTGTGTTTCATGCATTTTGCATTTGTCCGACAAATGCAAAATGCATTAAAACACATGATACCCAGGGTCACAGACACTACCAGGTTTATATATATATATATATATATATATATATATATAGCATTTCCATATGGAAATGCTATATCATTGATATTAAGCACTATTTAACATTTGGTCCTCCATTGGCTCACCAAGTGAGCAAGTAAGAACCATATATTATACACACACACACACACACACACACAGAAGGTGTCAGGAGTAAATTGTTATGATTTAAAGTATTTCCATACATGCGCTATGTTTGTTCTAGGTTTTGTCTACTGTACAGCAAGCTACAGTCAGTTGGGCACTCTCTTTGAGGAAAGCAGCACCATGACACAATTTACTCTAGAAATTTGGAAATGTCATGCTGTACCATTCAGTATTCATTGCAGAAGCACCAATACGAAAGTGTCAGTGCAGAGGATTCAAAAAAGAGTTGGGCGAGTCTAATAGTGATCACGAACGTACAGCAACCCAGACATCTCAATCTCATCATTTTGAAAGGAAAAGAACATCCCAATTTGTTAGTGAGATCCAGGCTATGATTGTGAATGATACCAATAAATCAATCAGGTCCATAGCCAAGGACTTGGAAGTGTCGGAATATTATCAGGCAGATGAGTTTATGAATTCGGTTTAGTTTGATGGCACATCAACCATTGTAGGTTATTAATGATAAATCCATTTTCATACATATAAACAGTTCTATTTCAAACAATTCAATTTAGTTCTTTTTGACTCATAAATAGGACCCTATCAGGCGCTACTACTCCAAGCCAGAGTGGACCTGAGAGCAATGGCAATAAAGGAGAACTCCACATACCCCAAAGCACCAGCATTACTGGAGCTTCACCATCAGATTATTTAGTCATATACAGGACACACATTTAGAGATGAGGGAGTATTACCCTTCTGTAGAGATGCAGTCGGTGTATTCTACAGCCCCAGCTGACTGGGCAATAAGTGCATGAAGAAGTTAGGTATTTCTCATACAAGATGAGAAAGGGCTAATTTTTTTTATCACAGGCCATAAAGGACAAGAGGAAAGACATGTATAATAACAAAAGGCTCTCCATACTATCAAAAAAATTATGCCAACATAAATAATTTTACATTGTACTTACTTTAGACATTTTATTACCCTGCATTTTCTTGTTTCTATTCAATATTTCCTGAACATTGAAAATAGAATTAAGTAAAAATAGCAATTGATGCTCTGTATTATTCACTTTGGCAAGTTTTAAATAACAGAAAATTCTATTTCTACTTTTTATCAACAGGAGTCAATACAGAGATAAGCAAATTAGCATTCATCACTTTTTTTATATCATCAAGACTCCATTACATAGAAACAGTAATGGAGAAAGGTATTACACATAAAAGATAACTCTTTAACAGCAGACCTCATAGCCATAGCACTCAAAATATCTGCAGATATTTTTTTGACACCAATGGGAAAAATCATTACTAGAGTACAAAAAGATGATTACATGGTTTGTTTTATAAGTTTAGTGAGAGATCAACTCTTTATGGGTGATTAAATCTCCATACATTTTCAGTTAGTTGCAATGCTATGGTGTTTGGTAATAAATATCTAATAATATCTATTTTGATAGTATAATGTTCCACTTGAAATCATAAAATCCTATTTTTGGTTTAGAAGAAAATTAACCAGAAAAAAAAAAATTTAAGGGTATACTTATTTAGGACAATGAGATATAGATATAGATATATATATATCTTTACTTTTTCATAATGCAATTCAAAGCAAAAAGATTTGGTTTATTTTTTTAAGGCATATCAACACTTTACAAGTTATTTAATGCCAAAACTTGATTAAATTGTAAAGGTTTGGTTTATTTGTTTAATGGCATATCAACACTTTATGGATTATTTAATGCCAAAGTTTGATCGATTTATAAATGTTTGATCGTAATCATCACTATATTTTCAATCTTGCCTTGTTTTGTTTTTCAATTTCACTTTTTTGTCAAACATTTGATTACACAGTTATATGGTTTCAACTATTCCTATCTAGCACGAATAATTTAAACAATAACAGGATATCAAGTAACTTTTTATTTAAGACTAGTCATTTGTTTGCATAGTTACAAGTAGCTTATAATAATAATCTTAGTAAATAATCATAGCTTCAAATAACTATCATATTATAATTTGAACAGTTATATTGTATCAAGTATTCTATCTAATACAAATAATTTTCAAACAGATCTATTCAATCAATAGATAATACTAACAAGTACTACTATTCTAGTTTGGTTTACTAGTTTATTTAATGGCATATCAACTCCTTACAGGTTATTCAATGCAGAAATTTGATTATATTTTCAATGTTCCATTGCATCTTTTTTAAATTACATTTTTACTTCACTAAAATCATTTCACTGCACACAGATATGTGATAAAGTATTTCTATCAAATACAAACAATCTGCATAAAGTTGTATGGTTTTAGGTATTCCCACCTCATACTAATAATTTATACACAATTATATGGTTTCAGGTAACTAACAATAATCCTTAGTAATCAATATCTTTAAGTAAGGATTCTTAATAAAATAAATTGCACATTGTCAGATGATATCAAGTATTCTAACAGAAATAATTTTCAAACATCTATTTGACCCATATATGGGAACCTAATGGGGACCACACCACTGAGCCAGAGTGACCCACGGAGTCATGGCAATGAGGAGGTAGTCTACACTTAAAGATCTGGAGCCTCATATGGGATGCAGTTTGTTGTTATTTGTGTCCAGCATATGAAACCAATCATAGATATTTATTATACATGGCAGAATCAACAGATATCAGAGAATCTGAAAGGGTCAAAGCCTATTGAAAAAAAAGGAAACAGCATCCTAAAAAGAACAGTAAAAGAAATCTTAAGTTTTTAGTTAGGTTGGGTTTTATGGCAAATCAACCATTATAGGTTATTAAATGCCAAATCCTATATAATTTGTAAACACATTTTGTAGATAACATTTTTATATGAACCTAAACTTTTTTTTTTTTTTTTTTTTTTTTTGCACACAGTTAAATGGTTTTAAGAATTGCTATATAATTGTGCAAAAAAATGTTTGATGTTAAATTGTGACTCAGTTTATTATATTTGACCTGTAGATAGGACCCTTATCAGGAGCTACCACTCCAGGTCACAGTAGACCTGGGAGTAATGGCAATGAAAGGATACTCCACATTCCTCAAATCCTCCAAAACTAGAACCTCACCATCAGATTGTTTAATGTCATATCCAGAACACTTGTTGGAGGGGTCTTACTCCTCAGCAGAAATGCAGTCAATGTATTCTACAGCTCCAGCAGCTAAATTTCCAAGATGAAGTTTGATAATATTCATCAGTTGGAATAATCAGACTATTGTCTTCATAGTTACATTCACGTTTTAGCCAGTGTATCTTTTGGACTTCAGGTGTTTAATGTCGAACTCCGAGGCCACACAGAACTTCCAAAGTGAAATCATCTGAAGGTTGCAGCTTCAAATCCCAACGACAGGTCAAAATAACCAAAAATACTAATACCCAGGGATAAGTAACAGAATTAGAACAATCAACCCTCATGGATTAAATAAAGGGCTTCTTTCAAAGTTCTGTGTGGACTACCAAGTTTGACATGAAACACCTGAAGAAGGACAAAGGACACATCAGTTGAAATGTGAATATAACAGTGAAGATCAAGACAATAATTCATTTACTCTAAGTGTTAAAAAAATCATTCATAGTAGTAAGTTTGGGTTTTATGGCATATCAACCTTTGTAGGTTATTTAATGCCAAATTCATTTTTATACAAATAAACAGTTCTATTTCAAACAATTCAATTTAGCATAAGTACCCAATTTAATTGCCAAAGGCAGACATGAGGCCATATGGTCCCCAGCTGTGGCCGGGCTAACTTCGGGTGGACAAGCTGCATCACTGACACCATTGCTGTCCAGTTTAAGCTATAATCAGGCATACATGTCTGGACCCAGATTTGGGTCCATGACCAGCCAGGCTCATCAGGCCCACATTGCACAAAGTGGGCAATAACCAGCAGGGTTTGAGCCCAACCTCCCTCTCTCTCCTAAACCCCCTACTATAATTGACCTTTGGGTCATTGACCTTGTGTCAAGTCCTGTCTGGTGGGAAGCAGAGACAAATATCAGTTTAATTGTCAAAAACATTTTTATTTCAAGCTATTCAGTTTATTCAAACCGTTCTTTTTCAAATAATTCAGTTTAGCATAAGTATGCAGTTTTAATGTCAAAACAGTCCTTTTTCAAATGGGACTGTTTTGTGGCATAATGGTTACAGCGCTGGACTGCGGAATCATAGCGAGTTTAGACTCCAATTGTGCTATTACATTCACTTTCAGACAAGTATACTTGGGAAAGGTATGAACCCCTTTATCCTCCCATAAATAGCATCACTACTGTTCTTCTAGAAGGATGGCTTCCACATTAAATAACCCACAAAGCTTGATATGCCGTTAAAAAAAGAAACCCAACCAATCCAAACCTATTTCAAGAAACTCAGTTTAGCATAAATACAGTTTAGTTCTATTTGACCCCAAATTGTTTAGTATCATATCCAGGACACTTGTCTTACCCCTCTGCAGAGAACCAATTGGTATATTCTACAGTCCTAGCCGAGAGGGCAAGATAAATAGATTGGTTACTACATATGGTAGAAACAGCAGAATAAAAGAATTCCCTTTAACATGGCTGCTCAAGCCAACACAAATGTAAACAAAAGTTCTCAATAAGTCATCCTAGCTCTGTAAGCAAACACATAATTCTATCAGACACAAATTCTCTGTTCAGCTTCCATAATTCACATTCAACTTTAGCAAGCCCTTCCTTCAAAAAGTATTTATAAATAAGCAATGATTCCAAGTTGCAGATATATAAATAAAATATTGAGAACAATAAATCCAGAAAAGCCATTACAGAAGACATTTAGGTATCACTTACCAAATGTATAGATACTGAGTGGAAGATCTGTTCTTGACAAGCAGCCAATCTAATCACCACAGGTGGGCCTTCTATACCACACTGTCAGCAAAAAGAGCTCAATTAAAACTGATTGTCCTTAATAATGAGATTTCCAAAAAATACAGAATCAGAAAGTGTTAAAAATTGAATATAACCTGGAAAGTGTGAGTTATCTATTTTAAGGTCTAAAATAAAATTTTGCAATCCAAACACTGAATCCTCTCCCTTCTATGACAAAGCTGGTGGGTCAGCATTAGGTCTAAGCAGCCATGAGAGTGTAAACAGAGTTAATGTCAATGCTAAAGATAGGGGGGGGTTAGCCCAACACATATGCAACAGGACGAGCAAGGGAAAATTTCATATGAGGAATCACAAGTGTTCCCACAAAAGGAAGATGGCCTCCTTATGTAAAGAAGTGGCAGTCACTATATAAAGTTAAAAAGAATTATTTTATTCCAAGAATATGCTGGTAGATATGGAAAATTCCATAGCCACAAAATAGGAAGGATTTTTTTTTCTGTCTTTAATCTCATTCTAATTACTTACAAGAATAACCTGATGTTCACAACAAAATTATTCACATACATAAACCTTAAAAGAAAAAAATACATATCAGACATGTTTTATCTAAGAAAGACAAAAATCTTCTCTTCTGATCACCGATATAGAAACTGATAAACATCAAAATTACTTTAAATCCTAATTCCAAAAGCTCCCAATATGTGTTCAATAGTGTTGAACAGAATTATTTGTTGAAAAGCTGGATGAGACAGAGTATCTTGAGAAATGAACTGAGATTATGCCATTCCTGGGAAAGTAAAAGATGAAATCATTCAGAAGTCCAATAAGGGAAAAAAAAGAATCCTCGTTACATTCTGAATTGATTTCTGCATTATAATAAAAAATAAAAAATTTACTGCTCAAACCTGGCTATTCATTTTGACTTTGGATAAAAGCCCACAAAAAAGAAAAGCAAGATTAAAAAAAAAAAAAAGAAAAAGAAATAAAATAAAATCAAGACTCACCAGTGACGGTAATGGTTAAAAGGGAAAAGAAAATTTTTTTTCTTTTGAATACTCAAGATTTTTAAATCTGGTAATTAATAATTACAGCCAAGAATTTCTTAATCATTACAAATATCAGAATGTGTCAAAAATATTCTTTATCTTTTAAAGTTTACAAGAGATCAAGAAGAATCAAGACAGAAATGAATGAAAAATTAATTTACTTTAAAATATGAGCATAGTTCAAAAAGTATCAAAAGTGTAAATATGAAAACAAAAACCATGAATTTAACATTAATTTTCATCAAAATAGTCTCCTTAGAATTCAACACTTATTCCAGCGAGTTTTCCATTGGTCAAAGTATCTATCAGGCCAATCAGCTGGGTTGTAGAATACACTAAATGCATCCCTGAAGAGGGTTAAGAATCTCCCAATGAGTGTCCTGGATATAACACTAAACAATCTGATGGTGAGGTTCCAGTAATTCTAGAGCTTTGGGGGAACGCAGAGTACCCCTTCATTGCCATCATTCCCAAATCCACCGTGACCTGGAGTTGTAGCAGTTGATGGGTCCTCTCTATGGGTCAAATAGAACTATTTGACATTTAAACTGAAAGCAAAAAGGAATGACTTATGCTAAATTCAACTGCTTGAAATATAACTGTTTGATCCTTGAACTGTGTGTAAACAAATGACTGATCTTTAATTGAATTGTTACAGTTAAATAGCAATAATTGAAAACATCTAACTCTGCAAATAAATGATTAATAGTAAATAGAACCATTCATATTAGATAGTTAAATGGTTTCATTTCATTCTGTGTGCAAAAAGAAGAAAACTCAAGCTCATAAATATCTTATCTACAAAATGAATTTACAAATCATATGCATTTGATATTTACAAATAAAGAGGATCTGTCATTAAATGACCTACAGTGGTTGATATGCCATAAAACCAAACTGCACCAAATCATATATATTTAATATATATGTGTATAAAGAAGATTTAGCATTAAATAACTAACAATGGTTGATATGCCATAAAATCCAACCTAACCAAACCATCTATGAAAAACCTCTTCCAATATGGTATAAAGCTCAGCTCTATATTCTCCACATAATCAAATCTTACCCTCAAGTTGAATTTTCAGTTTTAGGCAATAAGAAATATTGCTCAGAGCTAAGTCTTAATAGGGGAAAGTGAGTACGCACAATCCTGTATTTTAGTAAAAAATAGATGGTCAAAAAGCATCAAAGCTTTGGACAATAAGTCATCATTCTAACTTGCTCAGTCGGACACATTCGTATTTGAATTTCACAATCCAAACTTTTAAGATTCAGTCTTGATACTTTTTAGATCACAGTTTATATTACTCTGTGTGTGTGTGTGTATATATATATATATATATATATATATATATTTCTAAGATGTGCTTATGGCATAACAGTTATTGTCATAGGAAGTGGACTCAGATGTCAAACTTCAAATACTGAACAAGGCTGTTTCCATTTCACATTTGTGAAAGGCATGAATCCAACTATTCTCCCTCCCACAATAGGTAAATGATAGGGTAGACAGAAATATTTAACATAAACATAGTGACCCATCTGAGAGAATTTAGTAGGCTTTGGTTTTATGGCATATCAACCATTTAAATTATTTAATGCCAAAAATAAAATATGAAAGCAAATAGTTTGTAGGTAACATTTTGCAATGAGCCAGAGCTCATTTATACACAGTTAAATGGTTCAAGTATTTCTATTCATCAAATATTCCTACATAAATTAAAAAAAGTAAAGTTGGCGACCTTAACCGAGGGTGACCCGAAGGCTCCCTTTTCAATAGCTACTATACAGAGATGAAGGGAAGGGCGGTACTCCATTCCCTGAATTGCTCCACTTTACCATATAATGCTGAGTGTTAAGCAATTGCTCCACTTTACCATATAATGCCGAGTGTTAAGCAAGGCGGCATCAAGTACCATTTTTTGAGTCTTAGGTATGACTTGACTTGGGATTGAACCCCAGTCTCCCAGACCATTGGTGAACACTACTCATTAGGCCAATTACTTTACTTATTCCTATCTAATTTAATATTAATCCTTTGTTTGCGTACAGTTATATGGTTTCAAGTGTAGTAAATGATTAAGTAGTTCTATTTGACACATAGATGGGGCCCTAACAAGAACAAACACTCTGGGTCAGAGTGGACCTGGGAGTAATGGCAATGGAGGAGTACTTCACATTACCCCAAAGGTCAACAACTGGAGACTCATTACCAAATAGTTTAATATCCTATCCAGGACACTCATTGGGAAGGAGTGGAGTTTTAGCCCACTGCAGAGGTGTAGTCAATGTATTCTACAGCTGACAGAGTTAACACCCAATTGAAAAGAATAAGGAATATGGGTACTGAATGACAAGTGGACAACTTTGAATAAAATTAATATTTCCATTCATTGTTCATTTCTGTTTTGGTAAATAGTTTCAGTCTTGATACTTTTTGAATACACCTTGTATCTCTAAGAACTAGCTTCTTAAATAATATTCTAGCAATGTTATTGAGTTTCAAGAGAAATCAATACCCATTGACTGACAAAGTGATGAAGTCTATCACAACATGATCACATTCCAGGAAAAGCAGGAAGTATTCAGCACTTACTGAAAGATGATGCCCACTATAATGTGTGTGTGTATATTATATATATATATGTGTGTGCATGTGTGTGTGTGTGTTTCCTAAGTACTGGCATAGTGTCAATATTGCCGAGATGAATGATCAGTCTCTCAGTAATTTTGATAAGCCTGCTACAATATCAGCTAATTCTGATTAACGTCTATCAAAAATGAGAAACATTTACAGGTTTTGTCAAACTACTGTATTTTACTGCACATGACACATTTAAAGTTTTTTTTTTGTTTTTTTTTTTTTAGATAAAAATCACCAACTAAGAGCTATTCTGGCTTAGTTATGGCACAAGGCCAGATGCATGGGGCACCCAGTGAGACTCAAATTCACCTTGCACCTTTTATGCAAAGTAGAAGGTATTCATGGTGTAATGGTTAGTCATAGGAAATAGATATGGCGACCAAAGTTCAAATCCTGGACGAGACTGTTAGCATTTCACATAGCATGAATACCCTCCAGAAAGGTATGCATCCAACTATTCTCCCACCAGCAATGGGTAAATTATAGAGCTGACTGAGCTATGGCAACCAGTCTCGAAGGAAAACCAAATTCAAACCTGTTAAAATCCATTCAAACAGTGACCTTGTATCACATCCTGCTCATGCCGAGAGGGTTGGTAAAAGCATATGTTTAAGGTAAAGACTTCCCATAGGATCATTTTTACCTCAACACTCACTATTGTAGGCTATAATCTTATCTCACATGGTCACTTCTATCTCACCCGGCACCATAATATTTACTAATTAATACTACCACCACCATTACTATTATAGCCAACTCGCCTGGGGCTATAGAATGTCCTAGTTATGACACAAAAATTGCTCCCCAGTCCACTCTGACTCATGTTTAATTTCATTGTTAGTAATACGTAGCAATAGTTGGAACCATTTAACTTAGTTGATTTATGCTATATTGAATTGTTTGAAATAGAGCTGTTTGATACTTGAACAGTGTGTAAACAAAGGACTGATGTTAATGATACATAGCAATACTTGGAACCATTTAACTGTGTACTTATGCCAAAATGAATTGTTTGAAATAAAACTTTTTGATCATTTAAGTGAGTGCAAACAAATGCTTGATGTTTAATTGTTAATGAACTTGGAACTATTTAACTTATGTTTACAAAATTATATATATCTAATATATCAATAAACCAGATTTGGCATTAAATAACTGTTCTATTTCTAACAATTCAATTTAGCATGAGACAAAGTTAAATGGTTCCAAGTATTGCTATGTATAACTAACAATTCAATTAAACATAAGTCATCTGTTTACACAGTTCAAATATCAGCTGTGTCCTGCATGTCTGGTTCATCTAATTTGGATAGTTTTTATGATGGGTGGTAGGTGGCCATATAGCTGCTGCTTTGTGGGGTGTTGCCTCCAGGACCTGTTCAATACTGCGGGCAGCATTCTTGTGTAGTTGCCTTTTCTCCTTCCGTTTAGTTAGTATCCATGTAGTGTGTGTGTGAGAGAGAGATTCGTAAACACATTTTGTAGCTAATATTTTTAAAAGAACCTAAGCTTTTTTTTTGCACACAGTTAAATGGTTTCAAATATTGCTACATAACACTCGCAATTTAATTAAACATCAATCATTAGTTTGCACACATTTAAATCGTTGTACATCTATCATTCGAGGGTGAATAGTTTGTAGATAATTTTATTTTTAAACAAATTAGAACTAATTTGTTTGCACACAAATATTGCTATTGTTTCTATACGGTTAAATGGTTTCAATTATTGCTAATAAACACTAATAATTCTATTCAATATTAATCATTTGTTTGCAGACAGTGAAGTGGTGACAAGTATTGCTATTTAACACTTATTCTATTCAACATTATTCATTCATTTGCACACTGTCATTGCTATGTATTACCAATAATTTATTTTGCATACAGGTAAACAGTTTCGAGCATGCAACACTAAAAGGTTTATTTGCACACAGTTAAATGGTTCAAACTATTGCTATGTATTACTAACAATGCAATTTACCATCAGTTATTTGTTTGCATATAGAACTGCTTGAACATGTAAACTATTTGACCCATAGATAAGAACATTATCAGGTGGTACCAGTTCGAGTCACAGTAGATCTGGGAGCAATGGCTTGAGTGTCACCATCAGATAGTTTAGCATCATATCCAGGTCACTCATTGTTGGGGAGATTCTCACCTCTCTGCAGAGATGGTCAACAAGAAGGAAAAATTCTGAATTGAAAAGAATCTGTAGGTACACTGATGCATGATTCTTCTGCTATCAGCTCATTCAAAAAGTGTGGGTGGCTCTAAACAAGCCTTCACCACTATAAATGAAATAAACAGTATGGAGAAAATTTTTGACATCAGAAACACAAAGAAATATCATACATGTATGTTTTTATAAAAATCCAATATTTCAGCTAATAATGAAATTTTTTTTTTTTTTTTTAAATATCAAACACATTATATATATATATAAGTTGGTAACCTAAGTCGAGGACAACCCAAAGGCTCCCTTTTCAATAGCTACTACACCAAGGTGCAGGAGAGGGCACTATTCATTTCCAAAGATTGCTCCACTTTACTCTTGATACGCACCTTATAATGCTGAGTGTTAAGCAAGAAGATATAAAGCACCATTTTTTGAGCCTTTGGTATATGACTTGACCTGGGATTGAGCCCCAGTCTCCCAGGCTATTGATGAATACTACCCACAATATATATATATAGCACCCCTTCTCCCAACAAGTCTTCTGGATATGACAATAAGCTCTGATTGTCAAGCAGGCTCCAGTCCTGGAGCTTTAGAGAAAAAGGAGTACCTCTTTATTGTCATTACCCCCAAATCCACTCTGACTCCAAGTGGTAGTACTTGGCAGGGTTCTATCAATGGGTTAGATAGAATTGTTTAATTGTTTATGATACTTGAAAACTTAACCATGCAAACCAAAGATTAATGATATTAGTGTGAGCGAGCAATAATTGAAACCATTGTTACCAGCAAACTATTTATTTACAAATCATTATAAAACCGGATTTTGCAATACATAACTACAATGTTTGATATGCAATAAAAAAATTAAAAAAAAAAAAAATGAAAAATAAAAATCATATATTTTACAGGTTGTCCCAAAAAGATGTATACACACTTCAAATAACTGCAAATCAAGTTTTTATTATTCGTTTCATTTTCAACATGTAAAAGAATTTAACAACATCCTTCTGTTGTTTTGTCACTGCCATTTCTCAAATTGATGTCCATTCTGGTCCAGGCACCGCTGATAACGCGAAGCGATGGAGTAGCACACATCATGAAGCAATTCCCTCGGTATTTGCATGCATTCACGTTCAATGGTTGCTCTCAATTCAGCAATTGTTGTGGGTTTCAATGCATAAAATTTGTCTTTTAGGTATCCCCATAAAAAGAAGTCTAGTGGTCTGGTGAACGGGGAGGGTATTCGACAAAACCTCTCCGTCCAATCCACCTGTTTGGTAATCTCTCATTAAGGAAGGATGTAACATCGTGATGGTAGTGTGGGGGTGCTCTACTTGGTGAAAATAAAAAAATCTTCAAAGTGTTCACATATGCTTGGAATGACAGACTGTTGCAGCAAGTTCATACATCTTTTTGGGACACCATATATATATATATATATATATATATATATATATATATATATATATATATATATATATACACACACAATGAACTTCTTATCCTCCCAGCTATGGGTTAAATAGTATGACTACTGTTTTTCTACAAGGATGGCTAAGGCTATAATAACTCGTACCATTAAATGAAGAAACCAAAACACACACTTATTGGCATAAGCAGATGAATGCATACACACATTAACTGTTGTGCACAGGACGTGCCTGTAGTATAATGGCTATCGTCGCAGGAAATGGACACGGCGACACGAGTTCAAATCCTGGACGAGAATGATTGCATTTCACATAGCACTAGTACCCTTGGGAAAGGTATGAATCCAATTACTCTCCCTCCAGCTATGGGTAAATAGGACAGATTGGATTCTTCAGCCTTAGTGAGGCAACTAGTCTAGGAGAAGGAAAACTGAATTCAAACTTGTTAAACGCCGCTTAAAAATTGACCTTGTGTCATATCCTACCCGAGCGGAGGGGTCGGTAAATATGATTAACTGTTGTGCACATGGACAGGAAGATACACAAGTAATAGGCAGATTAGTATTGTATAATATTATTGACTGCCCTATTAGTTCTATCTTTCTCACTGCACATTATATAGGGTTCCATGTTGGTAATTCAACAAACTCAATATTCTTTTTATATCATATTCAGCTGTGAAAGCAATAAAAGTTTTATATATCTTATTATGAGTCAATACTCAATGAAAACCACAAAGTTCCAAGTCGAACAGCTGTCATGAGGAAGAAGCCAATAAAATCAATGTAGATTAATATCCCTTTTGCATAGAAGGCAGAGGTCCAAAAGAAGTCACTACTTATGTTAATAAATGAAGCTTCCTCGTGCAGCCTAGTAAAGTCAAAGTAAGAATAGAGAAAAACACCCCCCCAAATCGAGTAAAACTCGGAAGTAATTGCAAATGAGTTAACAGATGGTTTAACAGTACTCTAAGACAACTTAGGCTTTGTGTAACATTAAAAATAATAGCTGAAGTTCTAAAAGGGAAGGGTTGTTATTAATCAGAAAATTAGCAGATAAAAAAAATATAAAAATGCTACCTCTATCCCAAAATGGTAGATTCAATTGGATTGTGAAATATGCTAATAAAGCAAATGTTACAGGACTGAGATTTACAATATAGAAAAATTACAGGAGATTATTGTATGGTTTGAGTTTTGTTTAATGGCATATCAACCTCTGTTGGTCATTTAATGCCAGAAGGGTTAAATTGGTTTTGTTTTTGTGCATGTTTTAGAATTTAGGTTATGAGTTTTGGTTATGTTTTATTATATTTGGCTAGATTTTAATGAAGAGGTTGGTTTCTTTTAGAAAGCTTAAGATTTCCTCTGTTTTGGAGCTTTTGAAAAGGTCCTTTGAATTGTTTGTTTGGCAGTGTTTTGGGCAGATTTGTCTAAACCTGTCACAGTTTATGAAAATGTTGTTGATTGTGAGATGTACTTTGCATGTTGAACATACTGGGAGTCTTCCCCTTTTTAGGAGGTGTGAATGGATAGTGTGGGTGTGGCCAATACAAAGTCTGGAGAGACGAACTCATAAGAGATGTACTCTTATAGACCCCCACACATGGCCGTGCAAAAGCAGGACGACCAGCACAAACATACATTCAGCAGCTATGTGAGGATACGGGATGTTGTCCTGAAGACCTGCCTAGGGCGATGAACGATAGGGAGGAGTGGCGAGAGAGGATCAGGGATATCTGTGCTACCAGCGCGACATGATGATGGATGATGATTTCTTTTTTAACTTGCTGGCCATTCACCTATGGTATCTTGAATATGGTGGAGCTTGTTCTGTGTTTGATCATCCCAAGATTTTTGCCATTTCTTGAGTATAAATTTGTTAATGAGTGGTTTTAGGCTGGTGTATGAAATTTTTTTATTGAATACATGTATGTGTCTGGAGTGCTTTTTTGCAGTTTTGTTTGCCCTTTTATTCCCCTGTATACCAATGAGGATAGGTATCCAAATAAGAATGATGCTATTATTTTTAGAAAGAGTGTTCATTTTATCTAGTAGTCTTGTGATGAGAAGAGTTGGTGAATCTTTGCTCTGTAGAACTTGGAGAACTGATTTGAAGTCTGAATAGATGATAAATTTAGGAGGATTCATGATTTGCTATAATGTTCATAGCTAGGTCAATAGCTATGGCTTCTGCACTATAGACATCTTCAGTCTCCCTACTTTTTGATCGCACTTCATCTGTGTATAGCACTATATTGGTAAGGCTTAGAATGCATGGATTGTATCTCCTACAAAAAGGAGAAACAGCTGGAGTGGTAGAATACACCAATTGTATCTCTGCAGGGGGTAAGACTACCACCACCCTCAACAAGTGTCCTGGATAGGACACTGAACTTCATCTGGTGGTGAGGCTTTATTTCTGGAGCTTTGGGGAAGATGAAGTACCCTTTGATTGCCATGACTCCCAGGTTCACTAGCCAGGAGTAGTCATATCTGTTATGGTCCCATCTTTGGGGTAAATAATTCTTAGTGTTAGATAGCAATCATTGAAACCATCTAACCGTGAGCAAACAAATGAGCGCTGGCTCATTTAAGAATGTTAATTACAAACTATTCATTTACAAATTATATACATGTAATAGATGTATAAACAGAATTTGGCATTAAATAACCTACAAGGAGTGTGGAGCACCCCTTCATTGGCATTACTGTGATCCACTTTGACCCAGAATGGTAGAACCTGTTCAGATTCCATCTACAAGTTAGGAAAAAAAACTGCTCAATCATTTACTAAGGATTATTATCGTTAGTTACTTGAAACCATACAGCTGTGCACAGATTATTTTTATTAGATAAGAATACTTGATATATGACTGTGTGGGAAAAAAAAATATGAAGAAATAACTACAAACACAAAAAAAAAAAAAAAAAAAAAAAAAAATTCACATAATTCCTGATCTCAAGGCATAAATAACCCTAGATTGATTTAATGGCACATCAGCTCATCATGTCTGTGGACTGATAAACCTAGATTAATAGCCCAGTCAACTAGGGCTGTAGAATACACCAACTGCTTCTCTGTAGAGGGGTAAGACCCCACCTCCCAACAAGTGTGCAAGATATGACACTAAACAATCTGATGGTAAGGTTCCAGTAATGCTGGAACTTCGAGGAATGCAGAGTACCCCTTCATTGCCATTGCTCCCGGGTCCACTCTGGCCTGAAGTGATAGCACCTGATAGAGTCCTAACTATGGGTAAAATAGAACTAAAATACGTACTCATGCTAAACTGAATTCTTTGAAATACAACTGTTTGGACATTTAACTTGTCATAAACTTATCCCGTGGTGTAATGGTTATCATCGTAGGAAATGGACACGGCGACACAAGTTCAAATCCTGGACGAGACCAATTGCATTTCACGTAGCACTAATACCCTTGGAAAAGATACGAATCCAATTATTCTCCCTCCAGCTATGGTAGGGCAAACTGGGTTCTTCAACTTTGGTGAGGCAACTAGTCTAGGAGAAGGAAAATTGAATTCAAACTTGTTAAACTCCACTTAAAGATTGACTGTGTCATATCCTGCCTGAGCGGAGGGGTTGGGAAAATATGATAAACTTATCCTAAACTCAATTGCTTGAAATTTAATTTGGCGTTAAATGACTCAAAAGGGGTTGATAATGCCATAAAACAAAACAACCAACCAACCTAGATTGATTTAATGGCACCTCAACCCATGATCTGTGTTCTTATAACCCAGCTAAAACAGCACTTATAGCAAGATTTTTATTGAAGCAATACACTGTTTTTGTGACTGAAACGTTATAAACATAGATGAGAAAAATAATCTATTGAAGGAATTATGAGGAGAAAAGATCCAAAAAAACGGAAATGCATGATGGTAGCCAAAAACCAAAGAGATGAATTAAATGACATTTAAAAATCATGATAAAAGAATCACCTCTTAATTTGTTAATGTTCCCAGCATGAACAAAAAAAAAAAAAAAAAAAAAATTACTTCCTGCATATCGGATGCCCTTCAAAAATCAGCCATCACCTACTTTCTTTAAACTAAGTATTTTACTCCAGAATATTTTTTTTTTTGTTAAATAGGAAACAGCACTTAAGTAGCAATTAGCTTGAAAACAGAATCCTAAGAACAAAATTCAATTTTTTTTTTTAGGCAAATCAAAGTAGAAAAAATTGCTTAAAATCTGAGAAACAAAAAAAAAAAAAAATTAAATCAGAATTGTAAAAAGCAGTTATTTGTATATAATACAGTTTTTACAGGTTTACACCTAAAAGCTAAACGTAGGTATTATACACAAGAACTAAAAACTACCATTTTGTTTGGCTAGATGTATCAACAGCATGACTCAAAAGTTAGTTAGGTTTGGTTTTGTTTCTTTGTTTAATGGCATATCAACCTTTGTGGATTATTTAATGCCAACCTTTTAAAAGAACAGTAGTGGTACTATTTAACCCATAGGATAAGTGGCTTCAGACCTTTCACAAGGGTATTAACCCAAAAGTGAATGTATTAGCACAAATGGAATTCAAACTTGCTGACTATATACAATGTATCAGTCTAGATGTTAGCCATGACACTACATGGACTCTCCTGAAAGTAAGTTATGACTATGATCCAAACTAACACATAAACACTTGTTTTATACATCTTTAGAGAAATAGCCTCTAGAATATACGTTTATTTATAATTTGTTTCTTCTATTATGAACTTATTTTTACCAAAAGTTTGTTACATCTTCATATAAACATATCCTTGCCTTTAGCTCTAAATACCGTGTAAATTTTGTGTTTCAAAACATTATATAAACCAATATAAATTTTTTTTTCGTCAAGTCAAATCAGATAAATAGCTAAAAATGTTAAATCTCGTCTAAATTTGATTCCAAAAAGATGATGTATATTATACACAAAAGGTGGGAGGGGGGATTCCAGATTTTTGAGGCCAAAAGTTAGGGGTACATATAATGCACAATTATGTTTCATGACACTTTTTTTTTTTCACACATTTATATATCAAGTATTCCTATCAAATACAAATAATCATATGATTTCAAGTAATTATATCTATTTAATAACACTCATTCATTTGAACAGTTATATGGTTTTATGTAACTAATGATAATCCTTAGTAAACAACTATAGCTTCAAATAACAATTTTTAATAAAAATAATTTACATGACGTCAAGTATTCCTATCAAATTTGGATAATTTTAAAACAGATCTGATTGGGCACGAACAAATACTCTCAGGTCCACTTTGACTGGGATTGGTAGTAAGGTTAAGCTAAAGAGTAAAGACACAAGAATGGTCAATAATATTAGTCAAGTGACTATTGTTTTATTTATTTCTTCCCACTTCTTTTTTTTTTTTTAAATTCCTATTTCCACTTTCATCTGGGTTCAGAATATGTTGATTGTATCTCCTTGCAGAGAGGATTACAGCCCTCTCAAAAGGGGGAGAATTTTAAATCCAGGAAAACATTCTACTGACCCTGTACAATGCAGTTAAAAGATTACTGAAATATTATTGCTTTATATATATTTTAATACTAACAAAAAAAAAAAAAAAAAGTGATCAGTTTGGTTTTATGGCATATCAACGATTGTTGGTTATTTAAAGCCAAATCCTGTTTTATACATATATCTCAAATATATCATTTATAAATATTTTGTAGATAAACACAAATAATCAAACAGTTCTATTTCAAGAAATTCAATTTAGCATAAGTCATTTGTTTGCCTTCTGTTTGAATGTCAAATAGTTCTATTTGACCCATAGATAGGACCCTATCAGGTATTACCACACTGGGCCAGAGCAGATCTGAAAGCAATAGCAATGAAGGGGTACTCTGCATTCCCCAAAGCTCTAGCATTACTGGAGCCTTGCTATCAGATTGTTTAGCGTCATATCCACGGCACTCATTGGAGGACTCTTACCCCTCTGCAAAGATGCAGTTGGTGTCTTCTACAGTCCCAGCTGACTGGGCTAACTAGTAACTTGTTACTTATCAAGTTTTACTTTGTTTTTAAACCATATAACTGTGGATAAATTAAATATGAATAGTTATTTGATACCATATACAGATGGATTGAAAAGTAACTATTCTGAAATACTTATGTTATTTCTTAACTATGATTTTTATAAGAAATAAATTATAAGAATTTCAAAATATTGTATGTAAATTAGTACTATTTAACAAGAATATATGAAATCCTACAACTGTGAGCAAATTATTTGTTGAAGATATACAGTTTCAATTCTTCCAGCACATAGTTGTTGTTGGCAATCATAGTCAAGGGTGACCAGAAGGCTCCATTTTCAATAGCTACTACACCGAAGTATAGAGGAGGGTGCTACTCCTTTCCCTCAATAGCTCTACTTTACCCTTGATACATACCTTATATTGCCGAGTTAAGCAAGGATGTATCAAGTACCATTTTTAAAGTCTTTGTTATGACGCGACATGGGATTGAACCCAGGTCTCCCAGACCATTAGCAAACATTCTACCCGCTAGGCCAATGAGTTAATTATAGAGAAAAAAAAAATAAGTAAATAAATCTAAAAGGAACTTTAAAAATATAGTTATTATTGTAATCAAATTTGATAATCCACAAAAGAGATGTACAGCCACCTGTCTCCCATCACACAAACCATCCCTGTAAGACCATTCAAGACATACTGGTAAAGCAAAGATGAACCAATCAGCGAAATTCTCCTGTGGACCCCTACACATGAACACACTGGTGCTGACCGAGCCACTAAGTCTTATATACATCAGCTCTGTGCAGACACTGGATGCAGTCTAGAGGACCTCCCAGGAGCAATGTAAGGTAGGGATGGCCAGGGAGAGAGAGAGAGAGAGAGAGAGAGAGAGTCAAGGGACTATGCAATCAACAGAACTTGATGAAGGAGATGATACACTGTTAAAACAAGCAACCAAACCAAGTTATTTAAATGATGATGATGATAGCAATTTCCAGGTATTATGCAAATTTCCAGGTAGCAGAAGATACAAGGTGGGGCAGATGTTAAAAAAGGAAGTCAGTAATAACAGGAAGTAAATATCCATTACAAAGAGATGGGTAAATTAAGTCATAAGAAAAGTCTGTTGTTATGGCAACGAGAGGCATGCAAATTTTTTCAGCTAGAAAAATAAAATTTACATATTTAATTATTTTTAGCTGGCAGATATTTGGATAAAGGCAAAGGCATCTTTACTTAATTACATATGTTTATATATTAATTTAATAATCAAGAAGTCTCATAAAAAAACTGACTAGTGGAGGAGCAGATCTGTGTAAACCCCTTTCTCAAAGACCACTTTGTGGGTGGTCTGTCACAGTGCCATGAGTTTTAAATTTGCACACTAAGCTTTTAATCATGTTTATACTTAGAGGATTCTTCACATTAAAATGGGTGACCGTCTTTTCTTTCCATTGAAATTGTTGATCTGTCAGTTGAACAGTAAATTCCATCATTTTAGTCTATTTTTTTCATACTAACTCAACTTTCTCCAATTCCTCAGATTACTGATAATATAAAAAATTAAATTAAAAACAAGAATGCTATGGTTTTAAAATGTGTCAGTCTTTTGTGGGCCACCCTGTATTTAATGTCTAACTACTGCTGCTATTTATAGAACCAAATATAAAAACAAATACTACAACAAAATACCATTATATGCAAATGCTTAATTCTAACAAAGTTATAATTTACATGCAAAGGTTGTATCCCTTTTGCAATATACACATGCCTGATGATCGAGTCCAAAAGTACTTAGGAACCAATTAATTAAGTGAGTTCGTACTCCAGTCGCCCTATTACATTCACTTTCTGGCAAATACCCTTGGGAAAGGTATGAACCCCCTTCTCCTCCCAGCTATGGGTTAAATACTACCACTATTATTCTTCTAGGAGAGTGGCTTTGGCATTAAATAACCTACAAAGGTTGATATGCCATTAAACAAAGAAACCAAACCAATTATAGAAGGTTTATAAGCCAATTCCGGCTGGATATCATAACATCCATACGGCAACTCAAAAGCATCAAAACAAAAACATGCTGACAAAGGATGTCTATATTGTTTAATCAAGTATGTCTTAATGAAGAAATACAGCCCAAATACACGCACACTTTGACTACACATTGCTATACTCATCTTGGTTACTATACACACCGTCCTTCTTCAGGTGTCTTGTCATATTCAGTAACTTCTTTGGGAATTCTCAACTTAACTTTTTAAATTTATTATTCATTCACCATGGGGCAGGGAAGACTGTTCTCATTACACCATCCACATCTTAAGACTATCTTACATCAGTCACTTTTTGCATTTTTTTTTCACCACTATTGGAACCAGGACCAAGGATTGGACTGACAACCTCCAGGTTCAAACAGCAGTGAAAAGGTTAAAAAGATAAAAACAAAAAAAACATGAACTGGAATGAGAATAGTCTACTCCCATGATTCAAAGAAAGGGTTAAGTTTGAAATACCCAGAAGATCGCTGAGTTCAACAAGGAAGGCTGGAGAATACAGTGGCTGAAACTTGTGGTATAGCTGGTTGGTTGGTTGGGTTTTACGGCATGCCAACTCATCGGGTTATTTTATGCCGAAAACGTTTTTATTTGTTATTTTTATTTGGTATAATTTTTATGCGTATAGTTATTTGAACGCTATAAACAAATACCAACAACATCAAAATAAAACGATATGGTGGTATAGCAACCAAGAAAAGTATAGCAGTCTGCAATGTATCGAGAATAATAAAGCCTCATATCAAAAATATAGAAATAATTGTTTTGTTTTTATTATTAATTGTATTATTTATGCTTCTATTGTTAGAGGTAGGATGATACAAAAAGGTCAGTATAAGTGAAAGCCCTCCGGTACAATAATACACAGTCGAGAGCAATGTCAAAAATATAGTTTTGAGGATGGAGGTACATCAGACAGTAAATCTTGTAAAAAAGAAAAAAAAAAAAAAAATGACTATGTTGGTTGATTTTTACCAGCCAAGAAATACATTCTAATTCCCAAACACTTTTACTCAGTAACTTTCATACTGAAAATATTAAAATAAAATTTAGAAAAAAATGAAATAATGATACAAAAATCAAGTACTTTTCATAGACTAATTTTCTACTGGGACAGACGGACGTACATACACACACGTGTGTGTGTGTATATATATATATATATATATATATACATATATACACACACACACTTCCAGATTTGAAATCATTTTTAAACACCACAAAGTCCAATGGTTATGTTGTTAAGAAAAATTTCTAGTGCTGTTCATATGTAAAGCCATTCTTTGGCATTCCTAAGTCTTTCAGTCATGAAATAAAATATCATTTGATGATGGTCAGAGGGCAAAAACTGGTCAGAATCAACAAATTTATTTTTGAAAAGTTTTTAGATACTTAACTAATGTTCATGTGTATTCTTTCACTGAAAACAAACACTCACACAGATAGTCAAAGATAGGAGAGAGAAATGAAAAGAGAAAAAGAAAAAAAAATGAACATTACATTCATATATGCGGATGTTTACTTCCTGTTGTTACTGACTTCCCTTATTAACATCTGCCCCCGCCTTGTATATTCTCATACCTTGAAGTTTACATAATACCTGGTAATTACTATCGTCATCAGGTAACTTGGCATAGAACCCAGAAAATGAACGCAAGCCTAAATTGAGTGGAGTTTCATTATCTTATATCTACTACAGAGAGGAGAAGATGAGGCACCTGCCAACAAATGATTGTTAACACTTGCCTCATAGATTATTATTTCTATGGAAAGTCCAATCCTCAATGGATACACAGAGGCGTCAAAGTTCTCATACAAAGTCCAAAATCTGTAAGGGAATTTAGAGAATGCAGTATTATTAATTATTAACTTATTCACAAAAGAAATGGTTGGTTGGTTTTATGGCATGTCAACCCTTGTCGGGTTATTTAATGCTCAAGTCAGTTTCACAATTATGGTCTCCAATTGTATACAGCACACACAAAAAAAAATTTTAAACAGGTAAATACTTTATCATCTCAAGCATATCCATTTGATCCATGAATGATTTTATTCATCTAAACAATACGTCAAATTGTCTATATTTAACTCATCTCAAGAGATAAGGGAATTGTGTTCATCATATATTTACATTTTTGATGAGAATGTTTTTATACAGTTATATGGGTTAAAGTATTCCTATCTAATACTAATAATTATAAGTAACTATTTCTATCAAATAATAGTCATTTATTTGCACATATTAGTTACTGGAAACCATACAACAAACAATCCTTAGGCAACAATTATATGGTTTTGTTTTAAGGCATATCAACCATTGTAGGTTATTTAATGCCAAATCCATCCATGTATATATATATATATATATATATTAGATAAATGGTTCTATTTCAAACAATTCAGTTTAAGATAAGTATAGTTTGTTTTTTTTTAAATGTAAAAAACGGTCAATTTCAAACAATTCAGTTTAGCATAATTACACAGTTAAGTTCTATTTGACTCATAGATGGTTCTCCGGGCCAGAGTGGACCTGGGAGCAATGGCAATAAAGGGCTACTCCACATTCCCCAAAGCTCCAGCATTACTGACGCCTCACCATCAAATTGTTTAGTGTCATATCTAGGACACTTGTTGGGGAGTCTTACCCCTCTGCAGTAATGCAGTCAGTGTATTCTGCAGCCCTAGCCAACTGGACCATCAAAAATTACAACTCCAGTAACTATTCTTAACAGTGTGTGTGTGTGTGTATATATATATATATATATATATATATCTCAAGTATTTTGATCAAATATGAATAATTTTTAAACACGTCAATTTGACCCATAGATGGCACCCTAACAGGTACTACTACTCTGAGTCCAAGTTGTCCTGGGAATAATGATAATCAATTGGTACTCCATCCTCGCCAGATCTCTAGAACTGGAGCCTCACAATCAACTGCAGTTTACTGTCAAATCCAGGATACTTCAGTTTTCTTTGGAGGGAGGATGATGGTTTTACCTCTCTACAGAGAATACAGTCAGTGCACCAACAGAGAGAGACTTATAGATGAGACCCTAACAAATACTATCACTCCAGTGAAGAGTGGACCTGAGAGTAATTAATACAATGGAATGAGTTTGAACTCTCTAGGGCTGGAGCCTCACTACAAGTTACAGTTTACTGCTATACATAACAGATCCTTGAAAATATCAAAAAGGTGTCCTAAGAGAGTGTTCTAACTTTGGAGCATTTTATAAGTTCCAAGGCTCAAAATTCAGGGAAAGAAAGAAAGAGAAAAGAATCAATCTTGGGTAAAGTTATTTAAACCAGGAATAGAAGAGGGGGTGGAAATCACCAACAAACCACAAAAAAAAAAAAAAAAAAAAAAAAAAAAAAAGGGCAAGGCAACTTTTACCAAACAAGTGCTGTGCCCAGATAACTCACCATGTCAATACCTATCAGCAAAGTAATAAAAATATACTTTTACAAATAAAATAGATATTTTCTTTTTTTAATTTTTAAAAGTGAAAAATAAGAGAATATACAAAATAAAATAAGATAGTTATATGACTCTCTGGTTGCAATCAATAATGAACAACAACTTCCTTGCTGTTACCTGAACAGGTAAAGCTGTAATATAATGGCCAAGGGATTTCGTTTTAGATATCTTGCCTTTGGGTTTAGTTAGGCTGAAATCCTTTCGGCTCAGCACACGGGTTAGTTAGGTGCAAACTTGAGCACAGGTATTGACACGCGTGGGGAGGATATGTCATTCACAGATGTCAAAATAAAAATC
This sequence comes from Sepioteuthis lessoniana, assembly GCA_963585895.1. Lineage (NCBI taxonomy): Eukaryota > Metazoa > Mollusca > Cephalopoda > Myopsida > Loliginidae > Sepioteuthis > Sepioteuthis lessoniana. The sequence continues at coordinate 91,020,811 of OY757913.1, read as the reverse complement.
CCTTGGGGATGTGAATGACGTCATGCACCGGAAGCACGAGCAGAGAATTTTGGGAGATTTGAAAAAGTCAGTTAGTTGAGTCTTAAGGTCCGAAGAAGAAGGGTGACTTTCGCTTGCTCGCCGAGGCCTTGTGGTGGGTGCCACACGGGGGGGGGGGGGTAGATGAAAAGCCAGAATAGAAGGAATGTATATCTCTCTCCTTATGTCGAAAAACCTTTTAACTCAAAGGTAATAAAGTTTCGTACCTAAACTAAGAAGTCGTAAGTGTTTTTTGTGTTTCAGGATTCCTATGATATATATATTGTCACGTGATAGCCTACGGAGACGAAGAGGTAAGACTGATACTATCCTCCCGTGTTGAATTAGCAGTATCTAGCAGTCAAAAAGTGACCGTTAAGAGAGAATGTGGGTCACAGAGGGGATAAACAGATGTTGGTACTTAGTGACCTCAGGTCGCCGGACATCGGAAGGGGAAAGAGAGAGAAGCCAAATGATTGGCTGGGACCCCAAAACGGAAGTGGGGCTCCCTTCCCCTCAGCGGAAGTAAATAGGAAGAAATTCAGTTTTTGAGCAAGGCTCGTGGCAGACGAACCATAGCCATTTTACTCCGGGTTGAAGACAAAAGATTAACTGAGACACGAAGGACTCCAAATCCTTCAAGCCAGTATTAAAAACAGAACAAAGTCTATTAGCCCGTGAAAGAAGAACAATTCTCCAGTGGAACCCCGTCGAAAATAAGATAAGTAACTTTGGGGACATTTTTCCTTTATACCCAAACTTCGTTTACCACTCTCTCTCTCAATTTGAAGAAAGACAAAAGTCAGAAAAGACATTTATATTTGTGGACTGTCCAATTATGTTTTTGACACTTTGAACGTGTACATAATTGTAGTATAGGAATTTATGTATTTTCATTTTACCATGTGGTCTATGTTGTTACTTCATGCTTTCTTTTCAGCTTCTATTCGCCTTATGTTATCTTGCTTAGAATTGTCCTATTAATTCCTAAAGTATCACACGGGGAAACCGGAGTTACCGACTACTACAATATTAATATTATTACGACTAAAACCTGTAGGCCCATATTCTTCTGTTGTCTAAGGGGAAGAAGTTTAGCGGCCTGGTGGGTGTGTGATAGTGTGAAATTTGGAACCCCTTTGCCAGCGGTGGTCAGTCTGGCCCTAAATTATATATGCCAGTTCCTATATGCCAGAGAGAAAAACTCTGAACTGGACTTATTCTGTAGGGGATCAAGTGCCAACCTGCCCCGTCTTCGCACGTGCGAAAATAAAGTCCCGTTCTGGGATATTAGAAAATTGCCGTCACAATATATATATATATATATATATATATATATATATATATATATATATAGTACAATTAAATGGAGACTCAAACTCGGTTAAGCCGTCATAATAAATTTATTTCGGCGGAGAATATAGTTGGTATATTCTCCGTCTCGTCGGATGACTCTTTACATGCTCTGTATTGTCCCAGAGATATGATGCGAATATATATATATATATACGAACATTATGAACGTTTTGCGTACCGGTATGAATATCTCCATTTCATATATTCATGTATGGGTATGTTACTAAACAGTATGCTTCTATCAATCATCATGGCATACCAGTGATAAGACCTGTCAAATTTTTTTTTAGGGATATTTCGCAAAGAGGTGTGATGGATTCATGCCTCTCTAAGAAACATTAGTATAAAACAAATGCAAGCAAACTTAACTAAAGTTTTTATTTGACCTCATAACACCAGAAAATATTTACATCAAATGGCTCTAGAGATAACATTTAAACGAGTCTTGTTAAAGTCAGCAATGAGTGTAGCAGATTTTATCTGCTATTAATTGGATAGGTACAGTTATTGGAGGAGAGTGATTTGTCCCGTGGTTTATTCACTCTTGTCGAGCAATCGTGGTGGCATATAATTGACAAGACCTCTCTAGTAACACATCTAATAATATGACAGATTGATTTTAGTAGCACTTCAACATGTCTAGGGTTATTTTATGCCTCAAGGTTAGGAAATCCTTTTCATTGTACATTCATATTTAACCCAGAGATGGGACCCTAACAGTTAGAGTGAACCTTAGAGTAATAATAATAATGGGGTACTCCACATTCCCCAAAATTTCAGCACTGAAACTTCACCATCAGATGCACTTTAGTATCATACCAAAGACATTAATAGGGGAAGGTGGGGGTTACCCTTTTGCAGAGATGTTAGTGTATTCTAGAGCCCCAGTCAACAGGGTCGTTTACTTTAGGTCTTAAAACACAAAATTTACATGTGTGTTTGTCCTAAATACTATGTTCAGATAAAAACACAAGCTTGCAGCAGAAAAAAGAAATGCACATTAAGAGAAATAAAATTATAAACACACATTCTAGTGGATATTTCTTTGGTTTGGTTTCTTTGTTTAATAGGATATCAACCTCTATAGATTATTTAATGCCAAAACCATCATTGTAGAAGAACAGTAATAGTGCTATTTAACCCATAACTGGAGGATAAGGGGGTCTACACCTTTCCAAGAATATTAGTCTGAAAGTGAAGACAATACTGTGACTGGAGTTTAAACTTACTATGATGTTGCAGTCCAGTACATAAGCCACTATGCTATGGGGACTCCAATATGTAATGGTATAAACATTAGTTTGGACTATAGATATAACTTACTTTCAGTCATCCCATCCCAAATATGCTGAGATACACGGCTAGGAAAAAAATAGTTTGGTTTGGTTTTATAACACATCAAACATTATAGGTCATTAATGTCAAATCCATTTTTATACATATAAATAGTTCTATTTCAAACAATTCAGTTTAGCATAAGTATACATCTATAGGTCAAATAGAACTAAGCTAAGATCCTATCAGGTGCTACAACTCCAGACCTGAGCGCATTGGCAATAAAAGGGTACTCTGCATTCCCCAAAGCTCCAGAATTACTGGGACCTCACCATCATAATATTTAATGTCATATCAGGACACTTGTTAAGGAGGGGGTACCCCACTGCAGAGATGCAGTAGTGTATTCTGCAGCCCCAGCCAACAGAGCAAAGAAAAAAAAAACCCTGTAAAATTAAAAGCATCTTATACAGAAATAATTACAGTATTTAAAAAAAAAAAAAAAAAAAAAAAAAAAAAAAAAAAAAAATGAAAATGTACCTGTTCCTTTCTGTAAGAATGAATTTGCAATCTTGAGATTGATCTCAGCCCAGTCAGTTGAAACTGTAACATACACTAACTGCTTCTCTGCAGAAGGGTAAGACCCCCCCCCTACCCACACAATGAGTGTCCTGGTATGACGCTAAACAATCTGATGGTGAGGCTCCAGTAATGCTGGAGCTTTGGCAAATACGGAGTACCCCTTCATTACCATTGCTCACAGGTCCACTCTGGCCTTGAGTGGTAGCACCTAACAGGGTCCTATCTATAAGTCAAATAGAAATGTTTGAAATTTAAACCGAGTGCAAATGACCAATGCTAAATTGAATTGTTAGGAAGAGAACTGTTTGATCATTTAACTGCATGTAAACAAATGACTGCTGTTCATATTGAATTGTTCGTGATACATGTCAATACTCAGAACCATTTAACTGTGTACAAATAAATGAGCTCAAGCTTGTTAAAAAATATTACCAATAAAATGAGTTTACAAATCATATGTAACCGATATGTATAAAGTGGATTTGGCATTAAACAAACCAACAATGGTTGATATGCCATAAAAGCTAACCAAACCAAACTAAGATTAACCGAAATGGATAAGTTAAGATGTGACAGTTGGTAAACTTAAAACAATCCATATCCTAATCGTCAATCATGAAGTTACCACAGCAGCAATCGCCTCAGCATCTTCAGGATACCTTCACATACTGGAATCTATTTCAGACAAGTTTTCTGAGATAATTCATAAAAAGGTAGACACCAACAGATGGGAAACGTTAAGATTACAGGCTTGGATAATATACGCAAGATAACTGCGGATGCAAGCAGTTAGGAATTTTAACCATGTGGACAGCTTTATTCAACAGTCAGTTAGTATGGTTCATTTTATTTGTTTAATGGCATATCAACTACTCATAAGTTATTCAAAGGTTGCATTCTCCCCTTCCCAAAGAAATTGGTTCAGTTTGGTTGTATTTTATGGTATATCAACCCTTGTCGGTTATTCAATACCAAATCATATATATATATATATATATATATATATATATATATATATATATATATATATATATATGTGTGCGTGTGCGTGTGTGCACACACACATACATCTTTTAAGTGAATAGTTTGTAGGTTCAATTTTTTTTTAACAGGTCAGAGCTCATTTGTTAACACAGTTAAATGGTTTCAAGTATTGTAGAGCAACTTGAACAAAATAGACAGGACAATCATGGAGCAGCAAGGATTTGACATGGTAGCCAAATAATCAGATCAGGCCTCTCCAATCACTCATACAAACCGATAAGGAGCCAAGTTGAGTGTTGCAAGTCACTTGACAACTTCATTTGGCAGGTCAAGGACTACTCAACCTCTAGGTTGGTTGGTTGTTTTATGGCATATCAATCCTTTTCAGGTCATTTAATGCCAAATTAAGTCATTTTGATAAAAGTTTCAAACAAGTCAGTCTAATATAAGTATATTTTTTGTTTACAGTTAAATGCCAAAACAGTTCTATTTCTAACACTTCAGTTTAGCATAAGTACACAGTTTAGTTCTATTTTACCCATAAATAGGACCCTATCAGGTGCTATCACTCCAGGCCAGAGTGGACCTGGGAGCAATGGCAATAAAGGGGTACTCTGCATTTCCCAAAGCTCCAGCATTACTGAAGCCTCACCATCAGATTGTCATATATCAGGACATTCCTTGAGTAGTCTTACCATTCTGCAGAGATGCAGTCAGTGTATTCTACAGCCCTAACCAACTGGGCCATCAACTACCAGGATCCAGGAGTGAAGTATTATGGGACACCACCAATGGACAACAGGTGGCCTTGTTGGAAGGACTGAGTCTTACTTCTCTACAGAGATGTAATTGGCATATTTTGTGGTCAGAGCTGACAGAGCAGTCCTGAATAAAGGAATCACTAAGAACAATAGGGGGCATAACTCTTAATCTAAGTTTGTAGATTTCTCCATGACATTCAATTCCATACACAGAGGAAAGAGCAAATATTTCCATGGTTTTTCCCCAAAGAAACTTATCACGATAATGATGCTCTACAAAGATATAGAGGCCATGGTTCAGTCATCTGAGGATTCATTTGTAAATGTTTTATAACAATTGTAAATGCTTATATTTTCTACGTTCTATTACAGGGGAAAAAAAAAAACTTATAATTGACTATAATAATTATTCGTTAGGTTTCTTTCATTAAGTAATGATTTTTTTTTCAGGACAGATGTAGATTAAGTAGATGATCTAGCACTTCACACAAATACACCAGCCCAAGCCAAAATCCCTGCTGCATAGCCAGGAGCAAGCAGAAGTAGGCACTGGTCCCTATGTGAATGCAAATAAAATAGTTCATATGTTTTAAACAAGAGCCATCTCCACTTTAAGCAGCAAGCCTCTGAAATTTATAGATCACTTAACATATCTTAGCAGCAATATCTCATCTAATGAAAGTGATGTCAATATGTACATAGTGAAGGCATGTACTGCTATTGACAAGTGATTTATCAAACAGAAATCTCATCTCCGATAAAATAAACAGGATTCTTTCCAAGTTGTCGCTGTGTCATTGCTACTGTATGAATGCACCACCAAGACTAACAAAACACATGGAGAAAAAGCTGTATAGTAATTACAAAAGAATGCTACACAGTTTTGAAAGCAATATTCTACAAAATAGATGTATGGCCACTTGCCTCCCATCTCAAACCATCCAACTAAGACATGCTGGGTACAGCTGGTAAAGTAAGGATGAACTAATAAGCAATGTTCTCCAATGGATTCCTATACAAGGACACCAGTGCTGGCCAACCCACAAAGTCTTACATACATCAGCTCTATGCAGACACTAGATGCAGTCTAGAAAATCTGCCAGGAGAAGTGGGTCATAGGGTTGAATTGTGAGAGAGAATCAGGAAACTATACTACCAGCACAACTTGATTATGACGATAATCATTTGTTTGCACACAAGTAAGTAAATTGGCCGAAGGATAACCCGAAGGGTCCCTTTTCAAGGTGTAGAGGGAGGGTATTACTCCTTTCAATGGATTGCTCCACTTAGCATTATAAGGTATAGATCAAGGCTGAGTGTTAAGCAAAGAAGTATCAAGTACTATTTTTTAGTCTTTGGGATTGAACCCCTGGTCTCCCGGACCATAGGGGAACACTATTATGCCAATGGTACAAATTATTCCTACCTAACACCAATAATTTACAAGCCATTTTTGGTTTAAGCATCTAATAATTCTTTGTAAACAATTACAGCTTCAAGTAAGCATTCTTAATAAAAAAACAATTTGAAAATGATTAAATGTTTCTATTTGACCCATAGATTGGACTAACAGGTACTTCCACTCTGGGTCAGAGTGGACCTAGGAGTAATGTCAATAAAGAGCTTTAACGAAAAAGTGCAATTTGCAATGTACATTACTGTTCTGGCTTTTCATCGACTATGAAAAGTACAGACATACAAACACACAATGTGGAAAAAAAGAAAAAAAAAACCAAACACACACACACAAGAGCAGTCTTAGGTTTTATATAGCATATGGGAGAGAGCAGTCACTGTGGTATCGTGGCTGACATTCTGGATTAAAACATCATAGTAAGCAAGTTCAAACTCCAATAATGCTTAGGAAAGGCATGAACATCCTTATACCCACAACTATGAGTTGAATAGTACCACTATAGTTTTTCTACAAAGATGGCTTTGGCATAAAAAACCCACAAAATTTAATATGCCATCAAGCAAAGAAACTAAACCATATAGTATATGGTTGGTTGTTTGGGTTTTATGGCATAATCAACCTTTGTAGAACCGGGTGTCTGATTTTTTTTCTTCCAGAAAATGATTAGTTGGCCTCTTATGACTGGTCAAACTCGGTCTTCTCTCTCTCCCTTTTTTTTTTTTTTTGACCTGTTAAAAATAAACAGCTTAACCTGATCTAAGATTAAAATTTAAAAAAAAAAAAAAAAAAAAAAAAAAAAAAGCCTCATCTCAAAATGATTCCAATTAAAGACAAGTACAAAAAATTCGGTACGGACCCAACTCTGGAAGACCAGATAAGGATTTATAAGACCAAAAATCCATCCTTGATCGCCCTTCGGGGTCCATGGCGCAGCGGATAGAGGCGTTGAGTCTTTTCGGTTCCAGGTGAGCATTGTCAGAAGATAGCGGTTTCAAATCCTACCCAAGCTGGCCAGAGGTTTACTTGGTCAAAAACGTGGTGCGATATACAACAACTATGGAAGGCAGTAATTACTGGGGATATGGTTACAAGACTCAGCATTCCTATCCGAGGTCATGGTAAATCACCTGAAGAAGGCCAGAGGTGAAATTTGGCCGAAACGTAGTGAAAGAAGAAACAACACAAAAACTACCAAGATGAGGGGTAAAAGTCTGCAATAAATAAAAATTAATTCTCAGATTAAAATTTTAAAAAAAAGAAAAAAAAGCCTCATCTCAAAATGATTCCAATTAAAGACAAGTACAACCTTTGTAGGTTATTTAATGCCAAATCCATTTTTATTCAAATAATCAGTTCTACATTTGTTATTGCTTTTACACACTTAAATTTATTCTTAGATAAAACTCTTAATCATTAATAATCTTCAGCCATTATCTTTTATCTTCCTCACTTGGGTCATCAGTTCTATGACCACAAGAAAAAAGTATTCATTAGAAACAATAAGCCCTCAGTGAGATTCATATTCACACCTCCTTCCTCCTCCTATGTATCCTTCCTATATAACAACATGGTCTCATTACAAGTAGTTTCATTCAAAAGAATGATTCAGCAAACATAGGATACATCGATTGATATTATGCAGGTCGCTGAAAGTTCATTTTAGACTGAGAACAACAGGCACACCTATTATGCTACATTTCAATCTGGTGGGAGATTGAATACAGTGCAGTCAGACATGAAGTTTATGAAAACTACACAAACACAAAATTTAGTCACTCGGCATATACAAAATATTGTTAATCAGCATAGTTGCATCCAGATAACAATACTTGACCCGAAAAACAATTTTAAAACTTCAGAAAAAATATTAGATCAGGTTAAGCTGTTTATTTTTAACGAGAGAGAGAGAGAGAGAGAGAGAGAGAGAGAGAGAGAGAGAGAGAGAGAGAGAGAGAGAGAGAGAGAGAGAGGACCGAGGTTGACCAGTCATAAAAGAGGCCAACCAATCATTTTCTGGAAGAAAAAAAAAATCAGACACCCGGTTCTTTGAACACTCGTCAGGTTTTGAATTCAGAGTTTTTTTCCTTCTCCTAAACTGGTTGCTTTACTGATACTAAAAGGCTCAATTTGCCTTACTATTTACCCATACCCTTTTTTTTTTCCAAGTTCAGTTGCTCATTACTCAAGTATATACAATATTCAGCTACAATCAAGATGAAATACCAAAAGGAGTTAAAGTTTCTTTGACTAACTTTCCAGAGGAATAAATAAAAATAAAAAATTTATTTCAATTTTTTTAAAAATTAGAATGTATTAGTTCACCCAGCCACCCCATCACAACTGGCAAGAAGAAACACTAAGTCAATTTTTAAACCAAATACAGCTGGTTTGAATTTACCTTTTCTTTGACTGGTTGCTTTTACCAAGGCTAAAGAACTCAGTTTACCCTAATACAAAAGAAAAAGGCATTACTTTTTTTGACTTGCCTTAGTACAGGAATAATTACCAACACAGGAACATACCTCAAACATCAAAATGAAGCTGGTCCACTGTGGATTACATCCCTACTTCTCAACAGTCACAATTTCAAAAGGCGCTAAATCTGATAAATTGGAAGAAAATTGTCCACACAAATGAGACAATCGCCTCATTTGAGACAATTGCCTCCTTTTTCCTGATGCTTGTGTGTGGTCAAACCTTGTCATGCAGAAGAGGGACATTATCAATTGGTTAGATTTAGCGCCTTCAGACTATCATCTCTTCGGCCCGATGAAAGAGGGTTTAAGAGGCAAACATTATGCCAGTGACGAGAAAGTGAAAACTGGAGTGATGAAGTGGCTCAAAGAACAGTCAACAGAATGTTATGAGGCAGGGATACATACTCTCATTCAAAGGTGGAACATTGCTATTAAGAGAAATGGTGACTATGTTGAAAAGTAGGGACGTGATCCACAGAAGACTAGCTTCATTTTGATGTATGAAGTATGTTCCTGTATCGGTAATTATTCTGGACTAAAGACAAAGGCATTACTTTTTGACTTACCCTTGTATTTACTCAAAGCTAAGAGAGGCAAATATGGACCCAATCCTTTCCTAAAAAGGCATTGGAACACACTATCCATTTCCTACAATTATAACTATTACACTAGGAACACCTTTAATTAGAATGTAATTCAGATATTTACCAAGTTCAATCAGGCAGAAAACTACATAAGTAGAACACCTACTAACAATGGCTTGCAAGATCAGCTGAGTAACAGGTACAAGAGTGGGACACCAAATGAGGATTGAACCAACAATACTACAGAGTATATAATTAAAATTTTCATTACATATAAGAAATTTCAGTGTGATGTTGGGTTACAGTTATATAAGAGGAAAATAGTTAAAATTCTCTAAGAAACTAATTTCCAGTTGCAACTGAATGCTAGTTTTGTGGTGTCAGCATTTTGTGCTGAACATTTTTCAAACAACCAAATGTGTGTTAATGTTCATAAAAAAAAAAAAAAAAAAAAAAAAAAAAAAAAAAAAAAACATGGTTTATATATTTGACCTTACTTCAACAGTACCCATGTCTTGCTTATCTTACTTGGACAGTTTGAGACATGGGAGGTAAGTGGCCGTACACCTGTTTTTTGTAAGGTGCAGCTCCGAAGATTTGTTCAAAGCAGTATGCAGCATCCTTGTGTAGTTGCTACCAAGCTTTTTCACCATCAGAGTCTAAGTGGTGCAACCATACAGTAGTACTGACATGGCTACAGCTTGAAAAAAATTCCCATTTCATTTTATCAGAGATCAGATTTCCAGATCATTGTTAATATGTCAAAAGCAGTCCATACCTTTCCGATGCAAATGTTGATATTGCTTTCAATCGACAAGATATTGCTACCAAGGTATATGAACTGATCTACAATCAGTAAACAGAAGCATCACTATAATCATGGACCACCAGTGCAAGAGAGATCCAATAGATTCACAGGTCATTTAGTGGTCTGTAAGAGTAACTTGTCAACCACTGATCAATGATAGATACTACCACCCCACCATTACACGTTTTTTTCAAAAAATTGATTAGATTTTTTTTTATCATTATTATATATAACACAGTGGAAATTTAAAAAAAAAAAAAAAAAAAAATCTAAATATTAGTAAGAAAATGTTGGCACATTCTGACCTTTGCCAAAAGGAAAATGATGCCAACATGCAAAGTGACAACCAAGGAAAATTCCACAGTCAATAGATTTAAATCAGTTTATCGCAACATTTTCAGCATATAAATGCTAACATAGTAAAAAGTTTAAGGTTGTAAAGTTTGCCAAATACAGCAAGAAGACAGAAGCAAAAAGAGCTTTGTAAACATGAAACAAAATTGTGTATCATAAAAAATATATTTCAAACATAAATTTCAATATTGATTTTAAAAAAATAAAAAAATAAAAAAAATAAAAAATATTAAGTCTACTGTAATTATTTGTATATAATATACAATGAACTTTGGTTTTTTGAATTTTGGGGAATTTTTACTGAGGTTTGGTTGGTTAGTGGCATATCAACCTTAGTGGGTTATTCAAAACATCCTTATAGAAAAACAGCAGTGATGCTATTTAGCCTATAGCCAGAAGAGTAAGGGTGTTCATAATATTCCCAAAGGTATTAGTTTGAAAGTGAATTTGAAGTGGCCTACTTAGAGACAGTCCATTTTTTACCAAATTGCCAAAATTAATCTTATGCTTTAAAATTTGGTCTTTTTTACCCTCAATTTTTTGTTGGTTTTGTTTGATTGGATGTACTGCATGTTTAATACCCACTACCCCCAGCTGAAGAAAAAAAAATCCAAATAATTTGCCTCCATTTACCATAATTTTTGGTTTGGTGGCATATCAACCATTGCAGGTTATGCAATGCCAAATTTATTTGTATACATATAAACAGTCCTTACAGTTTAGTTCTATTTAACCCATAGATAGGAGCCTACCAGGTGCTACCACTCCCGGCCAAAGTGGACTTGGGAGTGATGGCAAGGTACTCCATATTCCCCAAACCTCCAGCATCACTGGAAACTCACCATCAGATCATTTAATGCCATATTCAGGACACTTGTGGGGTTGTGGGGGGGGGAGTCTTACCCCACTGCAGAGATGCAGTCAGTGTATTCTGCAGCACCATCTAACTAGGCCAATAATTATTTGTGTATAGCATTCTCATAAAATGCATACCCACTAACTTTGAAGAAATAATTCTCAAAACTGGCTCATTCGTTTAGTGGGTAGAGTGTTCACCAATGGTCTGAGAGACCTGGGTTCAATCCCAGGTCGCGTCATACCAAAAACTTTAAAAATGGTACTTGATACCTCCTTGCAATATAAGGTACGTATCAAGGATAAAGTGGAGCAATCCTGGGAAAGGAGTAGCGCCCTCCCCTACACCTTTATGTAGTAGCTATTGAAAAGAGAGCCTTCTGGTCACCCTCGACTGCAGTCGCCAACTTTATTTTACTTATAATACCCACTGACTTTTTAGAAGGTAAATTTAACCCAAATTGATCATTTGTTCGACTTTGTTTGAACCGACTGAAAATAAAAATTTATATTAGTAAAAGTTTTGAAACACAAACTAAACTCAGTATTGATGACAAATGCACAAGCATGTTGGCACAAAAATGATTATATACAAGGATAAACAAAATTATAAAAAACACATTCCAGTGGATATTTCTCTGTAACAATGTAAAATATTAGTTTGGACTATAGATAAAACTTACTTTCAGTCAGCCCATAAGGAATAGGGTGAGGCATGTATAATGAAAAAATAAATTAAATTATATAATGTATAATACACTCAGTTTTGAGGCTGAAAAATTGTGAAAAAAAAAAAAAAAAAAAAATAGGAGGTGGGACAAAATCTGGAAAAAGTTTGGAGGCTAAAAATTCTGAAAAAACATTTGTGGGGAACTGAAAAATCCGGTTGGTAGGTTGGTTGTTTTACAGCATATCAACCATTTTGGAGGTGCCCGTGGTGTAATGATTATCATCATAGGAAATGGACACGGTGATACGAGTTCAAATCCTGGACGAGATCGATTACATTTCACATAGCACTAATACCCTTGGGAAAGGTATGAATCCAATTCTTCTCCCTCCAGCTATGGATAAATAGTAGGGCAGACCGAGTTCTTCAGTCTTGGTGAGGCAACTAGTCTAGGAGAAGGAAAACTCTGAATTCAAACCTGTTAAACTCCGCTTAAAAATTGACCGTGTGTCATATCCTGCCCGAGCGGAGGGGTTGGTAAATATGATCAACCATTTTGGGGTCATTTAATGCCAAATTAAATTTCAAACAATTCAGTTTAGTATAAGTATAGTTTTTGTTTACAAACAGTTAAATATCAAAAACAGTTCTATTTCAAACAATTCAGATTAGCATAAATGTAGTTTAGTTCTACTTGACCCATAGATAGGACCCTATCAGGTGCTACCACTCTAGATCAGAGTGGACCTGGGAGCTATGGCAATGAAAGGGTACCCCGCATTCCCCAAAGCTCTAGCATTATTGGAACCTCATCATCAGATTGTTTAGTGTCATATACAGGACACTCGTTGGAAGGGGGGTCTTAAGCCTTTGCAAAAAAGCAGTCAGTGTAATCTACAGCCCCAGTCAACTGGGCAATGAAAAAAAAAAAAAAAAAAAAAAAAGTTAGATAATAATGAAGGCTTGTGAAAGTCCAGCTACACTTTTCTGATGATAGAAAAACGGTGTACCGATGTGCCACAAATTCTTCAAACACTCTTCAGGTTTGAATTGACGGTTTTCCCTTCTCTTTGACCAGTTGCTTAATCTGCAATACTAAGTAATTTCCCCCAAATGCTCCCTTTTTCAATAGATACAATAGAGGGTATAAGAGAGAGCACTACTCCTTTCCCTGGATTGCTCAACTTACACTTTATCTGAAACTTATAATGCTGAGTGTTAAACAAGGAGGAATAAAGTACCATTTTCTTGAGTCTTTGGTATAAGTAGTCAACCTGGGATTGTCTTGTATATTAATAATTAGAGTATATTTCAAAAGAAGTGCTATGTACATTAGATATTTAAATAGATAGGTGTGTTCAAAATATTGAAACAGAAGCTGTCTTTACCCAAAATGACAATGAGCAATAAAAAAAACAATTTTCTTCAAAAGAGTCCGAGAGGCATTCAACACAGCACGTTCTCAAAATCAACATTGATCAAAGAACTTCTGAAACACCTTTTGATAGTGTGAAACTGCAGATTTCTTTACCACCTTCCACATACTAGAATCTCACAATTTACAGTTAAAGAAACAAGAAAATGTCAAAAGACAGCTAGGTCTAGTGATAATAGAAGGTACAGTACTTGCATAACCCTGTCTTTTGCTAAAAATATTTCTTCAAAATATATCAAAACTGGTTTCATAATTTTTTTTTTTTTTTCCACAAAATAGCATAGACTCACCGAGACATTCTTTTTCATAAGCTGTTCAACTGTGTACATATACTCATTTAAATTTTAGAGCTTCAATCTTGATACTTTCTGATCAAACTCTTTTCTCTCTCTCACTCAATATCTAATAAAGTTATGTTTTTGGGGTTATTTGGAGGGGGGTTAAGTTTGTTTGTTTTTTTTTAAATCAAAAGTGTTCAATTGTGGCTCAGCAGAACAAGATAAAACCTAAAATTGGAGAGATAAAAATGACTCCATTAAATTAGTAGTGATGGAACATCTCAGGAGGGTAAGTGAAACTCATTTATCTTAGCCTTCATATATATATCATCATGTTGCACCGCCAGCACAGATCTCCCTGACCCTCTCCCACCACTCATCCCTATCAGGCATCACTTCCGGCAGGTCTTCAAGGCTACATGCTGTATCGGCACAGAGCTGTTGTGTATAGGTTCTAGCTGGTTGTCCTGCCTTTGCTCATTCATGTGAAGGGGTCCACAGGATTATGTCATTTATGAGTTTGTCCCTACTTCTCCAGCAGTGTCCAGCATGTCTGGTTCATCACACAGACTGATGTTTTTTTTTATTTTATGATCAATTTTTTTTTTTTCAAAGATCACAGGCATGCCTGTATTCAGTAAATACAACTACTGTCCGAGCCTTTGTGATGTGTTTTCATAACAGTAATTCAGACCATAATCAAAGTGAGGGGAAAATGGTCAAGAACAACTAAAACCTAATATACATATACAACCAACTAAGATGGAAAAAAACAATTCAAATAAATTTGTATATAATGACCATTCCTCATCTTCAAAGAAAGGATCAACCAAAAATTAGTCTGCTTGTTATTCAAATGTTGATTATCAGATTTTTTTTTACTTACAAAATTATCTGGTAAAGATCATTATGCACACTATTTTTATAAAGGAAAAAGGTTACTTTAAGAAAAATAAAATTAAAAAATAGAAATAAAGCTACTTGAAGAGTCTTAAAAAAAGTTACTATATATATATATATATATATATATATATATATATATATATAAGAATAACATTCTAGAATGTTTTTTCACAAATCAGAAAATGGTCTAATATTGGCCTATAGGACAGGATAAAACAAAAAAAATAAATAAATAAATAAAACAATGTTTACTAAACTCTTCACGAGTCTCAAACTTTTACAACAAGAAAATAAAATACAATCATTTGATGACTGAATATTTTTTATAAAAGTATATGAAACTAATAAGACTGTCATTGAGAGGTTAATAAACATTCACATACATCATTATATAATACATACATCAATACACATTTTGTGTAAATATAGTAATGTTCAAAATGTATAAACATGAAACTTTTAGTATTGGCATTTGATTTCATAAGCAAACATTTTTAGCATTAATATTTTAGGTTTTGAAGAATAGAGCACTTTTTAGAAAATAATTGAGTTACCTAACAAAATTATATATATATATATATATATATATATATATATATATATATATATATATATATATATATATAAACTTCAATTCTTCCAAAGATATCTGACTAAAATTCCTACATCAAAAGAACTGCCTGAACTGGGAAAACAAAACAAAACAAAACAAAACAAAACAAAAAAAAAAAAAAAAAAACCACACACACAAATTTCTTTTGAAAAGTGTACAAGATTATCAACAGTAACAAAAAAATAAATAAATAAACAATGAATAAACAAACATTTTTGTCACTTATCCATCTCTTGAAGTGCTGTGCCCATCACAGAAGATTGGCTGTAATTTTGTTTATCAGGAGAGAAACAGCTATGAGAGAGGTGGGGGTGGGGGCAATGGCAGTTATAAAGAGGAAGATGGAAGCTAGCAAGATAAAAAGGTTAATACACAGTAATCAGTGCACTACTGGCAGGGTACAATCAGATGTACAGTTTGCTATACAGACCACCAACAGTGAAAGTAATGCTACCAATGCACAAAATGCCAATAATATATGGAAAATACGCATAGAGAAAAGAAAGGAAAATGAGAGGAGAAAAAAAAAATTGGAGAGGGGAGGGATGAGGTTGTATTATCTGGAGATTCTTTTCTATTTAATCAAATCTTAAAATAAAATAAATAAATAAAAAAAATGAATTAGAAATCTAGAATGGTATTTCCAAAGATGAAGTGAAATTGAAAATCTAATGTAGTTAGTAATACATGTGGGTGGCATATTGATTATCCACACAAAAAGTGTAACCTGTATGCCAAGTTCAAACTCTATCCAAGGATACTTGCATTCACCTGAGATTCATACCCTTGCAGAAAGCTCAAATTCAATTCTCCCTATAACCACAAGTCAAATAGTAGACCAAATAGGGTTTCTGACGATCCTGGGAGTAAATCAGCCAGGATAAAAATTTGGTTTGGTTTTGTTTAATTGAATATCAATCATTATAGGTTATTTAATGTCAAATCTTGTTTTTACATAGATATTAAATATATATGATTTGTAAACACATTTTGTAGATACAAAAAGTTAAATGATAAAACAGTTCTAGTCCTAAGGATTCAATTTAGCATAAGTCAACCAAGTTAAATGGGTCCAAGTATTGCTATATATCACTAACAATTCAATTAAATATCATTCATTTGTTTACACACAGTTAAATGATCAAACAGTTCTCTTAGCATGTCATTTGTTTGCACTCAGTTTTAAATGTCAAACAATTCTATTTGACCCTTGGATAGGACCCTATCAGGTGCTACCATTCCGATTCAAAGTGGACCTGGGAGCAATGGCAAAAAGGGGTACACCACATTTCTCAAGGCTTAAGCATTACTGGAGCCGCACCATCAGATTGACAGGTGTCATAAGCAGGACATTTGTTGGAGCAGAGGGTCTTACCCCTCTGCAGAAATGCAATCAGTGTATTCTACACCCTCAGCCAACTGAGCTAATAGAAGAAAACTGAATTCGGACTGCATTAAAAACAGAAACGACTACTACCTCACCGAAAAACTTTATTTTAAAAGCAGATCAACCCATCTGGGGATTACAATTATGCCTGAGGGGAACAAGGTTTGCTTTGGTTTAAATACCAATAGATAGGATCCTATCAGGTACTACCTCTCTGGGCCAAAGTGGACCTTGGAGTGATGATAATGAAGGGGTACTCCACATTCCCCAAAGCTCAAGCATTACTGGAGCCTCACTATCAGATGGTTTAGTGTCATATTTAGGACACTAGTTGGACCAGGGTATTTTATCCCTCTGCAGAGATACAGTCGAGTATTCTACAGCCCCAGCTGACCGGCCTGGGAGAATAAGGTGATTCATACCTTTTCCAAGAGTACTCGTCTGAAAATAAATTTAATAGCCAGACAGGCATTTGAACCACAGTCCAGCACTTTATCCATTACATACAGTGGCTCCCCTAAAGGTTAGGGAATCACTTTCATCATATATTTATTCTTCAAGCTGTAGCCATATCAGTATGACTGTATGGTTGAAACACTTGGAGAAGAAGTTAGACAGAAACTATATAAGAGTACTGCATGCTGTTTTAACTAAACAACTGTACAACTACTTACCTCCCATTTCACAAACCATCCAAGCAAGATGATCAAGAGACGATGGGCACTGGTGGAGAAGTAAGGATGAACTCATAAATGATGTTCCCTTATTAACTCTTACACAGGGACATACCAGTGTTGGCTGACTAGCAAAAGCTTATATTCATCAACTGTGTGGACACTCGATGCCATCTATACAACTTAAAAGGATGGATGGACAAAGGGAGTCGAGGGAATCCATGCTGTCAGCACACCTCACTGATGATCCTCAAGAGTTTTTGGGGGAACAGTTTTATCATATCAAGTATTCCTACCTAGTATAAATAATTTGCACACATGCATACTTGAAACTATACAACTATCTAATGCCACCTCAGTCGGATTGGGCTGAAGAATACACCAACTGCATCTCTGCAAGGGGGGGGGGATTAGGACCCCTCACCCCAACAAGCGACCTGGATATGACATTAAACAATCTGCTGGTGAGGCTCCAATAATACTGGAGCTTTGAGAAATACAGAGTACCTCTTCATTGCCCTCATTCACAGGTTCACTCTGGCACGGAGTTGTAGCACTTGATAGGATCCTATCTATGGGTCAAATAGAACTGTTTCACATTTAAACCAAGTGCAAGCAAATGACCTATGCTAAATTCAATTTTTAGAAATAGAACTGTTTGACCATTTAATCGTGTTCACAAATCATATATTCAATATAAAAACAGGATTTGGCATTAAATAACCAACAATGGTTGATATGCCATAAAACCAAGCTAAACCTATCTAATGGTAATAATTTATACACAATTATATAGTTTCAAGTAACCACTTCTATTTAATAATATTCATTTGCATTTGTTTGTACATGATTATATGGTTTCAGGTCACTAATATTAATCCTTAACATTGACATAGCGGTTAGAGTGTTCGCCAATGGCCCGGGAGACCTGGGTTCAATCTCAGGTTGAGTCATACCAAAGACTCAAGCAAGGAGGCATCGAGTACCATTTTTTAACACTCAGCATTATAAGGTACGGATCAAGGGTAAAGTGGAGCAATCCTGGGAAAGGAGTAGCGCCTTTCCCTACACCTTGGTGTAGTAGCTATCGAAAAAGGAGCCTTCGGGTCACCCTCGACTATGGTCGCCAACTTTACTTTTACTTTTGATATTAATCCTTAAACAATTATACCTTTAAATAACTATTCTTAATACAAATAATTAACAGTTATATGCTATCAAAGATTCCTAAATGGTTGACCACTTAGTAACAGCAGGTACAATAGACAGCCTCAGGCCTATTTGACTGTAAGCAAACTTTTGGTTGGTTTATTTAACATGAACTCCATATGGGTAACTTAATGCCAAAACTGAATAAATCTTTCAATGTATAATTGTCATAATTATATTTTTAATCTGTCATTTAATATTTCTTTTTAAATTCTACTTTTATTTATTTGTTAATCATTTCTTTACATAGTTACATAATATCAAGTATTCCAATTTAATACAAATATTTTATACACAATTGTATGGTTTCAAATATTCCTTATTTATACTAAATTATTGGCATGATGGTTAGAGTGTTTGAAAATGGCCCGGGAGACCTGGCTTCAATCCCAGTCATACCAAAGATGAAAAAAATGGTACCTTGTTTAACACTCAGCATTATAAGTGTATGGAACAAGGGTAAAGTGGAGCAATCCAGGGAATGAAGTAGCACCCTCCCCTACATCTTGGTGTAGTAGCAATCAAAAAGGGAGTCTTTGGGTTACCCTCAACTAAGGTTGCCAACTTTACTTTTTTTTTCTTTTTTTTTTTTACTTTACTTATATATGGTATCAAGTATTCTTATCAAATACCAATAATTCAGACAGTTGTATGGTTTAAAATAACTATTGCCATTTAATAATGATAATAATTTTATTTGCTCAGATACTCTGGCAAAAAGAGACATTCATTGGTGACTAAAGATCATCTTAAACATGGGTACCATGAAAAAGAAAAGTCAATGAAATAACACTCATCCAGTTTGTAATGGCAGAAATTGTTGAGCCAGGCACAGAATGGTCAGCACCACTGTGCCCTGCTCAACAATTTGAGTTCAAGATCAGGAAAAGGTCGGGATTTCAAGCGCCAGTTTCCAAGGCAGATTGCAGCAAGAAAATTCCCTTCTTACATTTAGACTCAAGCCAGACAAAACTCAGTTGAGTAAATATCAATGAAGAAAGAAACACCGACTACCATATACAACTTTTTCATTTAAAGCTTCAAATTGAGTAGTTTGCAGCCTAAATTCTAAAAATGTATTATTACTTCCGCCAACCCAGTTGGATAGAGGTTATGTATTCATCCATTTTCATTTGTCCACGCATTTATCTCCAAAAGTTGTTGATGAATTCCAATGACATTTTCTGGAAGATTGGGCCATGTGCCAAGGAATGATTGATTAAATTTTGATACGGATCCAAATTTTTTTTTTTTTATCGCGATATCTTTAATATATTAAGACAATAGTACAAAAATATATAGAAGAAAAAAATTGAAATATAGTTATCATGCCTGTATTTGATGTCTATGAAGCAATTTTCATTATTATAACATTTAAGGTTTGAAAATTTCTCCTCGAGTTCATTAGTACTGGTACTAATTTCTTATTACCACTATTCATGATGTTCAAATCCTAGATGAAGCTAATGCCCTTGAGAAAGATATGAATCCATCTCTTTCCTAACCAGCTATGAGCAAATAGTTTGGTTTGGTTGGGTTGGGTTTTATGGCATATCGACCATTGTAGGTTATTTAATGCCAAATCCTCTTTATACATATATATTAAATATATATGATTTGGTGAGGTTGGATTTTATGACATATCGACCATTGTAGGTTATTTAATACCAAATCCTATTTAAACATTAAATATATATATAAAAATACATTTTGCTATATAACAGTCACAATTTAACATCAGTCATTTGTTTGCCCACAGTTTGTTCTATTAGACCCAAAGATAGAACCTTACTCCAGAGCAGAGTAGACCTGAGAGCAATGGGTACTCCAAATTACACAAATCCCCAAGGCTGGAGTCTCACCATCCGATGGTTTAATGTTATATCCAGGCCACTCGTTGGTTGGTGGGGGGTTCTTACCCCTCTGCTGAGATGCATACTGGAGTATTCTACAGCCCCAGCTGACTAGGCAGGAGCAAGTAGTAGGGCAGACTAGTCTCTTTGGTTGCCTTACTAAAGCCAACCAATCTAAAAGGAAAGACTAAATTCAAAAACTATGGACAGCTGTTTGGGGAATCTGGTGAATTATTCTTTAGTAATCAGTGCATCCAAAAAGTGTAGCTAATCCTACTCAAGACATCACCATTATAAACAAATGATCTATATGTTGTTCAATGGTTCTTATTCTTAGATGAGCTGTAGGGCAGTCATATATTGAGTAGAAAGGTAGACTGGTCTTTCTGGCCATCATAGGACAACAGATCAAAGAAGGAAAACACTAAGTTTGGTTTGGTTGGGTTTTATGGCACATCAACCATTATTGGTTATTTAATGCCAAATCCTGTTTTTACATATATTAAATGATTCGTAAACTCATTTGGTCAATACATTTTTAAATGAACTTGAGATTATTCTTTTGTACACAATTCAATGGTTTCAAGTATTTCTATCTAATAATATTTCTATTTGCTATTAATCATTTGTTTGCACACAGTTAAATGTTTCCAAGTATTGCTGTGTATCACTCACAATTCAATTAAAACATCAGTCATTTGTTTACAAACAGTTAAATGATCAAATAGTTCTATTTCTAATAATTCAATTTAGCGTAAGTCATTGGTTTTACCCCTCTGCAGAGATGTCGTTGGTGCATTCTATAGCCCCAGCCAAATGGGTTGAGAAAACAGTAAAATTCATACTAGCTGTACTACATTATAAAAACAAACAAAAAAAAAAAAAAAACCTAGCGTCACATTCTGCTTGTGGCAGAGGGTGTGGGTAAAGAGAGTTTGACAACAGTTCTTTATGATATGTCTGATGAAAAATTATTACACAAGTTTGTCACAGCATCATCTGGAATAAGTTATGTCGTTAGTTGTTTATGTTTTATGGCATATCAACCCTTGTAGGTTATCAAATGCTAAATCCTGTTATATATTTTTTTATTATTTTTAAACCTATCTCTCTAACTCTGGCAGAATGAGGAAAAAAAAAAAAAAAGAAAAAAAAAAAAAAAAAAAAAAAAAAAAGAAAAAAAAAAAAAAAAAAACACAGATGATGCAATTTGTAAAGAAAAAACTTTTTACACAAACTGATATCTGGAAAAAAAAAAGTTTAATAAAAAAGAAAAAGACTAAAAACATCCATACAGCTTGAAAATAATCAACCGGAACTGCAGTGCCTAGCCAAAGGAAGGAAGGAGAGAAAAAAAAAAAAAAAAAAAAAAAAAACACTGCCAGAGTTACCTAAGCTAATACATAAAAGTGCTCAAAACACTAAGTAGAGCTAAACTAAAATACCTAAAGAGCCAAAAACCATCTACCAAGATTTCATCTACTAGATCAGGATAATTCTGACTAAAGAAGGTTAGTCCTAATGGCATTTTATAGATAAAGTGGCCACCAAAAGGAATAAAAAATTATACTCCTTTAGTCAGAATTATCCTGATAATTCGGTCAGTGAAACTGAAAGAGATAGTTTCTGGCTCTTTAGGTATATATTATTGATACATGCAAATTTATATAGTAAAATACTTAAAGAAATCATACGTAGTAGGGAGATCTAAAAAACATAAAATATAAAAATAAAAAATAATAGAGAATATTTTATTATAAATGCCACTCGAGCTCTTTCATCCAGTGATTTTTCAAGTGATACAGCCAGAGGACGTTTAAAAGTCAAGAGTGTAAATGACAATAAGTAAAAATGAGGGCAATATGAATAATGTTGGCTAGACAAAGAGGGGGAGGGGGAAATAAAACCACTCGACCGATAAAATGAAATGCAGTTTCTTCCAGGCAGCAGTCGTATCGATACTGCTGTATGGATGCACTACTTGGACGCTAACTAAATGGCAATTACATAAGAATGTTGTGAGCAATATTGAACAAATCTGGTGGCAACACCCAACAAGGCACCAACTATACAGCCATCTGCCTCCCATCATGAAAACTATCCAAGTTAGACAAACCAGACATGCAGGACACTGCTGGAGAAGCAGGGACAAGCTCATAAGTGATGTACTCCTATGGACCCCCACATATGGCCGAGCAAAAGCAGGATGACCAACTCGGACATACATACAGCAGCTATGTGAGGATACAAGATGTAGTTCTGAAGACCTGCCGGAGGCGATGAACGATAGAGAGAAGTGGCGAGAGAGGGTCAGGGATATCCGTGCTAGCGGCACGACATGATGATAATGAAGTAACACCAGAAATATCTCCAAGTAGGTGTATTAGGTACCTTGGATTCTGCTTGCAGAGAGATAGGTGATTAAACAAAATATAAATTGCCCCAAGGAGATTCAGACGTTGTTTGATCCTCGCTCTGAGCAAAACACTCATTATAATTAGCCGCAGAGGTATTCAGAGCATTCAAATGCTCACAGATGGCGGAATCTAACATTTCCGAATGCCCAGATGTTGTTCGATCATGAATTCCTCGTGGAACATGCTGTCTCACCCTTATCTCGAGACATTGGGAAATGCACCCTATATATGTTACATCACAACATTAAAATTTATAAATTAAATTGCTGAGCTGAAAGATAGGGAGTACATCTTTATGGCTAAAGCAAAATGCAGTTCTGGTAGTAAAGATAGTACGAACCTTAAGCGCATTATAACAGTGTACAACAGAAGCAGTAACCTATCAGTAATTAACTGGTAGGCAGAACCAGTCCAAGGAAGTCTAACATAAACTGGACATTTAGAAGAGCCAAATGGCCTGTTGTCATTCCTGAATTTGTTCACAGTTAAGTTAATAGTATCGGGAATGATTTCCTCGGGATACCTATTACTCGAAAATAGATTTTTAATTTGCTCAAATTCACTTTTAATCTTGCTATCTGAACAAATCTTTAAAGCCCTGAATTTAAGACACTTAATCAGGTTGACCTTTCTAAACTTAGGAGCAAAAGCATCCCAACTCAGTGAACGTAATCTTTATATACAATATCCAAAAACGGTAATTTATTGTCCTCTTCATCCATAGTAAAAGTTAAGGAAGGATGTAAATCATTTAACCTATGGAAGAACAGAGCTTTGTTACGTTAACTCAAACAAGAAAATTATATATCACACACACACACACACATACATACATACACACACACACACACGTGTGTATGTGATTTGTAAATGAATAGTTTGTGGGTAACATTTTTAATTGAGCCAGAGCTCATTTGTTTGCACATAAAATAGTTTCAAGCATTGCTATCTAACTCATACCAATAATTCTATTTATTATTAATCATTTGTTTGCACACAGTTAAATTGTTTCAAGTAGAATGAATGATAAATAGTTGTATTTGACCTCTCAATAGGGCACCAACAGGTACTACCACTCTGGGTTAGAATGGACCTAGGGAGTTATGACAAAGGGGTACTCCACATTCCCCAAAGGTTCAGTACTGAAGCCTGACCATCAAATAGTTTAGAGTAATATCCAGGACACTCATTGGGAGAGAGGGGTCTTACCAATCTGCAGAGATGCAGTTGCCATATTCTACAGCCCCAACCAACCGGGTTATCTCTAAAATGATCATACAGTTTTTAGTGACAAAGGCATTAGTTTAAAATAGAATCAATAGTAATGAAACTTAGAATACAGGAATACAACTTACAAGTGATACAAGTGTTGATTATGGCTTCACACATTAGTATACTAAGGTCTACTAAACTAAGGCACCCAGTGAAGATTAAACCTGTACTATAGACTAGCTTGCTAGCCAATGCACTATACTTATTTCTATCCATTATCATATTTCAGTAAAAACTGGCAAAAATCTTTGCTGCTTAGATCAGGGCGTTGGCAAATACTTTTGGAGTTGAACCAGATCAGCTAAGCTTTTAGGTCTTAAGAAAAAGAAAAAAAAAGGTGTGATTTTGAGTAACATACAAAGAAATTGGTAGCAGGTTATCAAAAAAATCCAGTATCCAAAGAAAAGAATTTGACAAAGTTCAATCTCTCTTCCACTGCACTATGGTAACATGATATGCTTAATCTAGCACTACAGAACCAGGTCACTAAATGTTGACATGAAGCTAGAAGATATGATCTACCAGAGGCAGAAATGGGGGCTGGATATTCTAGGAACCCCCTAATACACACACATACATACAGATATATGTGTTAAAAAAAAAAAAAAAAAAAAAAAAAAAAAGAAGAGTTTCATGATTTGCTCCACCACTTTTTTTTCTTCTCAATAGCTGGAGTGTGAATGCAGAATGCGAAAACACTGTTCCTTGAATAACAAAGAAGCTACCAAATGGCATCTATTGACCATTTTTTCCTGCATCCATCTGTTTCAGCAAATGGACTGATAAAATAAAAACAATGAAAGGTCCTTTAAGAGGAGGGGGGGGGAAAGAAAAGATAGAGTTGTGTTTTATGTGTTTCCATACCCAGTGCCAACAACCAACCATCTCTGGCTATACTACAGGACATCAATCTGCTAACAACCATTTATTTTGTAACAATGCTACGTTTGTAACATTTAAATGAGGCAGCAAACTGGATTTGAGGAATTCATATTTGATAAAAATATTTGATTTTTTTTATAAAAATTTTTTAAATTTGATATTTTTTATAAAAGTATTTGAAGCCATATAACAGTGTGCAAATATTAAACAGGAATAAGTTTGGTTACTTAGTTTTTGCTAATGGGTAAAAATTTACTGATGTGACTTTTAAAACAAAAAATCAGATTTTTTTTTTTTTTTTGGTGAATACATGCAAACAGCTAGGAAAAATATCTGCAAAGAAATTTTGAAGAGAAAAAAAAAAAAAAAAAAAAAAAAAAAATTTTAGAATTTAAGGAGAGGGATCAATTTGTTATATAAATTTAACATAAAATGATCACCCACTTCCGGATCAGCAAGTGTTACCGACTATCAGAGATAGTGGTTAAGGGACATGTAACCAAATTTTTTAAAAATTTTTGTAGGGAAATCAGATGGAGAGGGTGGAGGGGGTTAACTAAGCTTATTTGGTGTGGGTATTTTTTCGCTAAAAGAAAAAAAAAGTGGGGGTGGAAACAATATTTGGGTTTTTTTTTGTTTTTTTTTTAATAAAAGATAGTGTAATAATTAAAAAGAATTGGGGGGGGAGATTTTTTTTCTCCCTTTCTATAAGTGATGTAAATACTTAAAATACGCCCATGTTTCAGCAGAAAAAAAATAAAATGAAACAGTGCGTTCAGGGATATTTTTCATGCTGTTTACATGTAGTCACAAAAAAGAGAATCTGATTTTCTGTTTTCGCTAAAATCCAATGGGTTAAAGGGTAAAAATTTACCATCATATCAATCTTCGTGGGTTATTTAATGCCAAAGTCAACCTTGTAGAAGAACAGTATTGGTACAATATAACACATAGATGGGTTTGTTTTTTGGGGTTTTTTTTAAAAAAAGGAACTCTACCTTTATCAAGGGTATTAGATGAAAAGTAAATAGAAGAGCATGACAGAAGTTCAAACCTGTTTACTACAATGTCACAATCCACCACTTTACCCATTATGCCACAGTGACTCCCAGCAAACAGGAATAGTTACTTTAAACTAGACAATTTAGGGAAAAAATGATCTCAATATAAAATAACCCAACAAGATGTTGACATGCCAGAAAACCAACCAATTAACTTCAGTAACTCATTGGTCTACAGTTACCGTTCAAAACCATGAAAAGAAATCAAAATATTGCTTGCAATATTGATTCACCTATTATTCTTTTATTCATTTGAGGTATTTTTTTTTGTTTACACCAGCATTAGCCGACGGTTTTTCATTGGAGTCTGAGTGACAGCATGTCTCCAGGACTCTAAGTATTCTGGCTAATCTCAACAATGCTGTTGTTTAGATGGTCTCCACTCGTCCTCTTATTTCCAAATCCTCCACAGTCCTTGTACCAATCCTTTGTTGACTGTACCAAGTGTGCCAATTATAATTGGTATCACCATCACTTTCATGTTCCATTTTTTTCAGTTCTCTAGCAAGGTCTAGGTACTTACCTCCCCCCCCCTTTCCTTCAGTTTTACCCAGCAATCAGCCAGAATGGCAAAGTCCACTCACTATTCAGCAGGTTCTCTTTTCCTTTGTTGATTATCATAAGGTCTGGTCGTCTGGTTGAGATTTGACGATTCATTTGCGTCTCAAAATCCCAAAGAATTTTGTGAGTCATTTTCTCAGACAGATTCCAAGTAGTGTACATACCATTTGTTCATATGGTCAAATTTAAGCTTCTTGCACAATTCCCAGTGGATCCCTTCCCACCCAGTCATGTCTAGTCTTATCCTCTCTTTGCACAAATCTATTGCATTCACTTGTTATGTGATTGATCATTTCATTTATCACCACATAATCTACATCTACTAAAAAAAATAAGATAAAATAGAATAAAATGAAATAAAATGAAAAATGCCTACTCAAGGTCCTGGGTATGACACTAAAATACCTTTGGTGGTGTGGCCTCAGTTCAAGAACCCTGGGGACTGCAGTCACTCCTTCGTTGTCATTACTCCCACATCCACACTAACTCAGAGGGTTGCGCCCCAGTCAGTTGGAGCTGTAGAATATACCAACTGCATCCCTGCAGAGGATTGTTGGTTAGGCTTTATGGCATATCAATCTTTGTAGGTTATTTAACTCCAAATTCATTTTTAAACAAATGATCAGTTCTATTTCAAACAATTCAGTTTAGTATGAGTACATAGTCTAATTGTCAAAAACATTTCTATTTCAAACTATTCAGTTTAGTCAAAGAATTCTAATTCAGCTAATCTAGTTTAATACAAGTACAGATTTTCTCCACACACAGTTAAAATTCAGTTTAGCAAAAGTATGCAGTTTAAATGTAAGTATACAGTTTAAGTGTCAAAAACATTCTATTTCAAGCTATTCAATTTAGTCAAACAGTTCTAATTCAAACAATTCAGTTTAGCATGCAGTTTAATTCTATTTAAACCACAGATAGGGCCCTATCAGGTGTTACCATTCCGGACCTAGGAGTAATGGCAATGAAGGGGTGCTTCACATTCCCCAAAGCCCTATTATCACTGGAACCTCACCATCAGATTATTTAGTATCATATCCACGACACTCATTTGCAAAGGGGCAAGAACCCACCCCCAAGAAGCAGTTAGTGTATTTTTACAGCTCTACAAACAAGTATCTTTATATGACACTAAACAATCTGATGGTGAGGCTTCAGTAATGCTGGAGCTCAGTAGAATGCAGAATACCCCTTTAGTGCCATCACTCCCAGGTCCATTGGGGCCTGGAGTGGTAACACCTGATAGGGTCCTATCTATAGGTCGAATAGAACTGTTTGACATTTAAACTGAGTGTAAACAAATGACTGATATTTAATTGAATTGTTTGTGATTAATAGTAAACAGAATTATTCCTATTAGATAGAAGTGAGTGAAACAATTTAACGGTGGCAAAAAAAAAAAAAAAAAAAAACTGAGGCTTGTTTAAAGTTTCCTACAACATTTAACTTGGTTGACTAGCTCAACTGAATTATTTGAAATAGAACTGTTTTTACATTTAACTGTCCATTCATATTAGAGAGAAATAAGTGAAACTATTTTACTATGAGCAAAAAAAAAAAAAAAAATGAACTAGAGTTCTTGAAAATGTTTTCTATAAAATGTATTTAGAAATCATATCTAAATATGTATGTATAAAAAGGATCTGGCATTTAATTACCTACAATGGTTTGGTTTTATGGGACATCAACCAAATTCAGAAGGTTGAATAATAATAAACTTGTAAATTATAACTTGTTATTATTAGTATTAACAAGTTACTTGAAATTATAATTTACGAGTGATTATTAGTAGCTTAAAACCATATGAAAAATAAACTGACTTCAGTATTATATAAACCAACAATAGTTGCCTCATAAAAACCAATCAACTAACCAACCATAAAAATCATGTCAGCATTAATAAACAGAGTGTGATAGGTAAATTGTCATCTAAATTAGACAAAAATGAAAATAACACTGACATCTCACTTTATCAGATATATTTACAATAGTGAAAATATTTTGAAATATGATATATTGAATTTACTCAAAGAAATAGACATTTGAAGTAGTGACAATCTTGATGTTGACCGGGTGTTTGGTTTTCATCAGTATGAATCTGTCCAAATATTGACAGTCAAAAAACTCTAAAATCTTCATATCAGAACCTCTGCCCTGACTGCCGTGCAGTACAGCATGCCATTTTTCAAATTTCTGGGGGAGTAAATCACATCATGATGCTGCTCTCTTCACATACAGTGCCCAACTGATTCTCGTTTGCTGCCTAGTAGACAAAACCAGAAACAAAGCACATGCACAAAATTAATAATTTAAAAATGGCAACAATTTACCCATCACACCCTGTACATCAAATTGACTGAATAAATAAATTTAAAAAAGGGATTTATTACCACAAAAGAGAACATTTTCATCTCTTCTATATTAAGTAAAAAACAAATAACAGGTCCAAAGTGAATCAAATGATTCAATTTAGAGTCAAAACTTTCTCCTACTAAACAGCTCTCTTTATAGCTAACCTTTCAAGATTATATACAAAAACCAAAAATAACCACAGGTCACTGAACGGAGGAACATTGACGCCAAAGATAACTACACAAAAATGAATATAGAAAACAAACTCATTAACAACTTAAATTCCAAATATCAAACCAGTTCAGCCTGGAACAGTTTAATAGGACAGAAAAAGAGCAGATTGCAGGAGTTTTGTATTTGAAGTTCATGCATACTGATATCACATCTACAAAAAAAGGGGAAAAAAAGTCTTGAATACTTAAAAAGGGTTTGGGTTGGCTTCACAATATGAAAAAAAAAAAAAAAAAAAAAAAAAAAAACACTTAAAGTCACTTTTTGTTATAAACCAAAATATTAGGAACAACAAAATATAACAAAACCGTTAAATATATCTTTAACATGACAATATTCATTTTTATTTCTCATGGACCAGGATACAGCAGGATTGGGTTGGATAAGCAATTTGCAGACTACAAATGGGGTGTTGTTAAGCAGCCATCTTGTTGTTTAATACTGCACTTTTTCCGTGAACAGTCAATTTGTTAGGGGAGAGTTATCTCCAACACTTTTGAAGGGGGTATTCGTCTCTACGTGAACTCCAATAAAACAGAATTCCTGTTTTAATCAAGAGAGTGCCACCTCCACATTAAATGGCAAACCACTGAAATTAGGAGACTAGTTCATATACCTCAGTAGCAATATCTTATGTACTGAAATCAATATACTGGAAGTAGCTGTTTGGCTACTTATCACCCATCTCACAAACCAAGTAAGATAAGCAATACATGACATGCTGGGCATCGCCAGAGAAGTGAGAAACTCATAAGCAAAATTCTATTGACACCTACACACGGACACAGTGATGGCTGATCAGCAAAAACTTACATTGATCAGCTGTATCGACACAGAATGCCGTCTAGAGAACTTACCAAGAGCAATGGCCAAAGAGAATCAAGGCAATTCATACTGTCAACACCTTTGATAATGATATGGTTTCAAGTAACTAATGATAATCATTTGTAATTTTGCCCAGTCAGATGGGCCAGTAGAATACACCGACTGCTTCTCTGAAGAGGGGTAAGACCCCCCCCCAACAATTGACCTGGATATGACATTAAACAATCTGATGGTGAGGTTCAAGTAAAGCAGGAGCTTTGCAATCACTTCCAGATCCACTCTGGTCCGGAGTAGTAGCACTTGATAGGGTCCTATCTATGAGTTAAATAGAACTAAACTGTGTACTTATGCTACACTGAATTGCTTGAAATAGAACTGTGTTTGACATTGAAACTGCATACTCATGCTAAATAGAACTGTGTACTTGTGCCAAACTGAATTGTTTGAAATTGAACTTGTTTTGACATTTAATTGTTTGTAAACAAAAATCAGACTAAACTGAATTGTTTGAAATTTAATTTGGCATTAAGTGACCTGAAAATGGTTGATATGTTGTAAAACAAAACAACCAAATCATTTGTAATTAATTATAGCTTGAAGTAACTATTCTTAATCTAAATAATTCGCATACAGATAAGGTTTCAAGTATTCCTACCTAATACAACAAATTTGCAGGCAAAATTTATGGTTATAATGATTCCCCATTAAATACCAACACACTGCTAGCAGGACCATAAATATGCCAGCTGTATCACCTGAAGAAAAAAACATTCCCTCCAAAAAGACATTAAACTGCATCTGGTGGTGAGGGTCAAATTCCGGAGTAATGAGGAGTGTGGAATGAAGATGGACGGTTTAACTGAAAAACCGACTTTTTTTTTCCAGTTTCATCTTCACATTGTGAAACCACACCAAAATTTTTAACGAAACCGAAATCATTTTGTTTAGTGCTATTATTACTGAGTGACCATATACAAGTTAACAGTTGAAAAAGACTTTCAGATTTTAATAAAATAAAATTTATCAACATTCATATCATTGCAAGAGGAAAAGATTGAACAAAAATATAAAAATATTTAATTGACTAGTTTTAGGAAATAAATGAGAGATCTATTTGTTTACAAAAAGGAAATATGACAGATATGATACTATGAAATCTTTCATATCAAATATTTTCAAATTAGAAAAAAGGGAAATACAACAAGATGTCTGAAATCTATTTGTTTTAGTTTACAAAAAATACTTTTGTGGTAAAATTAAGGTTGGTTGGGTTTTATGGCATATCAATCTTTGTAGGTCATTTAACACCAAATCCATTTTTATGAAAATAGTTCTATTTCAAACAATTCAGTTTAGCATAATTGCACAGTTTCAATGCAAGTACAGTTTAATTGTGAAAAACATTTATTTCAAGCTATTCAGTTTAGTCAAGCAGTTCTAATTCAGCTAATTCTGTTTAGTATAAGTACAGATTTTGTTTACACACAGTTAAATGTCAAAACAGTTCTATATTAAACAATTCTGTTTAGTGTAAGTACAGGTTCAATGTCAACAAACAGTTCCATTTCAAATAATTCAGTTTAGCATAAACATGCAGTTTAAATGTAAGTACGGTTTAATTGTCAAAAACATTTCTATTTCAAACAATTCAGTTTAGCATAAGTATGCTGTTAGTTCTATTTAAGCCATAGATAGGGCCCTATCAGGTGCTACCACTCCGGGTTAGAGTGGACCTAGGAGCGATGGTAATAAAGGGGTACTTTGTAAAAATATAAAAAAAATAGTAGCTAGTTTAACCTTAATGTCTGATTTTATTTGATTTAGAAAGATTATTTCATTTTTTGTTTCCAGCCATATAAATATCTTTAAAATTGGGCTAGAAATACAGAAGAAATTGCCAGTTGAAAGGACTATGTTGCAAATTTGTGAATCACAAACGAAATCAGATCAAGTGGAAATGCTATCATTACCTAAGAAAATAAATGGCTTCCTTAGAAAGCAAAAATACTAAATTCAAAAGTGAAATACCGAATTGAAAACCATGGTATTCAAGACAAAAAAAATACACACCGAATCATAAATTGCCAAACCTCTGGACTCTAGTGTGGAATTTTGTTTGGTTTGGTTTCTTTGTTTAATGACATCTCAATCTTCCTAAGTCATTCAATGCCAAATTTATGCTTGTAGAAGAACAGCAGTATTACGATTTAACCTATAGCTGGTGGGAGGGTAGGGTTTCATACCTTTCCCAAAGGTATTAGTCCAAAGAGAATGTAATAGTCAGACTGGAGTTTGAACTCGCTCACTACAATGTTACAGTCCAGCACATGTCCATTTTATCTTGTGCATAAGATAAAATGAACATGTCTTAAACCAGAAGTGAAAGTGACAGCATGTTGTGTGGAAAATAAGAAACAGTTGTGAAGGGCCAACTTTTCTTACAAGAGGCTGCTACTGATTAGTTAAAGAACTAGCCAATCAGTATACAGAACCTAACTTCATAAACTCAGGAAAGTTCAAGGCTTTACAGTTTTGGTATCTTCAGAACAAGACTGGTGCAATTCATGCATAAACAAGAAATGGTATTGGAGGACAAATTCTAAGGACAAAGAAAACCAGCTTTGACCCTTTTTTCTGCCGACAAAGAAGGTAAGAATAGAAGTTTAAGAAGATTAGTACAACTGGCTTGAATTCAGTTGTCTTTCTCCAAAATCAGTTGCCATACCAGAGAGCCAGTCTGCACTACTATTAACTCATAGCTGTGGAAAGAATAGTTGGTATAGTTTCCCCAAAGGTATCATCACTATATGAAATGTAAATAGCCTGGTCTAGGATTTGAACACTGATTGCCAGGTCCATTTCCTATGAGAATGACAGTTACGCCAAAGTGCTTTCTTGACAATAATCTGGTTAGTTTTATAACATATCAACCATTGTTGGTTATTTAATGCCAAATCCTGTTTTTACATATTAAATATATGATTTGTAAATACATTTTGTAGATACACATAGTTAAATGATCAAACAGTTCTATTTCAAACAATTCAATTTAGCATGTCAGTAAAGTTAAATAGTTCTAAGTATTGCTATGTATCACCAACAATTCAATTAAAAAAAAAAAAAAAAAAAAAAATTATTGTTTACACACAGATAAATGATCAAACAGTTCTATTTAGCACAAATCATTTGCTGGTACAGTTAAAATGTCAAACAGTTCTATTTGACCTATAGATAGGACCCTATCAGGTGCTACCACTCTAGAGTGGACCTCGGAGTGATGGCAATGAAGGAGTACTCCACATTCCCCAAAGCTTCATCAGATTATTTAATGTCATATCTAGGACACTCGTTGGCAGTGGGGGAGGGTCTTACCCCTTCTGCAAAGATGCAGTTGGTGCATTCTACAGCCCCAGCCAACTGGGCTGACTAAATTGTGTGCATGTGTGATGAGAAAACTTTCAATATAGATTTTACTAAAATTCATAATATGTAAAAAAGAAATTAAGTTAATTTTGAAGAAATATATCAGTTTATATATCTTACTATATTATTATGTGATATACCTTCTCTCCAGGCTACAACAACAGGTAGCCCATCTAGTACACCTCCATACAAATAATGGCATCTGAACCTTTGAGGGTTAAGTAACACATACTTGCCAATGAGGATTTATGACATTAAAAAGGTTATGAATATTCATTTTTCCTTGAATTTAATATTTCAAACTAAATGCAACAAATATCTAGATATCTAATACATATTGGTACATCTAAGCTTTATTCTATTTTTTTTTTTTTTTTTGTAAATAAAAATAGAATCTACCATAGCTAGAATAGAACTGAAGCTCCTGCTGAAGGGTATGATACTCTATGCAGGGTCCTTAGAATCTAGAAGCTAAAAAAAAAAAAAAACTACAAATTATTTGTGCAAAAATTCACCATATTCTTTTAGTTTAATTTTTTTTTTTTTTAGTGGCCATTTAAAAACCATTTTTTCTTAGTTCATCTTTATGGTTTACATTCAGATTTTTAGAAGAAAAATAAACAAAAAAGCATGTTGCTAATCTTTCTTCAGGTTAGCATGAGTGGTATATCTAAATATTTTATGATTACCTATAAAACAGTCCATAAAAAATTTTTAGAAATGAAAATTTGGAAGGTGGGAAACACTAGTGGAATTTGACATAGAAGGGAAGGGAGTCAAATGTCCTTGTAATAGATAAAATCTTTCAAAACTGAATTTATTCTAAATTTCAGTTTCAAGTAAATTTCTATTTAAATTCAGTTTGTGATCTATCTAAAGGAACCAATCACTAGACTATATACATGTTAACTACCAATTGCTTAGGTGTCTTGCATAGTCGCAATTTGACTTGTTTTACCTCCATGGGCATCCACCACTTTCTACTATCTTTTCACATCAACCTTGAATAAATGAAATAAAATCTTCGCATAGAACACACACACACACATATATGAGTGCACACACAGATCAAATTCTCTGAAGTAACTCATCCAATAATCTCCAAAAAGGCTCCCTTAAATACTTTTTCTTACCATTTTTTTCTTAGATCATCCAATTTAATGTTAAATTTTTTTATACTATTACCGTTTTTTTTTTTTTATCTGATTTGGCAATTTGTTCAAAAATATATTACTATCTGCAAAAGAATCAAATTGGTTATTAGACTTAGTTTTTGAAATCTGCCGCATCAGTAAAATTTCCTGTTTGAGAAGAATTTGAAAAAAAAAAAAAAAAAAAATTAACATAATTAAAAATTCCATTAATTATCTGGAAAGTTTTAAATTAGATCACTTCATTATTTCTAGTAGTGTAAAAAGTAAAGTTGGTGACCGTAGTCAAGAGCAACCCAAAGGCTGCCTACCTTTTCAATAGCTACTACACTACTGTAGGGGAGGGCACTACTCTTTTCCCTGAATTGTTCCACTTTATCCTTGATAGGTACTGTATAGTGCTATGTGTTAAGCAAGGAGGTATAAAGTACCATTTCTTGAGTCTTTGATATCACTCAACCTAGGTTCAAACTCCAGTCTCCCAGGCCATTAGCGAACACTCTGCCCACTGGGCCAACGAAGTGCTTAATCCTAATTTCTCCAATCTCTCCTTGTAACTGTAATCCTTTACTACTTTTATTATTTTTGTCAGTTTTTATATGCCCTCCGATTTCAACATTACACATCAATTTCCATGTCTAGACACTGGCGCCCAGGCTCTAGTACAATATTCTATACATAATGGTTAACAAACTAGGCTAGCAGACCACTGTAAACATATATTCACCCATACCCCTCTAACACAGGTAGGATATGACAGCCAATTTTTAAAGAGTACAGTTGGTCTGAATTCAAGATTTCTCTTCTACTTGCTATATCAATGATAAGGTTAAAATGATCCAAATTTTGCAGATCTGTTACCATACACAGCAAATATGGCACTCAGCACTGAATACTCCATAAGGGGTTGACATACTTATAAAGAAACCAATAAATCAAAACTGCAAATCAGATGTTGGTTGATTGTGTTTTACAGCATATAAACTTTTGTAGGTCATTTAGTACCAAATCTGGTTTTATACATGTATATTAAATATATGATCTGTTTTGGCATGGTTTGGTTTTATGGCATATCAACCATTGTAGGTTATTTAATGCCAAATACATTTTTAGACATATAAACATTTCAGTTTAACATAAGCACACAGTCTGTGGGACAGCTTGAACTAAACTATCAGGTGGTACCACTCCAGGCCAGGGTGAACCCAGGAGCAATGACAAAGAGGTACTCTGCATTCCCAAAGCTCCAGCATTACTAGAGCTTCACTATCAGAGTGTTTAGTGTCGTATCCAGTACAGTCATTGGGGGAAGGCTTACTCCTCTGCAGAGATGCAGTTGGTGTATTCTGCAGCCCCAGCTGACTCGGCCAATATGATTTGGAAACAAATAGTTCATGGTTTACATCCTTTTCCAACAAACCAGAGCTAATTTGTTTGCACACTGTTAAATGGTTTCAAGTATTGCTATTTAACACTAGTAATTCTATCTTACATAAATGGTTTCAATCCTAATAAATTATAGAACAGTTCTGTTTGACAGAAGTGAGACCCTAACAGGTACAATCACTCCAAGTCAAAGTGGACCTGGGAGTAATGACAATAAAGGGGTACTCCACATTCTCCAAAGCTTCAGGACTGGAGCATGACCATGAGATACTTTAGTGTTGGATTTGGTTGGTTGTTTGGGTTTTATGGAGTATCAACCTTTTGTGGGTTATTTAACACCAAATCCATTTTTATGAAAATAGTTCTATTTCAAACAATTTAGTGCAGCATTAGAACAGAAGTTTGTCAAAAACATTTCTATTTCAAGCTATTCAGTCTAGTCAAACAGAGCTAATTCAGTTTAGTATAAGTACAGATTTTGTTTACACACAGTTAAATGTCAAAACAGTTGTATATTAAACAATTCAGTTCAAATATAAGTACAGTTTAATTGTCGAAAATGTTTCTATTTCAAGCTATTCAGTTTAGTCAAACAGTTCAAAGTCAAACAATTCAGTTTAGCATAAGTATGTAGTTAGTTCTATTTAACCCATAGATAGGGCCCTATCGGGTGCTACCATTCCATGCCAGAGTGGACCTGGGAGCAATGGCAATGAAGGGGTGCTCTACATTCCCTAAAGTTCCAGCATCACTGGAACCTCACCATCAGATTGTTTAGTGTCATATTTAGGATACTCGTAGGTGGAGGGGTCTTACCCCTCTGCAGAGATGCAGTCAGTGTATTCTACAGCCCCAGCTGACTGGGCAAGATGTTTTAGTGTCATAAGCAGAACACTCGTTAAGAGAGGGATCTTACCCATCTCTAGGGATGCAGTTGGCATATTCTGCAGCCTGAGCCAACTGTTAGCACAAAAACATTTAAATGCCAAGAGAATAAGACAGTAGTGTGAACTGTTATACTAGTTATGATTTCTCAAAAGAGATAACTATCAAATATTAACTATAGAATACTTCTAATTAATAAAACTGAAGGGGTCGGTAAATACATATAAAATTTGGTTTGATTATTTGGTTTAAGGCATATCAACTCGTGGGTTATTTAATGCCAAATCCTATTTATTTACTTATATATATACCAAAAACAATTATAACAAACAATTTACAGATTTTCTAAGCGCTCCATATCAGAAAGAAACTACCTAAACTAAATATAGTCAATTTCAAATCCAGTACTAATGTACTTAAATGTCTAGCTACTGCTGCTACTTATGGAACCAAATTTAGAAATAAAACACTATAACAACACACCAGTATGAATAATAAATGGTCAACACTAACAAAATAGCAATGTACATGCCAGGGTCACATCACTTTTGCGACATACACACCCCTGATGATGGCCCATCGAAAAGAAAGTACTAAGGAACTAATCAATTATGAGAGTTTCATTAACCAATTCCCACGGGATACCATAAAATCAATGCAATGACTCGAAGGTTAGATACAAAAAACATGTAGACAAAAAGATGTCTATATTGTTTAATGAAATATGTATTAATATTTCAGTAATATCCAGAGAGTGTCTGAAGACTATGGGTGTAGATTATTTGTGTATAGAATATATGAGGGA
Organism: Sepioteuthis lessoniana; assembly: GCA_963585895.1. Classification (NCBI taxonomy): domain Eukaryota; kingdom Metazoa; phylum Mollusca; class Cephalopoda; order Myopsida; family Loliginidae; genus Sepioteuthis; species Sepioteuthis lessoniana. The sequence continues at coordinate 90,983,064 of OY757913.1, read as the reverse complement.
TTTCATTTGAATCTATGGGGGCAGTCAATGTATGGCTATTGTTATATACTCCTTTTCAGGTTTATATAATAAAACTCACATACAGAGCATATATAGAACCGTGGTTGAGTTTTCTTCCAGTTACATATATATGTGTGCATATGAAAATTCTTTTGTTGTTGGTCCAAAGAGAGAGGAAAATAAAAAAAAAAAAAAAAAAAGGAAATATTTCAAAATGAATAGGTCCACTAAGAGACTTGTATTTTTTTTTTTTTTTTTTTTTAGAATTATTTATTTTGTTCTTACATACATGTTTGCTTCCAGCTTATTGCTTTCATCAGATAACATGTGCCACAAGGCCATATGAATGGGGCACCCAATGAGACTTGAACTCACTCACATAGGTTTGTTAGTGGAATGTTTTTACAGGTTTTGTATCGGTATTTCTATGTAATTTGTAAGAGAATAGTTTGGAGGTAACTTTATTTCTCAATCAGTTAGAGCTCATTTGTTCGCAATTTTTCAAGTATTGCTATCGAACACTAATATTTCTATTTAATAATAATTTGTGTGCACACAGTTAAATGGTTTCAATTATTGCTAACTGCGTAATTGACCCTCAGTCACCGCTTTCAAGCACCTTAAAAGATAAAAGTCTGGGAGTGTGCTTGTTCTAAATGTGTTCTTTACATTGCTCATGGCAATCATATAGGTTTTTGGGTTGACATGTCCAGCTGATTGATCAGCTCAGGTCAATTCAACTACTCATCGAGCCCAGTAAGGGCCAAGGTGGAGTGTTAGAGATCATGCGACAACAGACTGCTCCGCCATCAGGATCCCATCAAGCACTTCAGGTTGCACCCACAAACAACAGGTAGCCTCATTGGGGATAGAAGTGGGAGTTACTCCTCTGCAGAGGTGAAGACAGCGTGTTCCAGTCAACATAGGTGAATCAAATAAAAAATTAAAAAAATTGAGAAGCACTGATTTCCAACCAGCAGGGATAGAAATCCCAATTTGCTCTATTTTACCCATTATTATTAAGAGAAGTGGATTCAAGCCTTTCTTAAGGGCATGAGTGTCAGGTGAATACAAACAGCCTTAGACAAAATTTAAACTCTGCATACAAATTTCAATTTTTGTGATAATAACCACTATGTCACCCGCACCAATTTTCACCGACTGTAAAATAAATAAAACACAATATGAAGGTCATCGTTTGGGGTATGCTAACATATTGGGGTGACGGGTACCTACTGAACCCCTGTTCTCTTGGTTATCTATTTTCTGAGTACTCAGTTTTATTCTAATCAGAACAATAAGCCAGCCATATCTCACAAGCTGTTACCAAAACCCTTCTCAGTTTAGATAGAAGATAAACTAAAAGAAAATTGATTCATTTATTGTTCCTAAATATATCTTGCTAAGTTACAGGTGTCTATCATATAGGGTGGGAACTGATGTAATAGGGCAGTCAATAATAATGTTGGTACTGGCTACAACCCCACCCAATACACAGTTGTACATAATATAATAGAAAATATGATACTTTGGTTTGTTTTAATCACATGTCAACCTTTGTAATACTTGAAGAACAGTAGCAGTACAACTTAACCTATAACTGAGGAAAATATGGGAGCTCATACCTTCCCCAAGAGTATTAATCCGAAAGTGGACATAATAGCACAACTTGAGTTCAAACTTGCTTACTACAATATCACAGTACATTAACCCCTACACCACTGTGCTTGCCCAGTTGGCTGGGGCTGTAGAATACACCGACTGCACCTCTGCAGAGGGCTAAGACACCCACCCAATGAGTGTCCTGGATAAGACACTAAATCTGATGGTGAGGTTCCAGTAATGCTGGAGCTTTGGGGAATGCAGAGTACCCCTTCATTGCCATTGCTCCCAGGTCCACTCTGGCCCGGAATGGCAGCACCTGATAGGGCCCTATCTATGGGTTAATAGAAGTAAACTGCATACTTATGCTAAACTGAATTGATTGAATTAGAATTGTTTGACTAAACGGAATAACTTGAAATAGAAGTGTTTTTGACAAACTGTACTTGCATTTAAACTGCATGCTTATGCTAAACTGAATTGTTTGAAATGGAACGGTTTTTGACATCGAAACTGTACTTACACTAAACTGAATTATTTAATATAGAACTGTTTTGACATTTAACTATGTGTTAACAAAATCTGTACTTATACTCAACTGAATTAGCCAAATTAGATCAGTTTGAATAAACTGAAATAGAAAGTTTTTTGACATAAACTGTGTACTCATGCTAAACTGAATTTTTTTTAAATAGAACTATTTGCATAAAAATGGATTTGGCGATAAATAACCTACAAAGGTTGATACACCATAAAACCAAACCAACCAACCAAAAAATGCCACAGTGACTCCTTATGATACATACTTTAAGCAAAATAAAAAAAATTTCTTTTAAGTACAGGCATTTAGATTCTGTTAAATTCTGCTTTAAAAAATATTCTAAAAAAATTCTTGCACCAAAGAGATCGTAAATCCTGCTTCTGCAGCTTCATTTAATGCTAATGTTTAAGATGCCAATGAACTTTTTGTTACCCTGTCCATATTTTTAGATTACCAGCTAATTGGTGCTACTTTCCTGTTCTCATCTTGAGCAAAAAATAATAACACCACTGCAAGATCAACTCTCTTGCCTGCAACACTTTCACATGACTGGGAGAAAACTTCACTGTTACCGTAGGGTATAAAAGTTCTAAGATGAATCTCCTTTTTTTACTCACAGCATGACTGAGAAGCAAGAACCTATTCTAGTCCTTATTGACATTCCAAACTAGCAGACACTGTGTTGCATTAAACATGACATTACACACAGCATACAATGCTGTAAGTTTACTTTTATACATTAGGTGTGTGAGTATACATTCAAGTGGGCATGTGTACAAAACTTGTGGCTTAGGTATTTTCAAATCTCTGCAATATGAAAACAATGAAAAATCAAGAAATGGAATTGGTAACCAGAGTTCAAATCCTGAACAAGGTTGTTTGTATTTCCCTTTGCACTAAAACCCTTAAGAAAGGCATGAACCATCTGTTCTCATCCCAGTGTTATATAGCAGGATTCAGATCTCTCCCGATTTGCGATTTCATTAAAAAATAAAACACACACACACACACACACGGCTGGAGAAGGGTAGCATTCGAATGGATTTTAGCCTGACGGCTGCCACCAAAAAAATGAATAAAATGCGTCTTTGCGCAAGAGGCTCCGTGCAGGGCTTCCAGGCGAGAATGCAAGAAATTAATTCAATTTAACAAAATGCCCTTTTTCAGCCAATCATAAAACTTCCCCCTAAAAAATTCCCAGAACCGACTTGATCCAAGGGGTAGCTATTTAAGAAGCGAAGATCTGCAAAGGCAGCAGACTGACCACGAGGGTGGAAGGAAAGAACACACTGCGGCCATCAAGAACTCGTCTGAACCCTGACAGATTTAACGCACCATTTGCGGTGAACGACTGCTGACCTGGCTACAATGCCGCCCCGTCCATGACTACTACTACCACCGAGATCATCTGGTATCCTTACCACCCTCATTGTACGCTACAAGTTTTGTACAGTTGATTCTTCGTTTTATCACCTTGTGTTTCCTTCTTGTTAATATAATTGTTAAAACTTTCAACTTGTATTTGTCTTTTCCTTGTCACCATACGCTAAATATAACACCAGCTATGGATAAATAGTAGGGCAGACAAGATTTTTTTTAGACAACCTGTCTAGAAGGAAAACGCTAAATTAAAACCAGCTTCACTGTGTCAAAATTGACCTTGTGTCACATCCTGCCTGTAGCAGAGGGGTTGGGTAAATACATAAATAGTATCAAGCATTCCTATCTCACACAAATAATTTTCAAATAGATCTATTTGACCTATAGATAGGACACTAACAGGTACCACAACACCAAATCAGAGCAACCCTGAGAGGTGACACTGGAGCCCCATCACCAGATGCATTTCAGTGTCACACCCAGGAAACCCTTTTGTCCAAATAAATGGACCAGGAAATGCCAGTCAAAAATTGTGTAATAAAACCATCTCAGAAAACTGCCCAAAATAATAGAAAAACAACAATGTTGGAGTTCAATCACCTTTTTAATTTCCCTGCCCACTTAAGCACATTAAGAGTTGATATCAATAAAAGGGTTAGACGCGAGTAATAAGGAGGTCACTTTTGTCCCTCCCAGTACTTGCTCTTCCTTTGTACCACAACCTACTCCTGGGCTTTTGGGCAATTAAACCAATGCCCTTATTGGAAATTTTTTCCGACACAGAGTTTTAATCGTTGCATTGGGTTGGCACAGACTAATTTCCCAGATTGACTTACATGCCAACGTCACTGGTACTTCACTGGGGAGTGTTTATATCGTCACCCCTGGAGGTCAATAGTTTGATTTAAATACAGACCAATGCAGCAAGCCAGTCAAGTCAATGGAGCCAGCAACACTACACCCAAAGTGGTGCATTACTAAACAATTGACTTCAAGCAATCACTGGACTTGGTGGAGGGGGGACTTTTTAAAGCCAGTGCAAAAATAGATATTTCGGAAAAGATGCAATTAAGCTTATCTTTAAAAGAAAATGAAAAGCTAATTCTTAAGCCAATAATAAAACTAAGTTCAAAAACAAAACAGTAATTTCCAAGTTCATAAATTTACTTACCGGGCAGCTAGTTTTTTTTTTTGGGGGGGGGTAAGCAAAATATGTAAATTATTAATAATGAGTGACAGAGTTTCATCAAAAAATAAATAAAACAAATTATCTTGTTTACATCCCTATGGCTTAAGCAATAAAGAGGATAGAGAGAAAAAAAAAAGGATGATTTGGTTTATCTATCAGCACATCAACTCCTTCTGGGTTATTTAATGCTGATATTCAATTTCTAAATATCTGATTAGAATCATATTTTCAACATTCCACTGCTATCATTTTTTAAATTACACTTTTAATTCACCATAAAAATCAGTTATATGGTATCAAGTATTTCTCACACTAACAATTTATACACAATTGTATGTTTTAAAATAACTCCTCCTATAATCATTTGTTTTAACAATCATATGGTTCCAAGTATTCCTACCTAATACAAATAATTCATACACGATTATATTTTAAAATAACAACTCCTGATTAATAATTATTTGTTTGTACATAGTTTAAAGTAACTAATAATAATCCTTTGTAAATAATTGTAGATTCAAGAAACTAGTCTTAATACAAATAATCAGCTACAGTTAAATGGTTTCAAGTATTCCAATTTAATGCTAATAATTCTATTGAAAAAAATCATTAGTATGAAAGAATGGTACATCAGCTACTATTTCAAAGAAAAAGTTTACTTTTTTTTTTTTTTTTTAAATTCATAAGTTATTGTAACATACCCATGATAGGGATATGTGAAATAGACATAATGTTCATAAACATATATAGGAATCCGAAAACACGAAATTGGTTCAGGTACAAAACTTTTATTCACCTTTTTGAGTTTTAAGGTTTTTCGACATGAGGAGAGAGAGACAAAATCTTTCTATGCTGACTGCTTTTACATCGTCAGCTCTCAACCCAACCAACGTGCACAAAGTCGTCTGACCTCGCCCAGGTTTGAATCTCAACTAACTGCTTTTTCTCAAATCCCAAAAATTCTCAGCCCACACTTCCGGTGTGTGGCGTTATTCACACCCCCTGGTCTCATTTCCTATCTGGGGTTTTATTTTGACATCTGTGAATGACGCATCCTCCCCGTGCGTGCAAACACCTGCGCACATGTTTGCACCTAACTAACCCGAAAGGCAAGATATACAAAACGAAATCCCTCCGCAATTATATTACAGCCTTAAGCTTAGGAAATAATGTAAGAAGGACAAAGAATAAATGGTAGGTTTTATGGTATGTCAAACTTCGTAGGGTTATTTAATGCCAAAACCAAACATTTCAGGGTTTGTTTTAGCAATTATATGGTTTCAAGTGTCTATTCCTATAAAATGATCATTTGTTTGCACACAAATGGTTTAAAGTAACTAAAGATAATATGTAAATAATTGTAGATTCAAGTAAATATTCTTAATACAAATAATTTGCACAGTTATATGGTTTCAGGTATTCCTATAAAATACTATAAATTTTCAAACTGATCTATTTGACCAATAAATGGGACTATAACAGTGTACCTGGGAGTAATAGCAACAAAGCAAGTGACTCCTCACTCTCCAAGCTAACCAAAACTGAAGCTTCTCCACTGGATAAAGTTCAATGAATTATCTAGGACACTTTTTTTCTTAAAAAAAAAAAAAAAAAAAAAAAAAAAAAAAGAAGAAGAGGGGAGGTGGTATTCCCTATCTGCAGAACAATAGTCTGCTGACACAGTGAGCCCTCAAAGATGCTTTTAATCATACATCAGCTCCTATATACAAGGAGACAAAATTTACTTTTTCATCATAGCATTTACTTCCAAGTTTAGTTTAGCGTAAAGCTAGGAGGAGGAGGAGGAGGAAGAGGAGGAGGACATCTAAGGGTAAACTTATTACTGGATTTCAAGAAGCTTGATAGAGATCATTAGGGCAGGCATCCTAGTTTTCAATTATTCAGAGATGATACTTCTTGCCTAAAAACCTGGAACAATGCCAAGGTGAGTATCTCAAAGATATTTCATTGAGCTGACAATTTCATGGTTATCATATTGGGGGGGGGGAAACACACACACACACACACACTCTACATCCCATTTCTTAGCTGGGTTACTTTACTTCACATTAAACCTCTTCAGAAAGGCATGAATCCATCTCTTCTTCCAGTTACAGGTAAATAGAGTAGACTGAGCTCTTTAGTTTTGTTAGAGCAACTGGTCTAAGAGGGAAAGACTGAATTAAAACAGCTGTACTCCACTTTGAAGAGATAAACTTTTGGTCACATTCTGCCAGTAGTGGATAAGCTGGGTAAATTTCATAATGTACTTTAGTTTAGAAGTGTGTACAACTAACTTACTGTGCAGTAAGGACAACCTGAAACCAAACTTTTTACAATGCAGGTATCATTGGGAAATAAAAGTTTTGGTAAACATGCTAGGTTTTGGTCCATTTACCAAATATTTCTCATTTCCCCAATGATATTTACATAGGAAAAACAAGGTCTTAAAAAAAAATTTTTTTTAAATTTTTTTAAAGTTTTGTTCAAGGTTACTATTATTGAGCTTTTAACCTGGATTACGGTCATAAATGTGACTATATGAATCAACACTTGTCAGTGGGTTAAATTAGACGCAAAGAAAGAAAGCAAGAGAAGAAGAAAGGCAGAGAGAAATTGAGAGAGAGGGAGAGCAAATGAACATAAAGAGACATTAAAAACATTGAAATATAAGTATGAGTGAGAGAGGAAACAAGAGAAAGAGAATTAAGTAGTGTAGTCTACTGTAGTCAGTTAAATTTATTGGTCATACAATCTATGTTAAACTGATCCAATTTTTGCAGGTCTGTTACTGTACACAGCAAAAATGACACATTCATTTTTGGACTAATACTCTTATGAAAGATATGGGTTAGGTTGTTTGGCTTTTATGTCATATCAACCATTGTAGGTTATTTAATGCCAAATCCATTTTTATACTAATAAACAGTTTTATTTCAAACAATTCAGTTTAGCATAAGTACACAGTTTAATTATCAAAAACATTTGTTTCAAGATATTCAGTTTAGTCAAACAGTTCTAATACAACTAATTCAGTTGAATATAAGTATGGATTTTGTCCACACACAGTTAAATGTTAAAAACTGTTCTATTTAAAGTAATTCAGTTTAGCATAAGTATGCATTTTAGTTCTATTCGACCCATAGATAGGACCGGGCCAGAGTGGATTTGGGAGCGATGGCAATTAAGGGGTACTATGCATTCCCCAAAGCTTCAGCATTACTGGAACCTCACGATCAGATTGTTTAGTGCCCTATCCAGGACACTCATGTGTGGGGGTTCTTACCCCTCTGCATAGATGCAGTCGGTGTATTCTACAGCCCGAGCTGAAGGGACAAGGAAGGGTATGAATCCCCCTTATACCAACTATAGGTTACTTTTCTATCCCCCTTATACCAACTTTTGAATCCCCCTTATACCAACTATAGGTTACTTTTCTTGTACAAGGATGGCTTTGGCATTAAATACCCTACAAAAGGTTGATATGCCATTAAACAAAGAAACCAAACCAACCTTAGTTAACAACTACAAACAGATGTTTAGTAGTTAAAAAAAAAAAAAAAAAAAGATTTTTTTAATTTCAAAATTAGTACTTGTCTAGAATATCACAAGGAAATATCTTCATTACAAAAAAAAAAATTATGTATATTTATTCGTACTTACATTCATTAGTAAAATGAGGTAAAAGTTTCAATCGTTATCCCCACCTTTTTTCTTTTATGTGAAGATTTAAATGAAAAATTTTTGTCAACTTAATATAATTCAACCACCCACTATATTTCTTCAGTCTTTCTCTGCCAACCACTAAGATAGCAAATTACATTCGATTGCCAATATATCAGTTTTGGGACTAAAGTATAAGTATTCAGTATAAAGGAAAAAAAATTGAAGAAAATGATCTAGATGGTGAATGTAAGTATTACATTTCTATAGAGTATTTTTTTGTATATCACTGCAGATATTTCCTTGGCAAGATAATCTGGACAAGTACCAAAAAAAATATGAATTATAATAAAATTTTAAAAACCCTTTAATTCAGAGAAATTAACATTCCAAGAGGAAACATTGTATTTTGCATATTCACTGAGTATAATGACTAGGCAGAGTCAAAAGTCTTGCAATATTTTGGTAGTATGTGCTAGTCTGACTAAATACAAGGCGGAGTGAAAAGTTTTGCAATATTTTGGTATTTTTTAGGCATAATTCAGCAGCTCCAGATACAATTGTCGAGGTCACAAAAGTGACAAACTATACCGAATATCTTGAAATAGAAATGTTTTCGACGATTAAACTGTGTACTTACACAAGATACTGAGATTGCCTGATACTCTCCAAATGCTACTCGCCAGATTTGCCTCTGTGGTTTGGAGCACGACCGTGGAATCTACAATTTTAGGCCTACCTGACCTTGCCTCATCATCGAGGTTGTTATAACCCGAGCTAAATTTCTTGAATTATCTCGTTATCATACAGGGATCAACTGCACCTTCATCTTTTACAAATACTTTTGGTTGCTGCCATGGCATGATCTCGCAAAGCATAAGTTCTCAAATTAGACTACTTCGTACATTCATTAATGCAGCTTTTAAAATTACACATGGAGTGAAGCAATGCATGTGTCAGCACATAACTTACCACAATACTACCAACCATACTTTGGTCACGTAATATACACACCACAAATTTAGACATACCAAAACATTGCAAATTTTTTTTGCTCTAGTACATTCTATAAGTAAGTGTCCAATGGTTTGGTTTGATTGTTTTATGGCATATCAACCATTGTAGGTTATTTAATGCCAAATACATTTTTATACATAAAAAACAAACACTATTTCAACAATTGAGTTTAGTATAAGTACACAGTTTAGTTCTATTGGACCCATAGATAGGATCCTATCAGACCCCTGCCAATGAGTACCTCTTCATTGCCATAACTCCCACTCTGGCCCGGAGTAGAAGCTCCTGATAGGGTCCTAAAGAAGGAAATTACTTAAGTAATTGATACTTTTTGGTGAGTTTCAATTACTTAAGTTATTTCCTTCTTTAGGACCCTATCAGGTGCTTCTACTCCAGGCCAGAGTGGACCTGAGAGTCATGGCAATGAAGGGGGTACTCGTAGAGGGGCGGGCTTTTCCTCTGAAGAGAAGCAATTGGGGTATTAAAAGGGTCCAATGCTTTTCCTTATGTTTTTCTTTTAAAAAGGACAACAAAGCACCTTCTCAGAAAACACTAATGTTTAGATACATGTCAAATAGATTAGGGTAACATGAATAGTATTACGACATATTGTAATCAATTTTGTCATTGTCAAAAAGGTTGAAGAACTAAATTTTATTGGGTAGATTAATATAGCAGGAATGATTTTATTTATTTCTTTAAATAAATCAACACACAGCAACCATCAAACAATCTTAATGACTGAACTGGGAAAAAAATTCTGCCTCAAATAGTCCTACTAGCAATTATTTTCTTGAACTTGGCAGAATTCACAAGCATTAATCTTATTTTGAAAATCTATATTAACTAGTAGAGGTACTCTGTGATAACCTGGGGTGGGAGGATATATTTAAATAAATTAAGTCTGATATTGGACAATAGGAAAAAAAAAAAAAAAAAAAAAAAAAAAACACACATGGAACCATTTTTTATTACTGCCACATATTTTAATGAAACTTCAATGGCTTAGACACACATAGGAAGTGATTATTTTAGAAACTTAGAAAAACAGCTTACTAACCATAAGTAAAGGTCTAATCAAAAAATCAAAAAATAAAAATTTAAAAAAAAAAAAATAATCAAGAAAAAAAAAAAATAATCAAGAAAAAAAATAATTCTAAGAAATTTCCTATTTTTCTTGGTATTTCTGAAAATTTTCTTTTGAGAAAATTATGACTTTTCCCGACAATTAAGGGAACTTTGACAATAATAACCAAAGAAAATAATCACTTGTAATGTGTATCAAAGCCAAAGAAGTTTCATTGAAATTTTTGGCAATAATAAAAATTAAGTTTTTTTCACTGCTTTTCTTGGGGAGGGGTTCAATGAAGTCGGCGATCGTAGTCGAGGGCAACCCTAAAACTCCCTTTAAATAGCTAATACTCCAAGCTAGACAGCTCCACTTAACCCTTATAATGCTGAGTGTTAAGCAAGGCGGCATCAAGTACCATTTTTTTTTTTTAGTCTCAGGTATGACTCAATGTGAGATTGAACTTCGGTCTACCAGATCATAAGGTCATTGGCCTAATGTCCAATACAGAACCATATTGGAGGGCATATAGGATGCAAATCTAACTTTAAAATAATTACATGCCTGTATCACACAGATACTGAGCGTAACAGTTAAATGTCATAGGAAACGGTCCCAACAATCTAAGTTCAAATGCTGAACAAGGACTTTTGCATCTTACATGTTATTAATACCCTTGGGAAAGATATGAATCCAACTATTCTCCCTCCAGCTTTGAATAAATGGTAGAGCAGATTAGGCTCTTTAACCTTAGCATGGCAACCAGAATTCAAATCTGGTTGTAGACCTAGAGGGATGGGCTCTGCCAAGTTCTTCCTGACTCAAGACACATGAGCAGCACCACTCCCACAATCACAAGCAGATTACAGGATCAGTGAGAGTGAGATAACATAGCATTCCCATACACTGGTATTATGTCTAGAAGGTTATCAACTCATGTTTGACAGCCCAGTTGCCTAGGGCTGTAGAATAAACCAACTGCATCTCTGCAGAGGGGGTAAGACCCCCTCCTCCAACATGTCCTGGATATGACACTAAACAATCTGATGGTGAGATTCCAGCCCTCAAGTACATCTATGTATAACAAACAATTCAATTAAACATCAGTCATTTGTTTACACACAGTTAAATGATCAAACTGTTCTATTTCAAACAATTCACTTTAACATAAGTCATTTGTTTGCACTCAATTTAAATGTCAAACAGTTCTATTTGACCCATAGATATAACCCTAACAGGTGCTACCACTCCAAATTAGAGTGGACCTGGGAGCAATGGCAATGAAGGAGTACTCCACATAGCCCAAAGCTCTACCATCAGATTGTTTATTGTCACTCAGGACACTCGTTGGTTGGGGAGGAGGTCTTAACCCCTGTACAGAAAAGTAGTCAGTGTATTCTACAGCTCCAGCCAATTGGGCTGTCCACAACAGGAGCTTCACCGTCAGATGCAGTTTAGTGCAATACCCAGCAAACCCCTTTAGTGTTATAAATCAGTAAGAAATAAAGGCTTACATAATAGATCATGTAGATAATTTGCACATTGGTTTTAACCAAACTGGGTTTAATAAATAATTAGTAGGCATTATTGACTAATATTGCTTTGAGAATTAATTTTTATTTATTGTGGACTTTTTGTCCTCATCTTGGTAGTTCTTTTCGTGTTGTTTCTTTCACTACATTTCGGCCAAATTTCACCTCTAGCCTTCTTCAGGTGATTTACCGCGACCACAGATAGGAATGCTGAGTCTTGTAACCGTATCCCCAGTAATTACTGCCTTCCATAGTTGTTTATCGCACCACGAAGGCCAGAGGTGAAATTTGGCCGAAACATAGTGAAAGAAGAAACAACACAAAAAAAAAAAAAAAAAAAAAATACCAAGATGAGGACAAAAAGTCCACAATAAATAAAAATTAATTCTCAGATTAAGAAGCCTCATCTCAAAATGATTCCAATTAAAGACAATTAATATTGCTTTATTCTCAAACGTATTAAAAGACATATAGAAATCGATTAAAACAAAAATAAGTCATCTTTTCTATACAAGTTCTTACATAGTTTTGTTAATTTTTTTTATTAAATTAGAAAGCCTATCACATCAAAGTTTCTATACTTGTGCCCAAAGAGAGCATATTCTTACTAGTATATTTATCTGATAAATCTATTTTCTGGGTATGTATTTTTAGTAACAGTTACAACTGTTTGTAACCATTCAGTTAGAAGACCACCCAGTCAGCTGGAGCTGTAGAATATGCAGACTGCATCTTAGCAGAAGAGTGATTGTCCAAGAGATGACACTAAAATATCCAATGGTGAGGCTCCAATCCTGGAGCTTTGTGGAATATGGAGTACCCTTTCACAGCTAATACTCCCAGGATCACCCTGACCTGGAGTAGTATTACCTGATAGGGTCCTATCTATACATCAAAAGACAAAATAGAATAACTTATGTTAAATTGTAAAAGTTGGCGACCGTAGTCGAGGATAACCCGAAGGCTCCCTTTTCGATAGCTACTACACCAATGTGTAGGGGAGGGCGCTACTCCTTTCCCTGGATTGCTCCACTTTACCCTTGATCCTTACCTTATAATGCTGAGTATTAAGCAAGGACGGATCAAGTACCATTTTTTGGGTCTTTGGTAAGACTCAACCTGGGATTGAACCCAGGTCTCCCGGTCCATTGGCGAACACTAACCATTATACCAATGTCCGGGCCTTTGTTAAATTGTAAGTGATACATAATATGTATAAACAGGATTTGGTATTAAATAACCTACAAGGATTGACATGCCATAAAACCCAACCAACTAACAAATAGTAAAAAAAAAAAAAAAAAAATCTTTTAATCCTTTTACTGCCATTATAATTGGCTTTTATCAAAGTCTTGACCTCTTACCTGGCAAAGACAGGTATATTGGCTAGTAAATATATAATATGAAAACCCATTTTAAATGCATGTTACAGAATAGACCTGGAGAGAAAATAGAACAACAATGTCAATGCACTTGTGAGAAAAGTGGTCTGCAGAAGATTCTGGGAATTCTTATTCAAATCTATTTCTATGCACATCAGTAAACATAAGGAAAGGTTAACAGCAAGTTGGAGGAGATATTCATGATGCTCCTGTCATGCAAATTTTATGTCAATGCTGATCACATTTCAAGCAACGTGCAAAACAACATAAGAATACATAATTAAAACTTATATGAAAGATAAATCTTCATAAGCCCCAAGAATTCTGAGACAATCAAATTCTGAATGGGAAATGATTCTGTTATAATTCAGTTACTTAAAGGCCACTTTTGGCATCCATTAAGCAGTCAATCAAGTCATCTTATTTATAGAATTTGTGTATTAAGATTTTTCACACACACAATATATATATATATATATATATATAAAACAATAGGTACTATTCCATAATAAGCACTTAGTACTTATTTCATTTGAGAAATTATAATGACGAGGGCAAGTGTAAATTCACATCCCCACACTTAAGATAAATTCAACTGCAAACTTCTTTAATTTCCAAGAGCCTTCAACATTGCATTAAAAAAAAAAAAAAAAAAAAAAATTTTTTAAATCACCTTAAGCTATTTTTGCTCTTTTCTGATGATATACAAAAACTGGTTTGGTTTTATGGCATATCAACCATTGTAGGTTATCTAGATGTCAAATCCTTTTATACATATATATTAAATATATGATTTCTAAACACATTTTGTAGATTTTTTTTTTTCACGCAATTAGATGGTTTCACTTATTTAATACAAATAATTCTATTTACTATTATTTGTTTATACACAGTAATGTTTTCAAGTATTGCCATGTATAACAATTCAATTAAGCATCAGTCATTTGTTTACTCACAGTTAAATGATCAAACAATTCTATTTCAAATAATTCAGTTTAGCATAAGTATACAGTTTAAATGTCAAACTATTTGACCCATAGATAGGACCCAATCAGGTGTTACTACTCTGGGTCAGAGTGGACCTGAGAGCAATGGCAGTGAAAAGGTACACTATATTCCCCAGATCCCAACTGACTGAAGCCTCGCCATCAGATGATTTAATGTCACATTCAGGACACTTGTAGGGGGGAGTTTTACCCCTTCCGTAGAGATTCAGTCTGTGTATTCTACAGCCCCAGCTGAGTGGACTGACAACCAGTTGAGAAGGAAAACTTAATTGAAACCAATTGTACATCACACCTAATCAGGTATTCTACTAGATATACAATATCTGGCAACTCATCTATTTAGTTGTAAAGGGATTCATAAGCACAAACTAATAAATCCCCACCCCCTACAAACCCTAATGCTTTTATTTACCCTGCCAAATTTTATTTACCTCAAGAGGTCTAGATAAACTACTTTGAGAAGCCTTGGCCTAGAATGTAGTTTTTCAACCACCATTAAAAGTAGTGTACTTCAAATATAGAAATGGCATTACTCAGATTATATATATATATATATATATATATATATAGAGAGAGAGAGAGGGGGGGGTGAAATGGTAGATTTGGTAAATCCAACAAGATGAGAAAAAATATTGCAAAACTTTTGACTCACTCTAGTGTATGAGAAAAAAAATAAGTGGAAAAATGGATAAACTGAAACATTGACAACAGATTCAAAAATGATATCTCAATTTCATTTCAAAAAGACTTCATCAGAATGACGAGTTTTTCTAAAGTTCAGCATAGAAGGAAATAGTTAATTGAAAATGAAAATAAAGATTTTTATAACTAAGACATTTATTTCCCCACCACACTTCCATTTCTGTTGGTCAAGTCTTTGATGAAATTTGATTTGCTTGATAGTGGTTGTAGCCTCTCCCCCCACCCTGTCTACTTAGATGTTCTAAAAATGTATCACAGTCAACAACCCGTTAACACCACTGATATATATCTCCATCTTTCCCTTTCTTTTCTGTCCATTTTTTATTTTCAATCATCTATTTTCTCCTATGCTGAAATTTAGAAAAACTTGTCATTCTGATTAAGTATATATATATATATATATATATATATATATATATATATATATATATATATATATATATATATATATATATATATATATATAACACACACACAATAAGTAGTAAAGTTGGCGACCTTAGTCGAGGGTGACCCGATGGCTCCCCTTTTGATAACTACTACACTGTGGTGTAGGGGAGGGCACTACTCCTTTCCCTGGATTGCTCCACTTTACCCTTGATCCTTACCTTATAATGCTGAGTGTTAACCAAGGAGGTATCAAGTACCATTTTTGAGTCTTTGGTATGACTTAACCTGGGATTGAACCCCAGTCTCCCAGGCCATTGGCAAACACTAACCATCATACCAGTGTCCAGTGTGCGTGTGTATATATGAGAGAGAAAGTGAAAAGTTTTGCAATATTTTGGAATATGCTAGTTAGTAGTGTATACTTAATGTAACTGAAGCATTTTAACCCAGTTGGTGTGCTAACACATTGTGCATTGCTTCACTACATGTGGGATTTGAAAGCTGCACAAATGAACATTCAATGAAGTCAAATTCAGGAATATATGCTTTACAAGTTCAAACTGGGTAATAACATTACAAAAGCAACCAAAAATATTTATATAGTACAGTAATGAGTTGGTTCAAGAAATTTTGTTCAGTTTGCAAGAACCTCTACAATCAGAAAAGGTCAAGTTGGCCTAAAACCATGGGTTCCAAAGTCATGCTCCATACCATAGAGGCAAATACAAGGAGTAGCACAGGAGTACCAAACTAGCTTAGCAGCTCACAGCTCAGTGTAGTTCATCATCTTCATAACCTTAACATTAGCATCCAAATAGTGTCTCATTACCAAAATATTGCAAAACTTGAGACTCACCCTAGAATATATCAAAAATAAACATACAAAGAGTACTTTTATAACAAATTCTTAATATTTCACATCTGGCAACCGTGGTCAGAAATCATGAAAGAATAACTTATCATGCAGAACGATTTCTTATCGACTTTAATATCAGCTTTGTCGTCATTACAGTGAAATTAATGTACTTAAGTCCATATTACAGGTACTAAATCATTCATCCGGCAAGCTAGGAATCTGAAGTGGTCTGGATTTCTGGAAACAGGCTAAATTTATATCTAATATGAAATACTGAAAGATTTAGAACAAAATTATTTAATAAATACACTTCTAAAGAAGGTCACAGGGGGCTAAGTCCGAACACTGGCTATTCTTTGAAGATTGTTAGTGTAACAGGACATGTAAGTAAGTAAACTTGGTGACCGCAGTCAAGGGTGACCCGAAGGCTCCCTTTTTCAAGAGCTTCTACACCAAGCTGTAGAGGAGGGCGTAACTCCATTCTCTGGATTGCACCACTTTACCCTAGATCAATACCTTATAATACAGTGTGTTAGGCTAGGAGGCATCACGTACCATTTTTTGAGTCTTCAGTATGACTCAACGTGGGATTGAACCCAGGTCTCCCAATCTATTGGTAAACACTAACCATCATGCCAATTTCGCGTACAACAGGACATGTACAGGTCCTTAATCTTGAATTTTTTTTGGAGGGGGAGTACATGTTTTTTTTTTTTAATTTTGTTTCTATCATTTTTTAGTGTCTTTAAGTTGACAGTCTTATCAAAAGATGAATGGTAAAATATGTGCATGCAAATTTATCACGGAAATCATGGTGTCATATTTGAAACTGCTTTCTAGCTCAGGTAAAGTCAGCCAGGTTTCAATCCTAGCTTTAAGCATCTCATGTATCCAGCCACACTGAAGAGTTTTAACAACAAAAATCTGTCTGGATTATATATATATATATATATATATATATATATATATATATATATATATTCTAAGACAAAGACCTAGATGCCATCTCTTTGAAGTGATTTTCATTCAGTTCAACTGTTATATAGCACAGAGAAGAAAGATGACAACACTTTATGAAAAATATAAACCCTTTTTATTCAAAAGGCATGACATCACTGTATGGAGAGAGAGTCGGACTGCTATTCCTGACACCAGGTTGAGACAAACATATTTACACTATATTGTGATAAACCTATATTCAGAGCCCCACTTAGTTATTCTTTGATGACGCTGATCAGGGACAGTGCCCAAGATGGCTTCTGCTCTGACCGTCTGCTTATCTTGACTGACCACTATCCTCTAGAGATTGAAACTTTCATGATTATATATTCCCGAGATGCCGACACATTTCCTTCTAGCTAACTTACACAATTCACTTCCTGTCCCCTTGTTTAGACAAGTACACATCCTGCTTACAAAATCTCAGACAGATCTGTCAAAAGTCAATATGTAACATTGCCTTGGCTATTTGGAAAACATTCATAATCAAAATTTCCTTTAAACCAAACCCAACTTAATAGAAAAAAAAATAGCCAGATTTCTGGAAAACAGGCAAATAATTTGGTACCTGCAGTAAAATTCTCCATTATCTTAGCTTGTTGCATATGCTATTTTCAAATAACCATAAGCCAGCAACACCTCAAAGCTAGATTTTCAGTAGAAAAAAAAACACAACATGCTCTATGCTCTTTTTAACGACTCCTAGAAGCAGCACATGACAAATACAGCAACTGTACAGCCATTTAACTCCCATCACACAAACCATCCAAATAAGTCGAACAAGACATGCTGGTTGGTTGGTGGGCTAATAGTTTTGTTTTATGGCATATCAACCCTTTTGGGGTCATTTAATACTAAATTAAGTTTCAAACAATTCAGTTTAGTATAAGTATAGTTTTTGTTTACAGACAGTTAAATGTTCAAACAGTTCTCTTTCAAACAATTCAGTTAGCATAAGTACACAGTTTACTTCTATTTGACACATACATAGGATCCTATCAGGTGCTACTACTCTGAGCCAGAGTGAACCTGGGAGCTATAGCAATGAAGGGGTACTCTGCATTCCCCAAAGCTCTGACAGGTCTGTCAAAGGTCAATATGTAACACTGCTTTAGGTATTTGGAAAACATTCATAATCAAAATTTCCTTCAAATTGCTAATATTTCAATGCCAAAGCAGATTTCCAGTATAAATATCAAGTACATGACATTTATAATTCCATTGTTAAAAGCAAAAATCCAAGTCCAACAGAGTCTATTCATCTTAAGTTTGCTACAGTCATGAGCTATTAATACTCTATGAAAGTCTTCTTTTAGATGATTGTTATCTAGAGTCATAGGCCTCAATTTTTTTTGCACTTTTACGTATGTATCTAAAGTCTAATAAATATTAAATTCTTTTTAACATAAAGGGCTGTGTAAAGGTCATTTCCTGGTAAAATTCTGGTCCATAAACATAATATGGATTATATTTTTTGACAAATTTGCCATATCCAATCAATTTGTCCATGAAACAACCAATTTAACTCATTGCAAAGGTTTGTTTGATTCTTATTAAGCCATTTACAATTCTGAAAAATACCTTGAATACCTATACTACACATAATATATTGAATGAAAATTAAACAAATACTAAATGCATACAGCAGCATTCCAGGAAATGAAATACATTACAGAATATTTCATAATATCTAATATAAAAATGACCAGCCAGCCAGGGCTGTAGAATATGCCGACTGCATCTCTGCAGATGGGGGGAGATCCACCCCCCTCAACAAGGGTACTGGATATGACATGAAACAATGTGATGGTAAAGCTACTGTAATGCTGGAGCTTTGAGGTATGTGGAGTACCCCTTCATTGCCATTGCTCCCAGGTCAACTCAAGCCCACAGTGGTAGCACCTGATAGGGTCCAATCTATAGGTCAAATAGAACAGACATTTAAACTTTGTGCAAACAAATGACATGCTAAATAGAACTGTTTGATCATTTAACCATGTGTAAACAAATGACTGATGTTTAATTGAATTGTTGGCGATACATAGCAATACTTGGAACCATTTAATTTTGTTGACTTAAGCTAAATAGAATTGTTTGATCTTTTAACTGTATCAACAAAATGTGTTTACAAATCATATTTAATATATACTTAAAAACAGGATTTGGCAATAAATAACCAACAATGGTTGATATGCCATAAAACCAAATCCAGCTGAACTTAATAGAAAAAGAAAAATAGCCAGATTTCTGGAAAACAGGCAAATAACTCAGTACCTGTAGTAAAATTCTCCATTATCTTAGCTTGTTGCATATGCTATTTTCAAATAACCATAAGCCAGCAAAAATAACACCTTATAGCTAGATTTTTAGAAGAACAATACACGTGTTCTATGCTCTTTTTAACAAATCATAGAAGCAGCACCTGACAAATACTGCAACTGAACAGCCATTTAAGTCCCATCTCACAAACCATCCAAATAATTCAAACAAGATATGCTGGTTGGTTAGTGGGTTAGTTGTTTTGTTTTATGGCATATCAACCCTTTGGGGTCATTTAACACCAAATTAAATTTCAAACAATTCAGTTTAGTTTAAGTATAGTTTTTGTTTACAAACAGTTAAATGTTAAAACAATTCTCTTTCAAACAATTCAGTTTAGCATAAGTGTACGGTTTACTTCTATTTGACCTATAGATAAAACCCTAACAGGTACGAACACTCTAAGCCAGAGATAAACTGGGAGTACTCTGTATTCCCCAAAGCTCCAGCATTACTGGAACCTCACCATCAGATTGTTTAGTGTTTTATCCAGGACACTTGTTGGAGTGGAGGTCTCACCCCTGAGCAGAGAAGCAGTCAATGTATTTTACAGCCCCAGCCGACTGGGCAAAAGACATGCTGGGAACTGCTGGAGAACTAAGGACAAACTCATAAGCAACGTTCTCCCATGGACTCCTACACATGGACACACCCGAGTTGACAAACGAGTCAAACTTAAATTCATTAGCCCTAGACAGCATCCAGTGTCCAAACAGAAGTTATCAAGAGAAATTGGCCAAGAACAAAGCAATCTCTTGTCCACTAGCAACTAAATCATCATTTTGGAATGTGGGAGTGGGTCTACATTCATGCTACCATCTTTTAACCATCTAAATTTTCAATGATGGAATGCTAAGTAGCATGTTTCACTCCTTCATAAATAGAAGCATGATTATCATCATGGATCACTGTTAGAACAGGAACCCAGCTGGTTGACAAGTATTTAAGTAACCTATTTCAAATTTTGAATATTCAAAATATCCAATTAATTGCATTACTCTAAACACATGGTTTTAAGTTAAAATCAGGAACAATATGGAAAAAGGAACTTTTATTGTAATCTACGTAAGGTACACATTTAATCAACCAGTTGATATGCCATTAAATAAACCAACCAAAGTCATAATTTCGATTAAAAAAAGGAGGAGAGAGAGAGAGAGAGAGACTAACTTCAGTACCAAATAACCAAAAAAAAGAGTCAATAGGCTGTAAAAACAACTATATATACACACATGTTGAATAAGAAATCTTTTTAAAAGCTTTTTAATAAAACAAGTGTTCAACACCAACCACCAGAGGAGAATAAAACTTAAAATGAATGTTTATTCCCACCACCAGTGGCAGTATCATTACTACCAGTTTCATGTACTTAAAATCAATAAATAAATAAATAAATACATACAATCAGATGAAGCAAGTCTCATCATTGGCTTATTGGATAGGGTGTTCACCAATGGCCCAGGAGACTGGGATTCAACCCCCAGTCGAGTCATACCAAAGACTCAAAAAAATAAAATAAATAAAATAGTACTTGATATGTCCTTGCTTAACATTCAGCATTATAACATATGTAGCAAGGGTAAAGTGGAGCAATCCAAGGAAAGGAGAGGCGCCCTTCCTCATACCTCGGTGTAGTAGCTATTGAAAAAGGAACCTTCGGGTAGCACTTGACTACGGTCGCCAACTTTGCTTACTTTTTGGCCTAATGAGCAGTGTTCACCAATGGTCTGGGAGACTGGGGTTCAATTCTCAGGTCGAGTCATACCAAAGACTCAAAAAAAAAAAAATAAATAAATAAATAAAATAAATAAATAAATAACAGGTACTTGATGCCACCTTACTTAGCACTATAAGGTAATAATCAAGGGTAAAGTGAAGCAATCCTGGGAATGGAGTAGCGCCCTCTCCTACACTTCAGTGTAGTAACTATTAAAAAGGGAGCCTTCGGGTCACCCTCAACTAAGGTCGCCAAATTTACTTATACATATATAAAGTGTGTGTGTATACAAAGACACGTGTATATATGTATACACACACACACATTTCCCAATATTAAAAAAATACTAGTTCACTCGAAATGGCTTCATCAGATACCACGAAATTGTTCTTGTTTTTATGGTAATAAATTTGGTAACGTAAATCGTCCTTGGATCAAACGCTGAATGTCCATTGATTGAGAGCTCTTAATTTTAAAATTAACCAAATTCACAAATGTTTTACTGCTAAAGTATGAAGAATTTTTCATTTTTCGAAGAATAAGGTGGAGGAAAAAAAATCTTTGAAAAACGACTAAAAAATAGAAAACAAAATCTCAAGTATAGACAAAAGATTTTTTTCTTCTTTCTTTCACTCACTCTAACACAGACACACACACAGAGATGAGAGATACAACGAGAGTGAACACAGGTGAGCCGGCTTGATAAAAATAAATGATCGGCTGAAACTATTTACACAGTAGCATCTTAACGACTGGGAGCATGATGACACTTTCTACTTTGTATCCTTTTGTACGGATCACGTTGCCGGTTTTCCATGAGATAACCGTGAAAATGAACCCGGCATTTTTTTTTACGGGGGGGTAGGGTGAGGAAAGCAAGTAGAAAAGATGATTAAGTTGACGAGACAATGTTATACATCAGCTGTGTAACACACTTTTCTTTTCTTCCTCCACCCCTCCACCCATTTTAAAATGGAAGATGAGGTTTAAGAATTGTCGACAAAGACATTCCAACCATGAAAAGAAGGAAGTGTCGTGCTCAAGGAGAAACACACAAAAAAAAAAAAAAAAAAAAAATGTCGAAGGCGCTCAAAGAAAAAGAATGGAATTGATCCGGCTCTTCTTTTAATCGAAGAAAAAAAAGTGTAAATCAAATTCGGATGAGCAAAATATTATTCGTGTCAAGTTTCATTTCATTATTGATGATATTTCAAAACTAAAACCGGCAGTCGCCAAGTTTTCGTTCACCAAAACTAAAGTTTAAGATGGCCAGAAAGGAAATTAATCATAAATGCTGAGTTTTCTTTCTTTAGTCAGTCAATTGTTAAATAGTTTCGTAAAATATACTTGAATATCAGAAGACAGAGAATTTATATAGACATTGTAACCTTTTTTTTTAAATTAAATCTATATAAAAATTATCATTTTTATACGTTTAATATTATCCAAGCAAAAACGATACTTCATAGCGAAATTGTTAACAGAACATTACACTTAAAACTGCTCTTTGGGCACTTTATAAGGCGTAACGGTGAGCAAGCTAGATTAACAAACCATTGTTAATGAGTTAGATTCTCACTGGGTGCCCAATACTTCTGACCTCGGATTACAACTAAGCTAAGTTTCATAATTGTAGAGCCTTCATTTTTTAATCTAAACTCAAGATACCCATAGTCAAAACCCTTCACTCCTTCCAAAATAGAAGCACTGATATCATCATGGACAGCTTGTTTTTACGGGGAACTCAAAAGATATTTATGACTAATATATGAATAAAAACGTAGTTAAATATCAAAAGAGTGCTAACATAAAAATCCTTTTAACGGTTATATATTTAAAATTACACCTATATATTAAAGTTTCTCGTTTTCATGTAACAATATGCCTGCAAAAAGAGCACATTATACTTAAAACGCTGTTCTTAAAAAATAAAGCAGCTTCCAGTCTATTTTACAACTAAAGGATGATTTCGTAGGGGTCTTCATCCTTTTTATCCAAACTCAAGAAACCTTCACTCCTTCCAAAATAGAAACATCAATATCCTCAGAGATGGCTAGTTAGAATGAGTAACCCCGCAGCTGGTTCAGAAGCAGTCTAGTTTACTAATTAAAACTGTTACAAACCAGAAAAAAGTAGACAGACATTTCCCCTCATCCTTGATTCCCTTGTAAGTTATGAAAGGTAATTATGAAAGGGTTAAAAAGCAAGGAACCCGATATCATTCAAGTTGATCATATAAATCAAAGCCCACTTTGTTTGAAATAAGCCCACTTTGTTTTAAAACGAGTTCCAACTTTTATCAATCAAACCTGGGAAAACATTTCTGATTTCTAACACTCAAAATTACCTTGTGCCAAATCCTACTAGGTGAGAGGTTGGATAAATATCTCATTCTATTCATACGATACGTGAACTCAGCCGATGCTTGTCCAAAATAGCACGCTGAGAAGATGTCTGTACAAAAAAAAATATTTATATAGGAAGGTGATACTTACATTCACCATCTAAGAAAACAGGCTTAATTTTAGTGCTATGACTAACTCCGAAAAATACTTTTTCTAAGACTTACAAATCGAACATTTCCCTTCCCGCTTCATCCCCAAGTTCCTAAGAAGGTCTTGGGAATTGTTTTCCTCTGGTTCTTTCTTAGCAAGATACCAGTATCAGTGGCGATCTACGAAAACCACGGATGAAATTTCAAGAAATCATGAAATCTAGGAGATTAGAGTACAGAATGAATGACTAAATGAAATATATGCCCGTCTACTAGCTCGTAGTGCATAACCTTTCATGAATAAAATTATGATAATGACTAAAACTTACTCTTAACTGGATGGTGAATGTATCTATCACGTTACAATATGATTTTTTTTTTTTTTTTTTTTGCCGCCATCATCTGAAATTTCATCAACGTCCTATTCTGGACAAAAACCGAGAAAGATCATAGCATATAAGTTCAAGTTTCTCCGAGTGCTCTATACTTCTGGCTTGCGTTTCTAAGACCAACTTAATAATTAACAAAAAAACTTTTATAACAAAGTTTTTTTGTTTTGTTTGTTTTTTTTTTACACATGATAGAGTCACTTCGGATAATATTACAGTAAAACAAAACCCATTAAAAGAATCAATTGAAAAATCTTCATGCAACAACAGCTGTGTCCACTAAGTCAACAAAGATCCGTTTCTCGAATTTTATTTCGAGAAAAAAAAAAAAAAAAAAAAAAAAAAAAAAAAAAAAATCAAATTTAACGACGAGGGAGATACACTTTATCAAAATGACATGACCAATCCAGTGATGTGAAAACAAATAAAAAATTTTAAATTCACGCTTATTGCCTTTCACAACTCAACACGAAATTGATTACTTTTAAAAGGATCATATACATAAGATTAAACGGTAAAATAAAAAATAAAAATATTTTAAAAAAAAATATATTTAAAAAAAAAATTCTGAATTCTAAAAGCATGAAAATCAGTACTATATATCTATTATAGCCACCTTGGCTTTTTTGTTAATATACTCTGAGAAAGGATTTATTTCATTAAGATTCTGATGTCCTTGTACATCCCTACATGTCCCTAGATTTGTTTTGGGGTTTTTTTGTTTGTTTTTTTACAATTTGTACATATTTTCTAAAATTTTCTATCGTTCCTCACCTTCCCAAGAAGTGTCAAGCGTCACTTTTATTTCCCCGTCTTTTAATCTTATTACTTAGTTGTGCGTGTGGTTTCCTTCTTTAAATGGCATATCAACCTACGTGGGGTATTTAATGCCGAAGCCATCCTCATGGAAGAACAGTAATGGTACTTATTTAACCCAGCTGGGAGAATAAGAGGGTCAATAACTTTCTGAATGGGGATTAGTCCGAAACTGAATGCGACTAAGGTTGGAACTCGCTTACTTGGAGGTGACAGTCCAATACGCCAGATATATATATATATATATATATATATATATATATATATATATAATATAAAATGATAGTTAAGGTAGTGAAAACAAGTACCCTTAAAAATAAATAATAAAAGAAAAAGAGAAAAAACAGACATCAACACCCACAATTAGTTTATATAGTAGTAAAACCACTTGTGGTTGTCTATCGACTATTTTTGAAATAACGATCGATACTTTTCACCTTGTTTCATATTGCGAACAATATTCCTTCTTCATTTAGAATAAACCTTTTTAGTTAGAACAAATGAAAAAATTGTTTATATCATTTCATATATATTATATTAGATTAGATTAGATCATATGATTAGTTGGCCAACCGTAGTCGAGGGCGACCCGAAGGCTCCCTTTTCAATAGCTACTCCACCAAGGTGTAGGAGAGGGTGCTAACCTTTCCCTGGATTTCTCCACTTTACCCTTGATCTATGTCTTATAATGCTAAGTGTTAAGCAAGGAGGCATCAAGTGCCATTTTTAGAGTCTTTGGAATTGAACCCCGGTCTCCGGGATCATTAGGGAACTAACTATTATACCAATGAGCATATATACATAAACACATTTCAAATATATATATAGATATATATATATATATATATATATATATATATTTAATAGAAGTTACCCCCATGCTCACTCACGGTGGACTGAATTCTTTAGCCTTGGTTAGCCAACCAATCTAAGTGAAGAAAAACTGAATTCAAACCAGCTTTACTCCGCTTTAAAAAAATTATCTTGTATCAAATCCAACCCGAAGCGGAAGGGTCGGATAAATACACATTCTGTGTACTTTATATAACCAACGCGTGACAGAATGGTTAGTGAGAGGAGTAATTTACTAAGCTTTTGCTTAGATGAAGCACAAGGCCGCATGAATGGGGCACCCAATGAGAATCAAACTCACTCCTGAAGGTTTGCTAGTCTAGCTTACTAACCATTACACCACCCAAGAATGGTTAGTGGCAGGCTTTAAAACCATTATCAATGAGTTGGGGGGGGGTTAATGAGTGGTCCGTATTCACGTCAAACTACGCTAAGCTTATGATATACCAAAATACTATTTGAAAAAAAAAAAAAAAAAAAAAAGAAGTGTTTTCTATTCCCAATAAATGTTTTTGGTTCATTTTAATAGATTCAGTAAAAACAATATCTCTAAAATTTTTAAATATTTTAAGATATGGCAGCGACAAAATTTTCAAAAAAAATTAAAATTTTCTTTTAAAGCCACTATGTATTTTTTCTTATTTCATTTTATGTTAACAAGCTAGCTAAATTAATAGATAGTCGTTAATGAATTCTATCCTCACCGAGTGCCCCCTTATTTTTGGCCTTAAGCCACAACTGAGCTAAGCTTAGTAAATATGTAACTGACGCATAGTGAAAAGGTAATTGAAAAGCCAACAGATCATTATTTGTCAATTTGATTTTTACTGGGTGCCCCATACTCCTCGCTAAGCTTATTAAAACAGAAATGCTTCCTTAAAAGTATATTTTTTTTTTTTAAGTTTTCCTGTTTTCTGTCCTTAAACTCAAATCAAACTATTTTCTTTTGTTACTTTAAATTTCTAATTAAACTTTCCGATAATTAAAAGACATGGTTAAACAAAGAAAAAAAAATTAAGCTCTTGTTAACCTATCAAAAACACAAAGGAAAAGAAAAAAAAAGTTACCCCTAATAATAGACTGAATTACTAATTCTCTCTATTGTAAAACTTTCATAGAAATACAACAGAAAGCAGAAAAGGCGACTTGTGCCTGTGAATAACTGAGTTAATAGCAATATCGTTTTAATGTACACAGTCATAACAGGACGGTCACTAACAACATTAATCTGAAAAGTAATAAATATTTCCATTCATAATCACGTGCGCGCAGGTGCGTACACACCTTCCTCGGCAGAAACACCTCACACTCACTTAGCTTCTTTTATTGGTTGGATGACTAACACTAAATAATAGGTTTGTTTATTTCTTTTATTTAGTAAATATAAGCTGTTCTTACAACTGCTTTAAAACCACAAATTGTTTACTGGGAAATAACAGTTGTTTTAAGAGATGCAATATAAAACACAAACAAACAAAATCACTACTTCAAAAAAGACGAAAAAAAAAAAAAACTTAAACTTAATGAAAAGACAAAAATTGAGGGGAGTTATTTTAACAGAATAAAATGAAAATAAGTTATTCATTCGAGCGAAATATTTCAAATAATGAATAAAGATGACCAAAACCCTACTTTTTACTCGAGATACAAATAAATCTAAAATTTAAATAGAAAAGTAGCTTTGTGTTAGAAATCTAATATATAGAATAGTTTATCTATTTCAAGGCATTTTAGCAAATAGTACAAATTTAGGCCCGAGATGCGCCAAAATTCTCATTATATATATATATATATATATATATATAAAACTAGAAACCTACATAAGGATTAGAATGAAAATAAAGAAAAGGCAGCTCACAGCAGGTGAAAAAGTATCTTAGATTTTAATTTAAATTAAGTTTTATTTACTCGGATGAGTCAACTCAGATTTAACTTTAATCTGTATAGAGACTAAAAAAGAAAAAAAAATTGAATATGTTTATTTATTTGTAATATATATCTTGATTATAGTAACCGGTGGAAAATAGATTTAAAAATTATCAAAAAACAATATCCATGGCTACTTTCATAAAATAAGATTTAAATAAAAACACCTTTTTACCGGTTGTTAAGATTTTTTTAAATGAGTGATTTTAAACTTTAAGTAAATATTAAAACCTCATGTTGATGATGATGTTCATTATACCATCATCATCATCAAGCGACTTAAGTCGATCTTATTTTAAAGAAACACAATCGACAGAAGCAATTTTAAAATAGATTTAAGAATTTTTTCTTCCTCGAAACACATTTAATTCCGCAGTAATCAATATTTCATATGTACCAACTTACAAATAAATAGATAAAATTTGTGAAGAAGGAGAAAAAAATGTCGACCGGAAAAAAAAAAAAAAAAAAAAAAGGGGATCGAACCTGCGATTCTTTTTAAGACAAAAGTTCAAACCCTACCAAGGACAATATCAATTTTATTACAACATTTATCTTAATTATCTAATTAATTATAATTATTAATTAAAGAAAAAATAAACTTGTGCTTTTTAGTTAGTATCTTACTTTTTATAATCTTAATTTTATTAACTGTTACTATTAAACTTTCGACCGTTGAAGAAGGGTTTTTTTCTTTTTTTGGAGGTGGGGGGGGGTACGTATGAACTGAAATTCTACTAATAAATAAATAAAATAAGAACACAAGGATGTAATTCAATTGTTTACAGTAAATTAAATTTTAGGAACAAAGTATGTAATTAATTAAACACAATTGACCCTAACCATGCATTGGCAAACTGAACGAAAAACGTTAATGAGGAACAATTTTGAGAATTCAAACCTGAAGTAAACAAATAATTATTCTTACTTAAAAATAAAAAGGGGTACCTTTAAGGGGATTGATCAAAAACAGGGGGGAAGACTAGTTTCAGTGAGTAGTTTTACCGGAAAAATTATTCCCCGATTTCGTGACCGCTCTGGTGAACTTACTACCATATTTTAAGGGCAGACCCCACCGACTTCAAAAAAAAAAAATAATAGATAAGAAATGTATTTTCACAGAAAATAAGCAGAAGAAAAAGGAAGTAAATCGGCTAACCAGACATGTTACATTAGGAAGAGAAACCTTGGAAAGAAGACAACAAGCGATACGAGGGGAATACAAACATTTCTCTAAGTGGTTATCGCAAAATCGAAAAGAAAAGAGGATGTGGTTGGCTTTCAATAAACATTTTTAAAAACAGGAACATTGATTCTCGGTGGAAAAAGTGACGGTGGGAGTAGTAAGAGCAAAGGCGGTCGTCGTAGTAGGAGGAGCTTCACTCTTTCTCCAGGTTTGAAAGAATGGGACAGAAAAAAAAGATAACAAAAAGAAAATGTTAAATATCCACGGTAAACCTATCCGTTTGTAAATTGTCCGAGAAGCTTTTCCTGCTTACCGTGTATGTCCTTCTGACTGACATCGTGTGTTCGTAAGAGCTGGGTGACACGAGATACATCGTTGTTAAAGACACTCGCATGCAGCAAGTAGTCCTCGGCCATGTTTGTTTTGACTCTCAGGGAGCGCTGGTTAATTGCAGCAGCGAGCTATAAATAGAAATGCCGGGGAGCAATCATTGCTGATTGCGGAATACGCCAACACGTGCTATTTATAACTAAAACAAACGGGCCAAATGTGTTGCATAAACGACTCATTTTTATTCAATATTCTTTAAGTTTTTCGCCGGAACTTTTATTTAAAATATGTTATTCTATAATCTCAAGCAGACGATAAAAGACACTGTTTTGGTATACTTAAATTCATACTAGCTGTGGAGCCTAGCGGTTAAGAATCCAGCGAGCTGTGACTCTCATTGATATCACTGTAAAACTGATTGATGTCAGTAAAAATGAACAACGTCGTAGTATAAAAATACAGTTTTCAATATATTGGGAAAGTATTTTTAGGGGTGCTTTATTGGGTAATTTCAAACGGTGTGTTCCGTGGTTTTCTATTTCAGATACTGATACAAAAAGATAATGCAGACGACAAAGTTTTAAAAAACAAATTTTTAAAGAAACAAAAGAAAAGAAGAGATAGAATGGATAAATTGTTGCAAATTTGTTATGATTTGCAGGAACCTATCGGAGATAGTGTCTGGTAAACAAAGTTCTTAGAATTTTAGAAGCATTTTGTGGTTTCTTTGAATTTTTAGTTGATTTTTCCGGTTTCATTTTAATTATTTCTAGTCAATTTTTCCGTTAAATCGATTTTTAGTTGAATTCTTGGGTTTTGTTGTTCAGTTGAATTTAAGTGAATTTCTGTTTTGTAGACTTTTTGTTGAATTCCTCAGAGAGCTCCTTGCCAATTTAGTTACTTTTTAATGGTTCAAGAAGCAAGTGACAAACACTTTTCTGATAGTTATCTTTTTTACTGCTTTACAGGCTGGCATCTGAGTGCACACTGAAGTTTCCAACTTGCTCTCCAAGAAAAATGGTGGGAGCAGCTCTTGATGTCTAGGCCAACTTCTCTAATCTCAAAACCCTAAAAGATGCTGTTAATTTGTCACATCATGATTAGTCTTATTTTGTTTGAAATAAATTTTTATAAATTACGGTTATAGAGTATTCACCAATGATCTGGAAGACCTGGGTTCAATCCCTAGTCAAATCATACCAAAGACTCAAAAAATGGTACTTGATGCTACCTTGCTTATCACTTGGTATTATAAGATAAGGATCAAGGGTAATGTGGACCTATCCAAGGAATGGAGTAGCAGTCTCCCCTACACCTTGGTGTTGTAGCTATTGAAATAGTACCCTTTGGGTCACCCTTGACAATGTTCGCCAATGGATGTGCTCATAGTGTAATAGTTATCATCATCATAAATGGACATGGTGACCCAAGTTCAAATCCTGGACAAGGCAATCATCAAGCACTATTGACTCTTATGACTATGCTATCCTAACATATATATTTAGGAGGTGCTCATTGTGTAATAGTTATCATCATCATAAATGGACATGGTGACCCAAGTTCAAATCCTGGACAAAGCTGTTTGCTAATATCTTTCAGAAAGATATGCATCCAACTATTCTCCTACCAGCTATTAATAAATAGTAGGGTAGACTGAGCCCTTTAACCTCTGTATAACAATCAATCTGGGAGTAGAAAAACTCTAATTTCAAATGTGTTATGGAATTTGGTCAAGAAATAGAAACAGATATCTGAATGGTTTTGGCATTAAATGACCCATGATGGTTGATATGCCATTAAACAAAGAAACCAAACCCGCTATATATATATATATATATATATATATATATTACTGAAAGTGATGTCAACATATGCATAGAAAAGCCATGGACTGCTATCACATCATCAACCTTATGAAAATCTGATCTCTGACAAAATAAAACAGGAATTCTTCCAAGCCATTACTATGTCAGTACTATTGTATGGCTGCACCTTGT
Source organism: Sepioteuthis lessoniana (assembly GCA_963585895.1). Taxonomy (NCBI): domain Eukaryota; kingdom Metazoa; phylum Mollusca; class Cephalopoda; order Myopsida; family Loliginidae; genus Sepioteuthis; species Sepioteuthis lessoniana. Next base: position 90,951,709 of record OY757913.1, on the reverse strand, counting down.
GGACTTTAACAAAGCAATTGGAGAAAAAACTAGATGGGAACTACACAAGGATGCTATATGCTGTTTTAAACAAATTCTGTGAGCAGCACCCCGCAAAACAGCATCTGTACAATTATTCGCATCTGATCTTACAAATCATCCAAGTAAGATGAATATGCTGATGAAGCAGGTTACAAATAATCAGGAAAATTTCTCCCGTGGGCTTCCCCATATTCACATAGCAGTGCTGGCTGACTAGCAAGACTTATATTCATCAGCTCTGTGTGGACACTGAATACTATCTAGATGACCTACCAAGATCAATGGGTGATTGAGATGGGTGGCAAGAAAGAATCAAGGGAATCTGTGCAATCAGCACAACTTGATGATATATATATATATATATATTGCCAAGTTGGCTGGTACTGTAGAATACACTGACTGCATCTCTTCAGAGGGGTAAGACTCCCTCCCCAATGAGTGTCCTGGATATGACACTAAACAATAAATAAATAACCTACAAAGGTTGATAAGCCATAAAACCCAAACAAACAAACAAACAATGTATATAATGTCAACAGACTATTTTCCAATGAAAACAACCTACAAATATATATATATATATATATATATATATATATATATCTATTGGTAGTTTTCACTGGACAATAGTCTGTTGACATTATAAACTACCTAAAAATACATATATATATATATATATATATATATATATATATATATATATTTGTAGGTGGTTTTCATTAGACAAAGGTCTGGCGACATTATAAATTATTCAAGAGCCACTGACCCACTTTAACCAATTGACTGATAAGAAATAATTATAGTCTGCAGCAAAAAAATGTCTATGCACATTTCTTCTAGTTTTTATTTCTTTTTTAACTAGAAATATTTCCCATTTTTTTAAGATTTAATTCAGATTTACCATTTTCAAGTCATAATCCACAAAACAATAAATATTATTACTATTGCAATTTTCAAAGGTAAGAAAGATGGTATAATGTACATAAGATTGCTAAGCAAATTGAAGCAAAACACAAACTTAAAGTGACTAAGTTTGGTCATAGGGGCACTACTCATATAAAATGAATAGCCTGATGGAACTCACCTTTCTCCAGATCTGGTTGGCCCAGTTGTCTGGGGCTGTAGAATACTGTTATGGGGACATATCCTACCATACCCCAAAGATGAACTCGTCCAACCTAAACATATTCTCCAAGCTTAGCTCGCTCAGGGGAGACAACTTCTCGTTCCTTACAAGACATTTGACAGACAAACTGCAAGCCGAGCACAGCTAGTACTTCCTTTGTATGACTTCCTTTTTCTGCTAATACAATGACGTTTACCTATCCCCCTTTGTTTGAGTTGTTCTTCCACCGGTCTTATCTGAAGACCACAACACATGGAAAATTCTACAATTCCCTGAGGTTCAGAATTCGAGCCTCACCACCTGACTGAATCTCTGCAGAAGCATAAGACTCCCCCCAGTGAGTGCCCTGTGGCTCAGTCGTCTGAGGCTGTAGAATACACCGACTGCATCTCTGCAGAGGACTAAGACTCTTCCCAGTGAATGTACTGGATATGACACTAAACAATCTGATGGGGAGGTTTCAGTAATGCTGAAATTTTGGGGAATCTGGGGTACCTCTTTATTGGCATTGCTCCCAGGTCCACTCTGGCCAGGAGTGGTAGCACCTGATAGGGTCCTATCTATGGGTCAAATAGAACTAAACTGTGTACACATGCTAAACTGAATTGTTTGAAATAGAACTATTTTGACATTTAACTGAGTGTAAATAAATGACTGATGTTTAATTGAATTGTTAGCAATACTTGGAACCATTTAACTTTGACTAAACTAAATAGTTTGAAATAGAACTGTTTTTGATATTTAATCTGTATACTTATGCTAAACTGAATTATTTGAAATAGAACTGTTTATATGTATAAAATGGATTTAGCATTAAATGACCTACAATGATTGATATGCCATAAAACCAAACCAAACCAAACCAAACCAAACCAGGTCTGGTTTAAATTCTGAGTTTTCCTTCTCTTAGAAATTGCCATACTTAGGTTAAAGAGCCCAGTCTGTCCTATTGTTTACTGATAACTGGAGGGTGAATAATTGGATTCAAAGGATATTAGAAACATGTGAAATGCAAAAAGTTTCATTCAGGATTTGAACTTAGGTATCTGAGTTCAAATCCAACAATGATAATACTTATGCAACTAAAGGGCACCTAGAGAAGCAAACTTTCATGAGTTAAACTTGAGTGTTACTGGCTACCACATTAATACAGCCTTGTGCCACATCTAGGCCAAAAGCTTTGTTGATTACAACAGTTATGTCAGAAATGGCTCAACAAAACACAAAAACTGACCAATAAGCAAACCAGTTTATTTTAGAATTGAGGGTATTCAGTCTAATTGTGTAGCTGCGAGAAATTTGATGTTAACAACAAATTTTAACCCCAGGTAAAATTCTCATCACCCAACATTCCCTGTATGAGTTCCCTCTTTCTGAGCCACACCTACCTTATTGGATTACCTCTTTTTTCTGCTAAAGTTCTCATCACAATAATACAGTGTATGGAAGCAAACTATGGAATAATTTTTAAAATGTATTTTTAGTCTGATTAGTCTAATTTTTGAAAAAAAACATGATATATCTAACTTTTCATGATTAGCTCTATTATTCAAGCACTTTTTCATTAAAATTCAGACCAATTCAGTGAGTAAGAAAAGAAACGACAAAGAATCTATGATTTGCTTAATCCCGAAACAAAGCCAAAAAAAATTTCCAAAATAATTGGAGTTTCTTTATGGCCTCCATCAAGCACAGCCCTTGATTACACTACATGGGGCATTTTAGAAAACAAAACAAATGCAACTCCCAATCCAAATATTGGTTTAATTTACACTGCTATTGAGGAGGAATGAAATAAAATGTCTGAGGAATTCGTTTTGAAGACATGCAAATCTTTTCAAAGGCGGGTTGATACAATGATTAAAAAAATGGTGGTCATATTGAGTAAATTTTCTGTTTTGCGTCTGCCTTCTTATTTTGTTGTTCTTTTTTTAAATTAAAATTAATCTAGTTTTATAATAGTGTCGTTTATTATTATACTAGAAAATTCTTAATTTTGCTTCAGTACCCTGTATAGCATTGCCATTGCAACAGCCTAGTATAGACAAAAAAGACTTGAAAACTTCATTCTCTTTACTCATAGCATAGCCCAAACGCAAGGACTTGATATCGCCTTTCTAGGATACATTCATGGCAGATTGAACATGACATGATAATACAAATACAGTATACAGTGCCCTTAGCTTTCCTTCCAAACATACCATACTCTTGTTGTTTCAGGTCATTCAATAATTGCAACACTTTTGATAGGGCTTAGAATAAACTGACGGTACACCCATAAAAGAGTAACCTCTTTAAAGCGAGTGTCCTGAATGACACTAAACAGCATCTGATGGTGAGGCTCTAGTTCTGAAAATCTGGGGAGTGTAAGGTACATCTTCATTGCTATTTCTCCCAGATCTACACTGAATCGGAATGGTAGTACCAGTTAGGATCACATGTAAGTCCAAATGAAGATTTTAACATTATTCATATTTAATAGGAATACTTGGAACTATATAACTGGGTGCAAATTATTTGAATTAAGAATCAGTTACTTGAAACTGTAATTGTTTACAGAGGATTATTATCATTGGTTTACGTAGCTTAAGAAGGGTTATTTTGGTTTTGTTTGTTTGTTTGGGTTTTATAGCATATCAACATTTGTAGGATATTTTATGCCAAATCCATTTTTATACAAATAAGCAGTTCTATTTCAAACAATTTAGTTTAACATAAGTAAACAGTTAAATTGTCAAAAGCATTTCTATTTCAAGATATTCAGTTTAGTCAAACAGTTCTAATTCACACAATTCACTTTAGTAAAAGTATAGTTTCTGTTTACACACAATTTATTGTCAAAACAGTTCTATTTCAAACAATTCAGTTTAGCATAAGTATGCAGTTTAAATGTCAAAACAGTTCTATATTGAGCAATTCAGTTTAGCATATGTACACAGTTAAGTTCTGTTTGACCCATAGATAGAACCCTATCATGTGCTACCATTCCAGGCTAGAATGGACCTGGGAGTGATGGCTATAAAGAGACACTCCACATTTCCCAAAGCTCCAGCATTACTGGAACATCGCCATCAGATTGTTTATTGTCATATCCTGGACATTCATGGGGGGGTGGGGGGGTCTTACCCTGCTGCAGGCAACTGGGCAAGTTATTTTGCTTGTGGCAAATTCTTGATAAATTCTGAGCTATGTAAACTGACTTCTTTTTTTTCTACTTATCCCATTCACATGTTATCTTTTTTTTATCTGTTGAAGCAGTAAGGGAATTAAGAACAAAAGGAAAAAGACCAGGATAACTTTAGACTTAAACTTTATTTTGGGATTTACAACTATTCTGTGGTGGTAGGGAGAATGTTTTCCTGAACCAGTAGAAATAGTCAAATCTCCCAGACAAAGTGTTGAAGTATATTATCATATTTACCAACCCCCTCCGCTCAGGCAGGATATGACACAAGGTCAATTTTTTAAGCGGAGTTCAAATCTTAGACGAGACAGATTGCATTTCACATAGCACTAATACCCTTGGGAAAGGTATGAATCCAATTACTCTCCCTCCAGCTATGGGTAAATAGTAGGGAAGGCTGGGTTCTTCAGCCGTGGTTAGGCAATTAGTCTAGGAGAAGGAAAACTCTGAATTCAAACTGTTAAACTCCGCTTAAAAATTGACCTTGTGTCATATCCTGCCCGAGCAGAGGGGTTGATAAATATGGTATGCATTATGTTATTTCTTATCAACTATGTTGGATTATCTGGTCAGTCATCTAGCATCCAGCTCTTCCCTCATTCTTCGGTTGTCACTGTGTCATCTCACTCTGAGCTTCCATCTTTGTGTAATATTACGGACGGGCGCTGTCGTCAATCAGTGAAGGTGTCACGAGACTAGTGCGTGTAGGCAGAATGACCTGCAAAGTTAGACATGATTTTAAAATAATCACAGATGAATTATCATGTGTTTTACGACAGTTTCATGACAGTTTCACTGGTGACATCGAACATTCGGGGATCTTCGATTTGTTTCCCAAAATCTCTATATAAGAAAACAAGTCAGGAGATTTTGGAGAGTTGAAGGCTTTCAAACAGGTGTGTCAAAAGGTTCCGAGGCCCTGACCCGTGCTACCCAGTCTGCTACAACCTATCTGTCAGGCATGTGTCAACAGCCAGCTCTCACCCAAACCGCTGACACCACCAAGAGGAAGGGAGAAGAAGAACATAACTAAAATGAACTTTTTGAGTTGCAATGATTATAGCCCCTAAGTGAATAATAAACGACTGCTATATTTTCTTCCTAACCTTCGAGTTTGAGTTTTTCTTTTTCTGTGGACCTCTTCCTTTACAGCACAACACGTTGGTCCTATGTTACATTTGTCCTTCCTGTTTGTTGTTACTATTTACCAACCCCTCCGCTCGGGCAGGATATGACACAAGGTCAATTTTTAAGCGGAGTTTAACAGGTTTGAATTCAGAGTTTTCCTTCTCCTAGACTAGTTGCCTCACCAAGGCTGAAGAACCTAGTCCGTCCTACTATTTATCCATAGCTGGAGGGAGAATAAGGGGGTTCATACCTTTCCCAAGGGTATTTGCCCGAAAGTGAACGTAATAGCGCGACTGGAGTACGAACTCGCGTACTACGATTCCGCAGTTCATCGCTTTAACCTTCCTGTTTGTTGTTGATTATCTTATTGTTTCATGTCATCCAAACCGGTGAGACCAATAAAAAGAAAGCCACATTTCTATGTGCATATGTTTTATTTCTTACTCTTAACAACTTTCATCTTATCTTACTCCTTTTGACTTCAGGGAATCAACAAGCCTTGGTGGAACTCTACCGTTTCATTTGAGTGCCACTCAACAACTGACACTTACTTATTGCTAATTTGTAAACTTTTCAGGATCATATTATCAAAGTAACCAATGAGTGCCATTCTTCTAAAGGATATCAAGATCATTGCCTCTCACTCAAATCCACTGACTTACTGTGTTTTCTGTCCTGCATGATATTCTAACTGATAGGACTTATTAAAATTTTATACCACATAACTATAATAGATTTCACCCATGTATAATGCAACACCAATGTATAATATAATACCAGCACTTAAGGCTTATATTTATAATCACCCTATTTTTGATAGAGGTCAATTTGTTTCAATTACAGGTTTAGTTTGGTTAGGTTTTATGGCATATCAGCCTTTGCTGGTTATCTAATGCCAAATCCTCTTTATACATATATATTAAATATATATAATTTGGTTTGGTTGGGTCTTTTGGCATATCAACCATTGTAGGTAATTTAATGCCAAATCCTCTTTATACATATATATTAAATATATATAATTTGGTTTCGTTGGTTTTATGGCATATCAACCATTGTTGGTTATCTTATGCCAATCCTGTTTATATATATATATATATGATTTGGTTTGGTTAGGTTTTATGGCATACCAACCCTTGTTGGTTATTTAATGACAAATCCTATATATATATATATATATATATATTAAATATGTATAATTTGTAAACTCATTTTTTAGTTATGTTTTTAAATGAGACCAAACTCACTCTTTTGTATATAGTTAAATGGTTTTGAGTATTGCTATGTTACAGTAACAATGCAGTTAATGTATTCTAGAGCCCCTGCAGACTGGGCTTACAATTCTTCCAGTGTATTCAAAGTTATGAAGCTGGGCTCTAATATCTCTATTTAATGACTTACTCAAGGGATGAATTTTCAGTTTAAAAAACAAGAAAATATTACTCAGGTCTAGTGTGTTACTGCACTTGCATATGTTATATATTGACCCTCAACCGAGCCATCAATCAAGAGATGCACCAGTGTAAATAAGCAGAAGAACAGCAGAAGAAGGTGGGCATTAAACAATAATATAACCAGGTGCACAGACGGTTCGAGTTAGTTGGAGACAAGATGCCAAATTGAGAGCCAGCGGCATACAGAGGGTTTTGGGCCCTCAGTGAACCATGGTTGAGCAACCCAGCCAAGATGAGAAAGAAGTACTGCTGGGTCAATATGTAGCAATCTGTCCTTGTCTCCACTCACCTCTTACACACAAGAAACATCACCCTCTCGAGAATAAAGTGTGAGATATATATTTTTATAAAGAAGAGTGTTCATTCGTTATTGAAGTCGTTCATTACCGGTTGATTATGTTCCCGTATATAGTTGTATTACGGTATACAATACATAAACCTGTGTTTCACCAAAAAGATTATCAAGACTGGATTCATGATTATTTTTCAAATTGGCGCTGACTTATCGACAGGGCAATCTTCTCATCTAGATGACATTCCTTTACTATATATATGTATTTACCAACCCCTTCCACATGGGCAGGATGCAACACATAGTCAATTTTTAAGCAGAGTTTAACAGGTTTGAATTCAGTGTTTTCCTTCTCCTAGACTGGTTACCAAACCAAGGCTAAAGAAACCAGTCAGTCCAACTATTTACCCATAGCTGGAGGGAGAATAGATGGATTCATACCTTTCCCAAGTGTATTAGTGCTATGTCAAATGCAGTCAGCCTCATCCAGGATTTGAACTTGGATCACTGTGTCCATTTCCTATGATGATAACCATTACACCACATGAAAGTCCTTTACTATATAAGTTGTTTAGCAGTACCATCCAAAAAAGTTGCTATATTTGTATAAACTAATAAAAATAATATTTGTGTAACTAAAGCAAGATAAATGAGATGAAAGAAATATAAACTGAAAGTTGACAATAATTCACAATGCTTTGCTAAAGAAATTTATATCATGTAAATATTATTACTACCTATGTGAATAAACATTATCACTACTCATGTAAATAGACATTATCACTACTAATGTAAATAATTATTATTACAACTAATGTAAATGAATATTATTACTACAAATGTAAATGAATATTATCACGACTAGTGTAAATAAACATTATCACAACTAATGTACATAAATCTTATCACTACTAATGTAAATAACTATTATTACAACTAATGTAAATGAATATTATTGCTACTAATGTAAATAGACATTATCACTACTAATGTAAATAGACATTATCACTACTAATGTAAATAATTTCTATAACAACTAATGTAACTGAATATTGCCACTGTAGAGAAGAGGAAAATCTCGTATTTTGTTTTGGCGCGCAATTTAATTTAACACTGAATTTCACCCAATCAGGATGACTTATCCTATTCAGCCCGGACCTTCATTTCCGGCTAGCAAAATGGGTGAGCGGCCAAATCAACTCTCTTCAGTGTGAGACGGCGACCAGAACAGACGTGCCTCTGGTCATCCCTGCTTAGCAATGCTTTTTAGCTAGACAAGCCACCCAGTGTGGACATCTCACTGTGGCTTTAACACTAGCAGCAGCAACATGGACACTCAACGAGGGAACCATCTAATTTATGGATTCTTTACGAGGAATCCCAGTGGAACATTAATTAGAAACATACGCATGCCTTCCACAGGCACCACTTCTTGTCACCCCAAAAATTGACTATGTCGATCCGAGCATCACTCCGCTCTCGACACACAAAACTACACAGTGACCTTGAATACTTCCCTCACACGTCCAACAACACGCTGCCATCTTAACATCCCGCTAAGCCATTTCGTCTCAAACATCCAACAAGCCTAAACACCACGAGTCTTGCAGCACCAAGAACAAACCATATTCAAAGCGGCAAATAAAAACTTTCGTTGTTGTGTTGTTAAAGCAAAGTTTCATAATTCATTTGTGTGCCTAAAAACAATAGTGTTATCCTAAAAACTGCTATACCACTACTAATGTAAATAATTATCATTACAATTAATATAAATTAATGTAATGTAAATAGACATTATCACTACTAATGTAGATAATTGTTATTACAACTAATGGAAATAAATCTTATCACTACCAAAATATTATTACAACTAATGTAAATTAATATTACCACTACTAGTATAAGTAGACATTATCACTACTAATGTAAGTAAGTAAGTAAAGTTAGCGACCATAGTCGAGGGTGACCCGAAGGCTCCCTTTTCGATAGCTACTACACCAAGGTGTAGGGGAGGGCGCTACTCCATTCCCTGGATTGCTCCACTTTACCCTTGAACCGTACCTTATAATGCTGAGTGTTAAGCAAGGTGGTATCAAGTTCCATTTTTAAAGTCTTTGGTATGACTCGACCTGGGATTGAACCCAGGTCTCCCGGGCCATTGGCGAACACTCTAACCGCTGGGCCAATAAATGAATATTATCACTATCAATGTAAATAGACATTATCACTACTGATGTAAATGAATATTCTCACTACTAATGTAAATAAAAGAGAACTAAGACAAAAGCAATATCAGTCAAAAGTTGATAATACTCAACAATGCTTTGTTAAAGAAATCTATATAATGTAAGTATTATTACTACAAGTGTAAATGAAGCAAGAGAAATAAGATGAGAGAAATACTAGTTAAGAATCAATGATATTTGACAATGCTTCAGGTATTAATAAAATCAAGGATAATATTTTAACTTATTCAAAGATAAATGCACTGTATGATCAGTTTAGTTTGGCTTCTTTGTTTAATGGAATGCCAAAGCCATCCTTCTAGAAGAACAGGAGTGGCACTATTTAACCCATAGTTAGGAGGATAAGGGGCTCCATAACTTTTCCAAGGGTATTTGTCCAAAAGTGAACATAATAGCACGGCTGGAGTTCAAACTTTCTTACAACAATTCTGCAGTCCAACACTTCAACCATTACACCAAGGTGATACCTCCATATGATCAGTTTGGGAATCTTGACAGTTGAAGGGATCATCTTGTAACATAAGTAATCCAATAAACCATCCTTTTGTTCATATCTAATTAACAGATAATGTTCAAATCTTTTAACTTGGAAAACAGTGATTTTCAGTTCGATTTGTGATTTGATGATTAGGTGGAGGGCTACATATGTACTCGCCCTAATTATAATTTTTCAAGAGAGATGAGTATTAAATACCAACTTTCATTTTTACCTTTATTCGTTTATTGATTTGAAATTAATTATGATTTAAATTCTGTAAATAAAACTGAAAGCAGAAATGTGTTTTTACATAAAAGTTAAATCTAGTAATAAAAAAGTAAGTAAATTTTCTAATAGAAATATATCAAATCATATTGTAATAGAAATATATTAAATCTTTAAATTAATATTCAGTTTTCTAACACAGAAGTTTCTATATATTATATCAATTATATAAAGTTACTCACTTCCATATTGGTATATTCCGTAAGACCTGCTTTGTTTCCAACCAAAATTATGGGTGTTTTGGGATTTTCTCCAAATGTTTTTCTCATGTATTGTAACCAGTGGCTTGTTATCTCTAAGGAACAAATCCACTTTAAAGGTAGAAGTAAGGTTGTTCGGGGTTGTTGTTTTTTTAATTCAATATTTTTAATCAGTATTTGTTTCTGAGAAAAATAATTTTTTTCCTCACTCAGGCACACACAATGAAAATTAAAGTGAAACAGTAAGTAAAGTTGGCGACTTTAGTCGAGGTTGATCGAAGGCTCCATTTCAATAGCTACCACACTGTGGTGTAGGGGAGGATGCTACTCCATTCCCTTGTTTACTCCACTTTACCCTTGATCCTTACCTTATAATGCTGAAAGTTAAGTAAGGCAGCATCAAGTACCATTTTGTGAGTCTTTGGTAAGACTCGACCTGGGATTGAAACCTGCTCTCCAGGACCAATGTTATTAAATAATGAGACTCTCATGATAACATACTAACCAAATGTCAATTAAGTCTTTAATGATAGCAACTTTTCCCATTGAACACTGAAATAAACAACAGAAGAATCATTAACATTTATTTTGTTGTGCTTATTCTAAAAATGTAAATATGTTTCCTTACAGGTCAAACTTTTGAAAATATTGAGTTTTTTAGCTGACAAAGGCAGTCTTTTAGTAAGCATTTAAGAAAAAACAAGTTTGTCTTTTTGCAAGCACTTCAAAGAAGGAAGAGAAACACTTACAAATCAAAATATTTTTTCAGGAATTTAAACTTGGATACATATCTAAAAATAAAATGTCTTCACATAATCAGCTACCTTCATCAGATAAAAACTACTTTGATAGGAGTGGAGAAAAAAAGAAAGAATCAAAGAAAAAAATGAAGGAAAGAAAAAGAAGAAAAGAAAAACAAAAAAATGAAAGTGAAATGAAAGACTAGACAAATACAGGAATGAATGAACAAAAGAAAGAAAGAAAGAAAGAAAGAAAAAAGAATGAAAGAACAAAAGATAAAAAGAATAGAAAAACAAAAGATAAAATGAAAAAAAATGAACATTAGAGGAACAAAAAATAAATGAAAGGAAGAAAGAAAGAAAATGAGAAAGAATAAAAGAAAGGACCAATGAAAGATAGAATAAAATAGAAAATAAAAGAAAAAAAAGAAAGGAAAAGAAAAAATTACAAATACTAAAAGAAGGAAAAAGGAATTTATGAAAGAAAAAAATGAACAAACATAAGAAAGAAAGAAAGAAAGAAAGAAAGATAGAAAGAAAGAAAGAAAAAGGAGTAAAGTGGAGAAAGAAAGAAAAATGAAAACAAGGAGGAAAGAAAGAAAGAAAGAAAGATGAAAAACAAAAGGAAAAAATGTAAACTATGAGAGAAAAAATAACAAAAGAAGAGAAACCAAAAAAGTCTTATTATACACATTGTAATCAAAAAGTGTATTTAATTAGACTCCGATAGGTTGATTGGTCAATTGGTTGGTTAGGCGTGTTTTATGGTATATCAGCCCTTATAGGTCATTTAATGCAAAATCCTGTTAATATACACATATTAAATGTATATGATTTGTTAACAAATAATTTATGGGTAACAATTTTTAAACAAGTTCGAGCTCATTTGTTTGCACACAAATGGTTTCAAGTATTGCAATCCAACACTAATAGTGTTATTTGCACACAGTTAAATGGTTTCAAGTATTGCTATTTAACACTTGTAATTCTATTCAATGATATTTATTCATTTGGACACAGTTAATTGGTTCCAAGTATTGTTATGTAATACTAATACTTCAATTTAACAGTCATTTGTTTGCATTCAGTTAGATGCTTTCAAGTATGGAAAATATTTAAATATTTCTATTTGACCTATAGATGGGACCATAATTGCTTCTACCACTATAGGTCAGAGTGGCTTGAGGTGTTAGTAATAGCAATGAAAGGGTACTCTACATTTCCAAAAGAACCAGAACTGAGCCGGATCATCAGATGGTTTAGTGTCATATCCAGGAGTGGGGTGTCTTTACTTTCTGCAGAGATACAGTGAGTATATACAGCCTCAACTGACTGGGTCTTCAATAGATGGTACCACTCTGGGGGTGAATAAAATAAATAGAATGAAAATAAATTTTTTAAAATGCGGAAATTTCCGGAAGACCCTGACTAGTAGTGGGGTGATGCATGTGTGAAAAAAGGAACTGTCCTTGTGAAAGAGAGAGATTTGCTCTCACTTCACCTAGACCCTTCAGACTGAAAGGACTTTTTCCCACCCAGCTATTAGAAGTAGTATGCCTGTTTTGCCAAGTCCCCTGGGCTTTGCGTATGAGTTGTGTCTGCTGCTAGCAAGCTGACATGCCAAAACAAGCAACATGAAAACACCACTGGATGTGACCACACTGAATTTGGACTTATTAACCACTGGAGACGACTAATATATTTCAATGCCTGATTTGGGAGAAATGACGATTCTCAAATAGTCCAGGAAGTCATTCTTCGCCACAGAATAGCCGTGCAATAATTCCAGATGAAATAAAGTTGGAATTAAAAAGATATCTTCTCTCTCCTCCTTTCTTCTTTTCTTCAGTAATTCCTTTGCAGCCTTCATAAACAAGAAGATACTAGCTAATTAAGATGGGGTTAGAAGATATTATCAGAGTCAGATATCAATAACCAACAACTACATAATTTTCTGTAGCCCCATACCACAAAAAAGAAAATGGAACAATCAGACTTTTATCATGCTGAATCAAAAAAGCACGGAAAAGATTCTCGAATGAATGAATTCTCAGGCAAGCTCAGGAGAAAAGGGAGAGATATCAATCCTATTTAAAAGAGGTCAAAACAGTTTTTGAAAGATATTAGTTTCATGGATCAAACAAATCAAGAAAAATTAAAGCTAGTTATTGGCTTCTTTTTTTGCCAAGTGAAATAAAAAAAAGTAACCTGAAGTACAAATAATGTAATTTTAAGAATTTTATTTCTAAATTACTCTAGTGAGTCAAAAGTTTTGCAATATTTTGTTACATGCTACTTTGTGTCTTGTATATCATGTGACTGAAACAGTTCAAGCTTTGGAAAGTACCTACTTCATATTTCATTGAAATGATGCTGTTCTGGATAGAAAATTGTTAATGCTATAGGTTGAAAATTCTATCCATAACAGCATCATTTTGATGTAATAATGATTACAGATTCCCCAGTCTTATAAAACGTTTCAACAGCAAAAGCGTGGTGTGCACCAGTCCAAGCTATGATTGTAACTGATCATATCAGAAAAAAATGGTATGACATTAGCAAGATGGAGCTATCATTGCTACTTTCCAAAGTTTAATTGCACTGTACTAGTGACAGATTAAAATGTGGGAGATATTTAAGCTGTATCCTAAATATGTATATATTAGGGAGTATCAAATGAAGTATTGTTTCTTACAGATCTAACCTCCAAAGACTATTTTAAGTACACATCTAAAAATTACTTGACTATATTATTATTATCATTACCCCTGGAGAGTTTTTCACACCAGCATTAGCTGATGGTTTTTCACTGGAGTTTGTGAGACATAAAGTTTCCTCAGGTCCCCAGGACTCTTCTCAGTATTCTGGCTGATCTTAATAAAGCTGGATAGTCTTCACTTGTCTTCTTATTTCCAAGTCTTCCAGTCCCTGTACCAATCCTTTTGGTATTGTTCCAAGTGTACCAATTACAATGGGTATTACCATTACCTACATGTTCTATAGTTTTTTCAGTTCTCTTGCAAGGTCTAAGTACTTATCTCTCTTTTTACTTTCTTTTATTTTTACTCTGTGGTCTGCTGGTAGAGCAAAGTCCACAATTTGGTTGGTTCAAAATTTTTTGTTAACTATCACTAGGTCTGATCATCTGACTTGAGATCAGGGAATCTGTTTGTATCTCAAAATTCCAGAGAACTTGGTGCATCTCATTCTCTAGAATGGATTCTGGATTGAGCATATACCATTTGTTCACATGGTAAAATTTATATTTTTTGCACAATTCCCAGTGGATCCCCTTCCTCACCCGGTCATGCCTAACCTTCTGGTTGAGTTTTGCTTTTCTTTATTCAATGGCATATCAACCTTTGTAGGTTATCTAATGTTGCCAGTTCTTGAGGGCTAAAGAGTTGGAGAATTGTTGCCAATTGTTTTATGTCAGAAATGCATATTGTGTTGGATGCACCTGTTCATAATCATAATCTTAATAACCAAACCTTAACTCAAGGTTCACTAGTTCTGCTGAAGTAGGGAAAATGTCAAACCCTCAATCCACACATCTGTAGATATCTTTTCACTAGTTACGCTGTCTGCTTACAGGCTGAAGAAGGAAATTATGCCTACCTTTTACTCTTGTTAGTCGGAGTTCAAATCCTGAACCAGGCAGTTTGCATTTTACTTTGCTGTGCCTGCTTTTTACTTGAAGGAGAAATAGTTTCAGCTATTGATAAATCCATCCAACTAATCCGAGACTTATTGTATATATTTACAAAGTTTAGCTTAGTCTGGTATAAGGCCTGATAAAAAGGTACTCATGGAGTAACAGTTATCATCATAAGAAACAGACTTGGCAATATGAGTTCAAATCCTGGACAAGGCAGTTTGCATCTCTTGTCCCCTTAATTATGACTGCCTTGTTGATGTGGATTAGAATATGGTCATTGTATCCTTTGCAGTAGGGTAAAAAAAAATGGCGTGTTCTGAGTATGTGTTATCTACCCTACCTATGAACATTAATGGGTATTTCCCCTTCCTCAAAAATACTTTGGACAGTTTTGTAAGAGTGGGGGGGAATTTGCTGACTAAGTAGTTCACCACTCACAGTGGGTTACCTTCTTCACACCTCTCATGAGTATGGTATTTTGTTATTTTGTTAATGTTATAAAGGTTTTCATTTCATTTCCAACTTCAATTCTGGTAATTTCTCATTCAGTAACCTTTTGTTAGGTTACAGCACAACAGTATGATACTAAACTGTGTCTTATAGTGAGGTTTCAGTTCTGGAGATCTGAGTAGTATAAAGTACCCTTTCATTGCCATTACACCCAGGTCCACTCAGACTCAGAGTGGTAACATATACTCATGTCTCTTCTATGGGACAAATAGATCTATTTTAAAATTAATTGCATTCAATGAGTTCTGATAATATCTACTTTTCTATGACTTGTCTTGTTCGAAGGATTTGATTTTTTATTCTATACCATTTATGCTTCTGATTTTAATATTAGAGCAAAGAGAGGAGTTTCTGTTGTGTAATGGCTAACAGTCTGAACTACGACATCGTAGTAAGTGAGTTCAAACTCTAGTTGTGTTATTACGTTCACTTTCATATAATACCATGTGTAACATATTGACCCTCGACAGAGCCATCAATTATGAGATGTACCTGTATAAATAAGCAGAAGAAACAGGTGCATCCAGTTGAAGATATCACCTTGACCTGTGGATGTGGTTGAATTCGGTGCAGATGCATATGCCCATAGGAAGCAGGTGGGTGTCAAACAATTATATAACCAGGTGCCACAGACGGCTTGGGTTAGTTGCAGAGTCAGTTAGTTGGAGTTTGAGTTGCAGTTCAGTTCCAGTCACAGTTGCCCATGGAGTGAGAACCAGTTCCAGACAGAGGGCTTGGGCCCTCAGGACCCCGGTTGAGCAGCCCAGCAGAATGAGGAAGAAGTGCTGCTATAGTCAGAGGAACTTGGGGTCAATATGTAGCAGTCTGTTCCCATTTCCAACTCACCTCTCACACATAACCAACATCAACCCTTTCGCAACCCTTTCGCAACCCTTTTGGGAATAAAGTGTGAGAGGTATATTTTTCTAAAGAAGTGTGTTCGTTCATCATTATTGTTGATTATGTTTCCGCATGTATATGTATACGTATAGTTGTATCATGGCTATACAACACATGGAGAAAGGCATGAATTCCCATATTCCCCACTAGCTATGGGTTAAATAATACTACTACTTTTCTTTAAAAAGGATGGTTTTGGTATTAAATAACCTATGAAGGTTGATATGCCATTAAAAAAGGAAATCAAACCAATCACTGGTTCAGTTTGCTTGGATTGCAGAATACATAGACTACATCTCTGCCGAGGGGTAAGACAGCTCCCTCACCACCAGCAATTGTCCTGGATAACACTAAACTATCTGAGGGTGAGGCTCCAATAAGGCTGCCTCTTTGGGGAATGCAGAGTACCCCTTTATTGCCATCAGTCACTGGTCACACTGGCCCAGATTGGTAGCACCTGATATGATCCTATGTATGGGTCAATCTGAACTAAACAATGTACCTATGCTAAACTGAATTGTTTGAAATAGAGCTGTTTTTAATATTTAAACTGCATACTTATGTTAAACTGAATTGTTTGAAATGGAAGTTTTTGACATTTAAGTTGCGTATGTATGCTAATCTGAATTGTTTGAAATAGAACTGTTTATATGTATAAAAATGGATTTGGCATTAAACAATTTACAATGGTTGATATTCTTTCAAACCAAACCAAACAAAACCAAACTAAACCAATCGCAACTCACTTAGATCATCACTTCGATGACAATGGAGAGCAGCGCATACTACAGGTGTTATTTTGGCTTCTGAGATACTGTCCACACTCTCATAGTTGAGTTGGTATAGCAGCTGGCACTTAGAACCAGGCTTCATCAAGGTAGAAAAAGGGCATGAGTTTGAATAGAACAGGAAATTTAATGTTTTTTTTTCAGTATGCACTGATCCCTGCTGTCATAAAAGTGTCAGGACAACTAATTTGTGGGGGAAGTCTCAGCTGGTCAGTGGCCAACATACTAGACTGTGATATTGTAGTAAGCAAGTCTAAACTCCAATTGTACAATGATTTTTATTAAATAATCCACAAAGTTTGATATACAATTAAACAAAGAAACCAAACCATATTCTCTGAATTCCAAGATATTGATGTCAATCCATACATTGGTAAGCTTGATGATAAGGAAAATATTTTGGTCAAGCCCCTACTTACCAAGGAGTGGGGACTCAATTAGCATTAGAATATCCACTAACACCAGAAGAGGAAAAAAAAGATAAACACATCTACACCAATAAAAACATTTAACTTTCTACATATATAAAACGGTATTAAAAGATTAGTCGACTTTACTATTCACTGTTTGGGGAGAGTCCCCATGGCGTCATGGCTAATGTACTAGATTGCAGCTTTGAAGTAAGTGAGTTCAAACTCCATTCACATTATTATGTTCACTTTGGAAAAGTATGAACCCCCAATCCTTCAGCTAAGGTTTAATAGTGTCACATGAGTTATTCTACAGGGATGACTTTAGCATAAAATAAGCCACAAAGGTTGACATGCCATTAAACAAAGAAATGATACCAAACTAATTACAACAGAAGTATATGTAAAGGATTTCAAGTTGAATCATTATCATCAAAATTGACCCAATAATTATATTATTTCACATAAGCCCTTTACCCAGTCAGCTGACTGCTTCTCTGCAGAGGGGTAAGACCACCCACCGAATGATTGTTCTGGATATGACAATAAACAGTCTGATGATGAAGCTCTAGTAATGCTGGAACTTTGGGGAATGCTGAGTACTCCTTCATTGGTCCAGAGTGGTAGCATCTGATATGGTCCTATCTTTGGCTCAAATAGAACTAAACTGTGTACTTATGCTAAACTGAATCATTTGAAATAGAACTGTTTTGACATTTAACTGTGTGTAAACAAAAAACTATGCTTATATTAAACTGAATAGTTTAAAATAGAACGGCTTTTTGACATTTAAATTGTTTACTTATGTTTAACTGAATTGTTTGAAATAGAATTTTTTTACATTGAAAGGGTGTTCTTACACTAAAGTGAATTGTTTGAAATAGAACCGTTTATATGTATAAAAATTGATTTGGCATTAATAACCTCCAATGGTTGATGTGCCATAAAACTCAACCAAACCAAACCAAACCAAACCAAACCAAGCCACATAAGCCTAGTCAGCTGGGCTGTAGAATACACCGACTGCATCTCTGCAGAGAGGTATGACCCCTGATCCCACTAAACAGTGTCCTGGATATGATTTTAAACAGTCTAATGATGAGGCTCCAGTAATACTGGAGCTTTGGGGAATGCAGATGACCCCTTTATTGCCATTGCTCCCAGGTCCACTCTGGCCTGGAGTGGTAGCACCTGATAAGAGTCCTATCTATGGGTCAAATAGAACTAAACCGTGGTTTTGAGAATTTGTTGTTTTTGTATTTAAGCTGCATATTTATGCTAAACTGAATTGCTTAAAATAGAATCTATGGGTCAATCTATGGGTAAAATAAGACTGTTTGACATCTAAACCGAGTGCAAACAAATAACTGAAGATGAACTGAATTGTTAGAAATAGAAATGTTTGATCTTTTAACTGTGTGTTAACAAATGACAGATGTTTAATTGAATTATTAGTGATACATAGTAATACTTGAAACTATTTAATCATTTTATTTTACAAATGAGTTTTGTTGAATAAAATGATTAGTGTAAAATAGCAATACTTGTAACCACTTTACTGGGTCAAAAAATTATTAATATTGAATTGAATTAGAAATGGTTGATAACAATACTTGAAAACTCTGTATGAAAAAATGAGCTCTAGTGGATTTACAAATTTTATCAACAAAAATGTGTTTACAAATAACATATAATTAGTATATATGTATTAACAAGATTTAGTATTAAATAAGTTACAATGGTTGATATGCCATCAAACTCAACCAAACCAAATCATGTATATTTAATATATATGTATAAAGAAGATATGGCATTAAATAAGCTACAATTGTTGATATGCCAACAAACTCAACCAAACCAAATCATGTATATTTAATATATATGTATGAAGAAGATATGGCATTAAATAAGCTACAATTGTTGATATGCCATCAAACTCAACCAAACCAAATCATGTATATTTAATATATATGTATAAAGAAGATATGGCATTAAATAAGCTACAATTGTTGATATGCCAACAAACTCAACCAAATCAAATCATATATACTTAATATATATATATAAAGAGGATACAACATTAAATAAGCTACAATCATTGATATGCCATCAAAACCCAACCAAATCAAATCATATATATCTATTATATATGTATAAAGAGGATTTGGCATTAAATGACCGTCAAAGGTTGATATGCCATAAAACCCAACTGAATGAAATATATCACCTATTCATCGATCAGTTCAAAACACTTAACATATCATTTCTTAAGTTTCTTAAACTATTGTAAAAAAGGTTTTTTCAATAAAAAAATGAAATAAAGATACCTCCTTTCTTGATTAAACCAAGAACTTTTCAGCATCCCTTTGCAGAAGTAAGTATCCCCTGCTTTTCACATGCAAGTGAAAAGTTTCAACTAAATTTCAGACTTCATCTTCTTCGAAGAAGCTTCTATCATCTGTAGGGAACAAATAAATAAATAAAAAATAAAAAATTAAATTTAAATAAATAAATAAATAAATAAATAAAAAGAAAACTATTATATTTGAAGAAACTCCCAGAGGTCTCTAATGGAAAAGGAGATGATGCATGCATAAAAGAAAAAAGGCTTTCCTCTTGATATAGGGAGCAAAGTATTCTTTCTCTTTCAGGCAATGTCCGTCGAACCAACAACACTATTTTGCTGTCTGGTGTTTTGGGCACCACGCCTACATCTTTGGATGTAGCGTCGGTTAGTCCCTTCACCCAGTAGCAGCCCTCTCTCTATCGGTGAGTACTATGCTGAAATATACGAGACCAACTACTGAACTATAAACTCTTACCAGACTTTGACAAAACTTAAAGAAAACTAACCCTTATGGAAGCCCGAAATAACAAATGCGGACACCTACATACATGAAATGAATTAACGTATTTTTTGACACCTTAACTGGGGGATTCAACCATTTCAATGTATTCAGGAAAAAACTCCCTCATCCACGGAATGGTCGTTGAACCCTGTTAATAAAGGGAAGTATAAAAGAAATGTTTTCGTCTCTTATCTATTTCTATCTTTTTTTTTTTTTGTATAATTCTTTTGGGACTTTCTTTGGGCAAGGCATTCCGCCGGCCAGTCAACGTGGGGTAAAACAAAATAACCAAAATATGGAGTCAGATATCTTAAGGCAACACAGCCTTGCCCCTAACCCCTGATTCCTCAGCTACACAAATTCCACACATCTTATAGAGGGAGTCCTTGTGACATAGCGGGGAAGAGTCCCCAAAGCATAGTGCATGTATGTGTGGGGTATTCCCATCATATAGTGGTTAATGTGCTGGACTGCAATATCCTTGTAAGCGAGTTCAAACTCCAGTTGCGTCCATTCATGTTAAACCAGCTCATTGGCCTAGTGAGTAGAGTGTTCGCCAATAGTCTGGGAGACTTGGGTTCAATCCCAGGTGGTGTCATACCAAAGACTTTAAAAATGGTACTTGATACCTCCTTGTTTAACACTCAGCATTATAAGATATGTATCAAGAGTAAAGTGGAGCAATCCAGGGAAAGGAGTAGCGCCCTCCCCTACACCTCAGTGTAGTAGCTATTGAAAAGGAATCCTTCTGGTTGCCCTTGACTACAGTCGCCAACTTATATTTATATATATATATATATATTACATTCATTTTTGGATTAATATCTTTGAGAAAGGTATCAACCCCCTTATTCCTCAGCTCTTTATTAAATGGTAGTACTATTTTTCTTCTACAAGGATGGCTTTGGCATTGAATAACCCACAAAGGTTAATATGCCATTAAACAAAAAGACCAAACTAAACTTATCATCTTACTATCCTTAGAGCAGAATGCGTCAGAAAAAGTCAACAATCAAAATCCAATTCACAACTTTCCAGCCAATGTAAACAAGTTCAGCTATGAAGTGTCATTTCAGTGTTGTAAAATTTGTTGTAAGAACATAGAATTGAACATAAAATCTACATGAAATTTCCATGCAAAATCAGTGTACAAAAGCTCAATAATGAAGCGTTAATTCATTGATGTTGAATTGGAATTAATTGATGAAATGACAAAATTAAATTTAACTTGAAAGTCGAGACATCGTTTAACATAATTCAAGTTTAGACAATTATTTTTAGACAGGTAACTCATGTCAACCCACAAAAGAATCCTGCTCGCAGTGGTTACATCCTGACACTGGTTCTTTTCAATTGATTTACTCTCTTAATCTGAGATCTATATTGTTACTGATACTTGTGACAAATTTATGTCACAATATCTGACCAAACTGTCCAAAACTGGTTTAAGCATTTAAAGGTACATGACTTGTTCCTGAGATAAAGTCCAGAACAGAATAACAATAAAAAGTGTCTGTTGATTCTATTCCATCCCATATTTGCTTAACAAAAAACAACTTTAATTATTCTTTCTTTCTGTAATATTGTGAGTGGTCACATGGTGCGAATAGATCTTTTTTAAAAAGTCAACAGCCAGAAGAGTATGCATTTACCAATTTCTCTGCTCAAGCATGACGTGACACAAGGTCAATTTTTATGCAGAGTTTAACAGGTTTTGAATTTAGAGTTTTCCTTCTCCTAAATTGATTGCCATACCAAGGATAAAGAGCCCAGTCTGCCTTACTATTTTAACAATAGCCGGAGGAAGAATACTTGGATTCATACTTTTCCCAAGGGTATTAGCGATATGTGAAATGCCAACAGTTTCGTCCAGGATTTGAACTTGTGTTGCCAAGTCAATTTCCGACAACGATATCCGTTACACCATGATTGCCTCTGAAAAGCCAGAAGAGTAGCCAATTGGCAGCATGTAGATTGGCTAGTTGTTTTGTTTTATGACGTATCAACCCTTTTTGGATCATTCACGGCCAAATCAAATTTTAAACAATTCATTTTAGTAAAAGAATAGTCTTTGTTTACAAACAGTTAAATATCAAAACAGTTCTATTAAAAAAAATCCAGTTTAGCATAAGTAAACAGTTTCAAAGTCAAAAACAGTTCTATTTCAAACAATTCAGTTTAGCATAAGCTCACAGTTTAGTTCTATTGAAGAACAATTCTATTTCAAACAGTTCAGTTTAGCATAAATATGCAGTTTAAATGCTAAAACAGTCCTATTTTAAGTAATTCAGTTTACCAAAAGTTCTCAGTTTAGTTCTATATGACCCATACATAGGACCCTATCAGGTGCTACCACATTGAGCCAGAGTAGACCTGGGAGCAATGGCAATGAAGGGATACTTTGCATTCCCCAAATCTCCAGCATTACTGGAACCTCACCATCAGATTGTTTAGTGTCATATCCAGGACACTCGTTGGAGAGGTCTTACCCCTCAGCAGAGGTGTAGCTGGTGTATTCTAAAGCACCAGCTGACTCGGCAAGGCTTCATGTAACAAAATATGCTCTATCTTTAACTCTAAACTGAAAACAGCAATTAAACAAAAGTTACCAAAATCATCCAACTTAATCAGCTATCTAAGCAGTCGGAGGGGCAAAAGTTGGGGTTTGGTTGGCTTGGTTTTATGACATATCAACCTTTGTAGGTTGTTTAATGCCAAATCCCTTTTTATGCAAATAGTTCTATTTCAAACAACTCAGTTTAGCATGAGTTCACAGTTTAATTGTTAAGAACATTTCTATTTCAAGCTATTCCGTTGAGTCAAACAGTTCTAATTCAGCTAATTCAGTTTAGTATAAGTATAGGTTTTGTTTACACATAGTTAAATGTCAAAACAGCTGTATATTAAACAATTCAGTTTAGTGTAAGTACAGTTTCAATGTCAAAAGCAGTTCCATTTCAAACAAGCATAAGTTTAGCATAAGTTCACAGTTTAAATGCAAGTGAACAGTTTAATTATCAAAAACATTTCTATTTCAAGCTATTAAGTCTAATTCAAACAATTCAGTTTAGCATAAGTATGCTGTTTAGTTCTATTTGACTCATAGATAGGGTCCTATCAGGTGCTACCATTCCGGGCCAGAGTTGACCTGGGAGCAATGGCAATGAAGGGGTGCTCTACATTCCCCAAAGCCTCAGCATCACTGGAACCTCACCATCAGATTGTTTAGTGTCATGTACAGGACACTCATTGAGGGTTCTTACCCCTCTGCAGAGGTGCAGTCTGTGTATTCTACAGCCCCAACCACCGATTGGGCAATTCACAGAGTTAATGCCAAAACAATTTTATTTCAGATAATTCAGTATAGAGTAAATACACAGTTTGAATGCCAAAAACAGTTCTATTTCAAACAATTCAGTTTAGCTAAGTACCCAGTTTAAATGTCAAAAACAGTTCTATTTGAAGCAATTCAGTTTAGCATAAGTCAACAATTAAGTTCTATTTGAGCCATGAATAGGACCCTATCAGGTGCTATCACTCCGTGCCTGGGTGGACCTGGGAGCGATTGCAATGAAGAGGTACTCTGCATCGTCCAAAGCTCATGCATTACTGGAGCTTCACCATCAGATTGTTCTGTGTCATATCAGGATACTTATTGGGGGGGGGTTTCCTACCCCCTTTCAAGTGAAGCAGTTTGTGTATTCTACAGCCCCAGCCAACTGGGCATGTATGTATCTGAGCGTGTGTATGTGTGAATATATATATATATATATATATATTTCTATGTGTGTATATGAACTTCTACACACACACACACACACACATATACCTATATCTACATAATATATTAATAGAAGCATTGTTAATAAGAAGTGTTTTTTCATAAGAGTGCTTGATGCTCTTATAGTGGAGCAGATATAAAACTTATTAATTATTTAACTTTTAGATGAGAATGTGAAAAAGTGGCCAGTAAAGTATTTATATAGCATCAAGTTTAATTACATGTTTTTAGTTTGCAAAACATTTACATGATAAAATATCATGATTGGATGTTAGTACACATGACATCAAAATGAAAGAAAAAACATTAATTGTTTATAAAAAGATTTTGTAATAATCTATTCATTCAAAACTGGAATGTCTTAACAAATAATTATCATTTGTTTATGCAGTAATATAGTTTCAAGCATTCCAATCTAATGCCAATAATTTGCAAGCAATTATACAGTTTCACATAACTTTATATGAATAATTTGCATACTGTTAAATGGTAGGGAACTGAACATAGATGTAATTATCTCTTTTTGTAGGCTTTTGAAGTTTTCTCATGTTAACGACAGGTGTGTCTTGTGTGGGTTGAGAGAAATCGAGAGAAAGATTCAGGAATTGGCCTGAACCATGTTTCTATACAGACATCAAAACTTGTACCAATATTACTTAGTTTTAAAATGAAGAAATAACTGGTGAATTGCAATGGGCTATTTAATCAATTTAGTTGTCACATGACCTATTCTCAATTACATTTTCATGTATTATTAGCAGTAATATAAATATTTAAAAATTTGCTTGTAGATACTTTTTTGTTTTGTTCGGCTAAACTCAATTGTCAAGGGAGCAAAATTGAAACTTGTGATTTGTTGATTGGGTTGGTTTCTATGTTTGAGGTACATCAACCTTCATGGGTTATTTAATGCCCAAGTCATCCTTGTAGAAAAACAGTAGTGGTACTATTTAAACCATATTTGGGGGAATAAGAGGCTTCATACCTTTCTCAAGGGTATTTTAAGTTCATTTTGGTTTGGTTTGGTTTCACTGTTTAATGGTTAGTTGGTTGGTTGTTTATGTTTTATGGCATATCAACCTTTGTAGGTTATTTAATGCTAAATCCATTTTTATGCAAATAGTTCTATTTCAAACAACTCAGTTTAGCATGAGTACACAGTTTAATAGTCAAAAACCTTTCTATTTCAAGCTATTCAGTTTATTCAATCAGTTCTAATATAAGTAGAGGTTTTGTTTACATACAATTAAATGTCAAAACAGTTCTATATTAAACTATTCAGTTTAGTGTAAGTACAGTTTCAATGTCAAAAACAGTTCCATTTCAAACTATTCAGTTTAGCATAAGCATGCATTTTAAATGTAAGTACAGTTTAATTATGAAAAACATTTCTATTTTGAGCTATTCAGTTTAGTCTAACAGTTCTATTTCAAACAATTCAGTTTAGCATAAGTATGCAGTTTAGTTCTATTTAACACATAGATAGGGCCCTATCAGGTGCTACCATTCTGGGCCAGAGTTGACCCAGGAGCTGTGGCAATGAAGGGGTGCTCCACATTCCCCAGAGTCCCAGCATCAACGGAACCTCACCATCAGATTGTTTAGTGTCATATACAGGACACTCATTGTGGGTGTCTCACCCCTTTGCAGAGGTTCAGTCAGTGTATTCTACAGCCCCAGCCGACTGAGCAATGTTTAATGGTACATCAACTTTCATAGTTTATTTAATGTCAAAGCCATCCTTGTAGAAAAATAGTGGTACTATTTAACCCATTGCCGAGGGATATCAATCTGAAAATGATGGTAATATTGCAACTGGAATTCAAATGCTCTTACTACAATGTTGCAGTCCTGCAGGTTAGGAATAACGCCATGGGGACTCCCCCTCGTTGATTCATTTCTCTAATAATGAAATTCTATTTGTAACCAACCTTAGGGTTAGTTTGGTAATGTGTAGTTCTCATGCTTGAACCCTTTTTCTCCGGCAACTTTAGGTTAGTAGTAGAGCATGCAATGTTCTTTAGCCTCGTTTGTTAGCAAACCAATCTAGAAGGAAAAAATATGAATTTAAAATCAAAGAAATGGGGAATAGCAATTTATGAAGGTCTTTACTTCGATTTAGCACAAGGCTAAATGAATGGGGCACCCAATGAGAATCGAACTCACTCGTGTAGGTTTGCTAGTCTAACTTGCTAACTATTACACCACCAGAGGAGCCCAATGGGGATTAGCAATATCACTTATTAAAACTTACAAGTCTACAAAACCTACTTGACTATATAAATACTCATTATTTTTTTTACCTTTTAAGGGTTCTGCCAATCTTGTTTTAAGCTTGTATACACCAATCTTGATTATTCTTTCTTTCTTTTTAAAGAGTTTATTTTTCTCAGATACATTAGTTGACTGCATAAATACACATTATCTTTCTTTCTTTCTTTCTTTTGAGTATGTCACTCTTTCATCCGAGGCTTGACAACATCAACTCTCAGTATTCTTTCTTCCTTTCTTTTTTTCTTTCTTTCTTTCTTCTTAAAAACTCTGTCACTCTTTTATCTTTCTTTCTTAAAAACTCTGTCATTCTTTTATCATAGGCTTGATCACACCAACCCTCTTTATTCTTTCTTTCTTTCTTTCTTTCTTTTTAAGGACTATGTTACTTTTTCATCCGTGGCTTGACATTATCAACCCTCAGTATTCTTTTTTTCTTTCTTTCTTTCTTTCTTTTGAGTATTTCACTCTTTCATCCTAGGCTTGACAACATAAACTCTCAGTATTCTTTCTTTCTTTCTTTCTTTCTTTCTTTCTTTCTTTTTTAAGTACATTGCTGGTCTTTCATCTCAGTCACTATCCTATCATTTCTTCATTATACAACCAAGTGATTGATTTGGTTTGGTTAATTGGTTTTGGGGCCTATCAACCATGGTGAGTTATCTAAATCCTGTTATATATATTTATATATACTTTGTTAGCTAGTAGCTTGTTGGTAACATTATTTTAAAATGGGTAGGAGCTTATTTGTTTGCATACAGTAAAATGGTTACAAATATTGTTATCAAACACTAATAATCCTGTTTCATATTAATCATTTGTTTGTGCTCATTTAAATGGTTTCAAGTACTGCTATCTGTTACTAATAATTCTATTTCTGGCCAAGTTGGCTGGAGCAGTAGAATACACTGACTGCATCTGTGCAGAGGAGTAAGACTCCCTCAATGAGTGTCCTGGATATGACACTAAACAATCTGATGGTGAAGTTTCAGTAATGCTGGAGTTTTGGCGAATGCAGTGTACCCCTTCATTGCCATTGTTCTCAGGTCTGCTCTGGCCCGGAATGGTATTACCTGATAGGGTCCTATCTATGGGTCAAATAGAACTGTTTGACATTTAAGCTGTTTGGGATATAACTGTTTTACATTTAACTGTGAGTAAACAAAAAACTGTGTACTTATGCTAAACTGAATTGTTTGAAATAGAACTGTATGATCATTTAACTGTGTGTAAAGAAATAACTGATGTTTAATTGAATTGTTTGTCATACATAGCAACACTTGGAACCATTTAACTTTGTGACATGCTAAATTGAATTGTTTGAAATAGAACTGTTTTTACATTTAACTGTGTTTTTATATTTGATAGAAATCATTGACACCATTTAACTGTGAGAGAAAAATGAGCTCAGACTTGTTTAAAAATATTTATTGTATATTCAATGTATATGTATAAAAAGGATTTGGCATAAAATGACCCTCAGTGGTTGATATACCATAAAACCCAACCAAACCAAATCATATATATTTAATATATATGTATAAAGAGGATTTGGCATTAAATAATCTACAATGGCTGATATGCCATAAAACCCAAACAAACTAAATCATATATATTTCATCATCATCATCATGTCGTGCCGCTATCCCTGACCCTCTCTCGCCACTTTTCCCTATTCTTCATCTCCTCTGGCCGGTCTTCAGGGCTACACCCCATATTCTCACATAGCTGCTGAATGTATGTTCATGCTGGTGGTCCTGCTTTTGCCCGGCCATATGTGGGGGTCCATAGGAGTACATCACTTATGAGCTCGTCCCTGCTTCTCCAGCAGTGTCCTGCATGTCTGGTTCATCTAATTTGGATAGTTTTCATGATAGGAGGCAGGTGGCCGTATAGTTGGTGTCTTGTGGGGTGTTGCCGCCAGGACTTGTTTAATATTGCTCGCAGCATTCTTGTGTAATTGCCGTCTAGCTTCTTCTCCTGCAGTTTTGTTAGCGTTCATGTAGCACATCTATACAGCAGTATCGATACGACAGCTGCCTGGAAGAAACTGTGTTTCATTTTATTGGTTAGGTCTGATTTCCATATGATCGATAGCCTATTGATAGCTGTCCATGCCTTCGTTAACCGTGTATCAATGTCCTTAACCAAAATGGCTTCCGAAGAAATAGATCCACGACCTAACAAATATATATTTAATAGATATATATAAAGAGGATTTGGCATTAAATAAGCTAAAGTTGTTGATATGCCATAAAAATCAACTAAACCAAATCATATATATTTGATATATATGTATAAAGAGGATTTAGCATTAAATTAGCTAAAACGATTGATATGCCATAGCACCCAACCAAACCAAATCATATATATCTAATATATATGTATAAAGAGGATTTGGCATTAATTGACCTACAATGGTTGATATGCCATAAAACCAAAACAAACTAATTCTATTTAATATTAATCATTTGTTTCTACACAGTTAAATAGTTTCAAGTATGATAAATGATTGAATACTTTGATCAATAGATGGAACCCTAACTTGTACAACCACTCCTAGTCAGAGTGAACTTGGGAGTAATGGCAATGAAGCTGTACTCCACACTCCTGTACTGGTGCTTTACTAATAGATGGTTTAGTCTCATACCTAGGACACTCATTGGGATAGTCTTGTTGGGGTGAATAAAATAGATAAAACAAAAATAAATTTTTAAGAAAATGCAGAAACTCCTAGAACCCCTGGCAGGAAATGGGGCGAAACATGTTCAAAAAGAAAAGGAACCATCCTTGTGAAAGAAAGAAACCCATTCTCTCTTCAGCGGGACCCTTCAGAAGGACTTTCTTCCACCCAGCTGCTAGCATGTAGCATGCCTGTTTTCCTGAGTTCCCTAGGCGTCACATGCAGCTTGTATTTGCTACTAGTGAGCCAACACGCTAAACCAAGCAACATGAAAACAACACTGGACATGACCACGCTAAATTTGGACTTATTAACCACCGGAGATGACTAATATATTTCTATACCTGACAGACATCAACTTGCGACTAGCAAAGGCATGGATACCTATCAGTACGCTATCGTTCATATGGAAGTCAGACCTGACGGATAAAATGAAAGGCAGTTTTTTTCCAAGCAGCGGTCGTGTAGATACTGCTGTATGGATACACGGACGCTAACTAAACGTACGGAGAAAAAACTTGATGGCAACTACACAAGAAAGCTGTGAGCAATATTGAACAAATCCTGGAGGTAGCACCTCACAAAGCAGCGGCTGTACGGCCGCCTACCACCCATCACGAAAGCTATCGAAGTTATACGAACTAGACATGCGGCACACTGCTGAAGAAGTTGGGACGAACTCATTAATGACCGTGCTCCTGTGGATCCCTTCACATGAATGAGCATAGGCAGGACGACCAGCTCGAACTTACATACAGCAGCTCTCTGCCGATACAGGTTGTAGCCTTGAAGACCAACTGGAATCGATGGATGATAGAGAAGGGTGGCGGGAGAGGGTCAGGGATATCCGTGCTGATAGCGTGACATGATGATGATGATGACAGTTCTCACATAGTCCAGGAAGTCATTCCTTGCAACAGAGTAGCCGTGCGAAAATCCCAAATGAAATAAAGTTGGAATTGAAAAGATATCTTCTCTCGGCTCCTTTCTTCCTTCCTTTTTCTTCCTTTGCAGCCTTCATAGACTAGAAGATGCCAGTGAATTAAAATGGGGTAAGAAGAAACTAACAGAGCCAGATATCAATAACTAACAACAACACCGAAAATTTCTGTCGCCCCATAGTCTTACCCCTTCACAGACATGCAGTCGGCAAATTCTACTGCCCCAGCTGACTGGGTGAACTGCCAGATAAACTTTATCAAAAGTAGAGTATCACCAATATGTTTGACACCAGTATCCAGAGTAGTACATGTCCCTACCTGTTACATGGATGAGTGGGTAGAGTTTAGATTTTTATTTAGTCAGAATATAAACAATCACAAGGGATTATACATGGTTTATATTTGGATCGGCATTTACGCTTGTCTACAGATTCAAGATGGCATCATTAATCGATTGAAATCAGTACAAGTCACTCAAGAAAGCAAAAGAGAGAAAGAAAGAATGGGAAGAAGAAAGAATAAGATGTAAGGAAAAAAAAATTTAAAAAGAGCTAAAGAATGTCAGGTTATACTGAAAAGGGAAAAGGTTAACATATAAAAAGAGAGAAGAAAAAAGTGAAAGATCAAGAGAGAGAAGGGGAAAGAAAGAGACAGACAGACAGCCAGAGACAGAGAGAGAAGGAGAAAGATTAAGCAGTGTACTCTTTCTAGTGATTAATCCTTAAAAAATGATTTTGTATGGCAATAAGAGGATTTTTTTTTGGTTTGGTTTGGTTTTTTTTTGTTTAATGACATATCAACTCTTTTTAGGTTATTTAATGCCAAAGCCATTCTCCTAGAAGAACAGTAGTGGTGCTATTTAACACATAGCTGGGAGGATAAGGGGGTTCATACCTTTCCCAAGGGTATTTGCCCGAAAATGAACGTAATAGCGCGACTGGAGTACGAACTCGCGTACTACGATTCCGCAGTCCATCGCTTTAACCATTACACCACGAGGACACCCCCGGATTTTTTGGGGGGGAAAAAAACTAAAAATACATATTCATATTAGGAGAAGGAAAACTCTGAATTCAAGTCCACTTAAAAAACTGACCTTGTGTCCTATCCTGCTCCCGTGGAGGGGTTGGGTAAATGTTGTACATCAGGGGAGCAAAGTGACAACAACACTTGTTTATAAGATATAAACTCTCTTTTTATTTCAGAAAGTCGTGGTGAAATGGCTGCATAAGAGAGAGAGAGAGAGAGAGAGAGAGAGAGAGAGAGAGAGAGAGAGAGAGAGTCAGATAGGAGCTGCTTGGATTGACCCCACGTTGAGATACACACCAAAGCCTTGCTTCTTTGTGCTTCTTTTACTGTAGACTGATACAGAGTTGACTTCTCAACCTAGGAGGTTGCTGCCTCTGGGCAATTGCTCAGACGATGTGACTTGTCGACTCTACTGACGAGCTCTCCCTGACTGATGGCTGGGGTTGAAAACTTCCGTCATTATATATATTTTTTGATACCCACTCATTTTTCCTTCTGGCGCCCCACCTATGCAATTCACGTGCATTTAACTGTTCCTTGTTTACCTTAGTACACTGGTGCACATCCTATTTTGGAATCCACACTAACTGGCCTGTCAAAGGTCAATATGTAACATATGAAGAATGCAACAGAAGGCCAAGGCAGAGTACAGCTGGTTTGAAATTCAGATTTTTCCTTCTCCTTGAATGATTGCTTGACCAGGACTAATGAGCTAGTCTATCCTACTATTTACTCATTGCTGGAGAGAGAACTGATGGACTTTTCCCAAGGAATTCATATAAAACCTTAATAACAACATGCACAAATGAGCAACTTATATAATAAACTGATGACATTCAAATGTCTAGACTGCTGTCCGACAATCTTTAAAAAATCTGAAGTTAGTCTTGATACTTTTTGAACAGCAGTTTTTGGTGAAACACAAAATTGTGCAAGAGCAACATCCTCCATACTCACCAGATCTGTGAGACTTTTTCTTTTTTCTTAAAAAGAAACTTCATTTGAAAAGGTGGAAGATATTAGAATAAATATGAGAGCACTATTTCTTGCCATATCAAAAGAGAAGTTTCCGAAGTGCTTTGATCTATAGAAAACTCACTGGAATAAGAGTCGTCCCTTTCGGCCATGTAAAATGTTTATTAATGGATAATGGGACTGAGTTCACTTCTGAAACCATTGAAAGGTTACTAGTCGGGAATCTCATTAAACATCAGAGGTCAGCACCATATTCTCCATATCAAAATGGCAACCTGAATTCTAACAGGTTTTGGGCACAATGAAAACGTGTTAGAATTTGGGTAGTCATTTTGTCCTTCAGTTCAGATATTCTTAATACAAATGATACATCCTGCTAGTAGAAAACTGTAGAACGGTAATGAAGGTAATTGATGATGATCTTATATGTTCTTAGTCTTCGCTGATTGACTAAGTCCACTGCAAGTACCTCCTGCTGCTGAGTGGCATGTCAATAAATAGGATAGACCATGTTATGAATGGCTTATACCCTCAAATAGTCCAACACTAAGGAGGTTATAAACAAAGAATTACTGTTGATCGAAAATTATATGGGGTATAGAAAAGTTTTTTGGTTATAAGAAAATTATGAGTTATCCACTAGGCGACTGTGTACCTGGATGTGCAGAGGCCGAGGCTAGAGGGAGAAAGCAGGACAGAAGGTACTGGATCAAGTGACTTCGGGTCGACCAGATGAGGTAGAAGCTACTAGGGTCTCCATGAAGAGAGATGTGGTAAAAAGACAGCCCTGTAATTGAGGGTGTTAGCAGACCACCCAACTCTACAAACAGAACCCAGAAGACAATTTTGAGCCCTACGAAACTTAACGCCCACAGCCCTCTTAAAACAGTCTTAAACACAACCAGAAAATATACAGAAAGGCAACAGGACATTCACCAACCACAGATAAGTGTATTAGAGTTTTAACTTTGTTTTCTTAAAGACTATTGACTGCTAAATGATAATGCTTCAGCAACTCTTTCGCACTTCTTATATAAACGTATTTAAATGCATTACCACGTAGCTTATTCTTTCTGACGACCCATATGGGGGTGTCATCAAATTTCCCATATGATGGATATATTGCTGTTGGAAAATTCTGAGGTTTGTAACTGACTATTTCTTCTAATCCCCAATTCACCTGTTTTCTTCTTTTTGTTTGTTGAAGCTGCAAAGGAATTAAAGATGGAAAGGAAAAAGACAGGAATACCTTTAAACCTAATTTTTATTCACAAGGTTTACGACTATTTAGTGGTGAGAAATGTTTTTCTGAATCCTGCCAAGGCGTTTGAAGAAGATCATAGAATCATTTTTGGCAGATGGAGAGTCTACCATGTATGTCTACAGTTGGTATATTCAGCTGCTGCTGTCAGGGGCATTACCAAACGTGTTCTCCAACTAGTCAAAAGATGTGTCCATTTCAATTGAGGCTTCTGAACACAAGTTTCTTTTTGGCGCAAGGATTCCCTTCTTTTCAGGCATGTGCAGATTGTACTTCCTGTCAGAGCTCCCCTGGGAATTGTTATTTTTGTATTTATTTATCTTATTTTGTGTTTATTCTATTTTTACATGTTATTGCATATTTCTTATTCAATCCCCACAAGTATCAAAAATTGGCACTGATTTGTCTAAGAAACAGCTGAAATGCTTAGGTTTGGTTTTGTTTGGTTTGATGGCATATCAACTCCATATGGGTCATTTAATCCTAAAATTTGATTAATTTGTAAATATTTGATTATAATCATAAATATCTATATTTTCAACATTCCAATGCAATCATTTTTGTAAACTGCATTTTTTTTTGTCTATAAAAATCAGTTGTTTGCACATAGTTATATGGTAGCAAGTATTTCTATCAAATACAAATAATTTGCACCCTGGGATATGGTTAGAAGTGTTCCTATCTAATAATGATAATTTATACACAATTATATAGTCAAGTAACTATTCCTATTAAATATGATAATGATAATTTGTTTGCACGCAATTTCAAAGATTCCTGTCCCATACTAATAATTTTCAAAGGGGTTGATTTGATCTATTGATGAAACCCTATCAGGTACTTCCACTCGGAGTCAGAGTTGACCTGGGAGTAATGGCAATGAAGGGGTACCAATAATAATTAACAATAATAGTCATTTGTAAACAATTATAGTTTCAAGTAATCTTTATTCAAATAATTTGTTCACAATTTCATGGTTCCAAGTATTCCAAACTAAAATGAATAATTTGCCAGAAATTACATGTCACCCAGTCCGCTGGGGTCATAGAATACACTGACTACATCCCTGCAGAGGGGTAAGAGTTCCCCAATCAGTGTTCCTGGATATGACTCTAAACAATCTGATGGTGAGGCTCCAGTAATACAGGAGCTTTGGGAAATGCAGAGTACCCCTTTATTGCCATCACTGCCAGGTCCACTCTGGCTCAGTGTGGTAGCACCTGATAGGCTCCTGTCGATGGGTTGAATATAACTGTTTGACATTTGTATGCAAACAAATGAATTATGCTAAATTGAATTGTTAGAAATAGAACTGATCATTTAACTGTGTGTAAACAAATGACTGATGTTTAATTGAACTGTTGAAAATACATAGCAATGCTTGAAACCATTTAACTTTGTTAACTCATGCTAAACTGAAATGTTAGAAATAGAACTGTTTGATCATTTAATTGTATGAATCTACAAAATGTCTTTACAAATCCTATATTTAATATATATGTTTAAAGATGATTTGGCATTAAATAACCAACAATGGTTGATATACCATGAAACCAAACCACACCAAACCACTGTAATTATATGGTTTCAAATAATCATTTCTATTTCATAGTAATCTTTTGTTTACACTTAGTATTCTGATATGGTATCAAATTTTAAAACAATTCTATTTGATCAATACATGGGACGGCAAAAGGTTCTACCACTCCAGGGAGAGCAGTCCCTATGGCGTAGTGGCTAATGTACTGAACTGTAACATTGAAGTTAGTGTGTTAGAACTAGAGTTGGAGTGTTCACTTTTAGATTAATACCCTTGGGGGGATGTCCTTGTGCTGTAATGGTTAAACCACTGGACTGTGGAATCGTAGTAAACGAGTTCAGACTCCAGTCGTACTATTATGTTCACTGTCGAACAAATACCCTTGGGAAAAGTATTAACTCCCCTATTCTCCCAGCTATGGGTTAAATAGTATCACTACAGTCCTTATACAAGCATGGCTTTAGCATTAAATAATCTACGAAGGTTGATATGCCATTAAACAAAGAAATCACACCAAACCAAACCAAACCAGTACCCTTGGAAAAGGTTTGTACTCCTTCATCCCTGACCCCCAGTTATAGATTAAAAAGCGTTACATAGCCAAATATACGGATGTGTGAAATAGACATAGGGAATCCGAAATAGACGACATTCACGAAATTCATTCAGGTACGAAACTTTATTAGCTTTGAATTAAAGGTTATTCGACATGAGGAGGGAGAGACACAATCTTTCTATCCTGACTGGTTTTACATCTGCCCCAAACCACGTGCGGCACCCCATCTGCAAACTACTGGTCTGGCCTTGGCGGGCCCCGAAAGTCAACCTTCCCGTTCGGAGGCAGGAACTCAACTCACTGCTTTTTTTCAAATCCCCCAAATCCTCAGCGCTTCCGGGCATGACGTCATTCACCTCCCCCGGCCCATTTCCTATCTGGGAATTTTTATTTTGACATCTGTGAATGACACATCCTCCCCACGCGCGCGTGAACACTTGCGTTAATGTTGCACCTAATTAACCCATGCACTAAGCGAAAGGTTCTCATCCTAACTAAACCGAAAGGCAAGATATATAAAACGAGATCCCTCCGCAATTATATCACAATAGTACCACTATTGTTCTTCTACTAGGATGGCTTTGGTATAAAATAACCCATGAAGGTTGATATGCCATTAAGCAATGAAAGCAAAGCAAAACAAACAGCTCTAGGTCAGTGTTAATCTGAGAGTGATGGCAAATTGGGGTGACTCCCTAGCACTCCTGAACGAAGCCTTATGAACAGAGCTCCCTTATTAGGAGCCTCATGCCTCTGCAGTAGATATGGTCAATATATTCTATGCTTTGACAACAGGGTGGACATTAGAGAATGAGGTCCTACTGTATGTATTCACTTGATCCCTCGGTACCAGCAGGGTGTGATACAAGGTCAATTTTTAAGTAGAGTTTAACTCGTCTGAATTTCGAGTTTTCATTTTTTCCTTGACCTGCTGCTATAGCAAAATTAAAGAGCTCAATCTGCCCAACTATTTACCCATTAAGTCATTTTGATAAAAGTTTTAAACAATTCAGTTTAGTATAAGTATACATTTTTGTTTACACACAGTTAAATCTCAAATTAGTTCTACATAAAAAAATTCAGTTTAGCATAAGTACGCAGTTTAAATGTCAAAAACAGTTCTATTTCAAACAATTCAGTTTAGTATAAGTACAGTTTTTCATTTATACACAGTTAGATGTCAAAACAGTTCTATATCAAACAATTCAGTTTAGCATAAGTACGCAGTTCAAATGTCAAAAACAGTTCTATTTCAAACAATTCAGTTTAGTATAAGTACAGTTTTTCATTTATACACAGTTAGATGTCAAAACAGTTCTATATCAAACAATTCAGTTTAGCATAAGTACGCAGTTCAAATGTCAAAAACAGTTCTATTTCAAACAATTCAGTTTTGTTTACATACAGTTAAATCTAAAAACAGTTCTATTTTAAACAATTCAGTATAGCATAAGTACAGTTTTTCATTTATGCACAGTTAGATGTCAAAACATTTCTATTTCAAATAATTCAGTTTAGCAGAATACAGCTTAAATGTCAAAAACAGTTCTTTTTCAAACAATTCAGTTTAGAATCAGTGCAGTTTTTGTTTACATACAGTTAAATCTAAAAACAGTTCTATTTCAAACAATTCAGTTTAGCATAAGTATGCAGTTGAAATACACAGTTCAATGTAAAAACAGTTAATTTCAAACTATTCAGTTTAATGCAGTTACAAAGTTTAGTTCTATTTGACCCATAGATAAAACTTTTTTTGGTGCTACCTCTCCGGGTCAGAGTGGATCTGTGAGGGATGGCAATGTATGGGTCCTCTGTATTCCCCCAAAGCTCCAGCATTACTGAAGTCTCACCATCAGATTGTTTAGTGTCATATACAGGACACTCATTGGGGTAGTCTTACTACACTGTGACGTGTCGTTTCTCATTGGCCAATTCCAGTTTAAAAGCTCAATAGCAGTAGCGTTTTGAGTTTTTGAGGTGTGTG
Source organism: Sepioteuthis lessoniana (assembly GCA_963585895.1). Lineage (NCBI taxonomy): Eukaryota > Metazoa > Mollusca > Cephalopoda > Myopsida > Loliginidae > Sepioteuthis > Sepioteuthis lessoniana. The sequence continues at coordinate 90,914,419 of OY757913.1, read as the reverse complement.
CTGTGCAGTTTTGTGTGCTTGGCAAACCTTTTACGACAGGATCACCTGCCGGAACAATAGTTTCGGTAGGGTCTCTTGGAAGAACAAGTATGATTTTGGAAAACCCGAAACTTGTAAGGACCCCAAGAACATCAATAACGAGGTGAGCCTGTGCACTCTTTGAGTGTGTGATTACCATGATTTGAAAGCACATTTTGTTGTTAACATTCTTAAAGAAGCTTGAGCTCTTTTTTTGCACACTGTTAAATGATTTCAAATATTGCTATATAACAGTCACAATTTAACCTCAGTCATTTGTTTGCACACAGTTTGTTCTATTTGACCCATTGATAGGACCCTATCAGGTGCTACCACTCTGGGTCAGAATGGACTTGAGAGCAATGGAAATGAATGCTCTGCATTCCCCTAATCTCTAAGGCTGGGGCCTTGCCATCAGATTGTTTAATTTCATATCCAGATTACTCGTTGGGCAGAGGGGTCTTACCCCTTTAGTGTTTCGGGAAATGGTTTATTTCTCTAACACTATAAATTATTTGGCAACACAAATGGATAACGAAACTTCTTTTAAACAACACAACAAAGAAAGGTTTATTATCTTTGCAGGCGTTAAGGAGTGAGAGTGAGAAAGTGTCCCTTTTGTGTCGCTGATCAGTATGTTGGTCCTTGGTTTGTAGGAAGCGTGTGTGACGCTAGCAGCAGCGTGTTCTTCAGCGATAGGGTTCTAAGTGGAATCAGTAGCAGTAATGTGAGAGAGGTCTGCTTTTGCTGCTGGCTCATTGCTCTCTGACCGTCGACACACCAAAAAAGGGACTAGAAAAATAGTTCTTGTGAGGAAGAAGGAATTAATGCATTCTGCCAGTTGATTGGTCAGAGAGTGACCGAATCTCTTGGCGGGGGCATTGATTTGCGAAAGGAAATAGGTCTGTGGCTGCTACACCCCTCTGCAGAGATGCAGTTGGTGTATTCTACAGCCCTAGCAGACTGGGATAAAAGGGGAAAGATTTGCATTTATATCTTTTTGAAGAGTCTTTGGTTTTTGTGAAATGCAGACAGTCTAATCCAGAATTTGAACCCAGTTGACCATATCCATTTTTTATTCGTATAAACATTACACCAAAAGTGTCTCTAGCTGTAGACAGATATTTGGAAGGAGGTCCCTGTGGTGTAATGGTTATCGTCGAAGGATATGGACACGGCGACACGAGTTCAAATCCTGGACGAGGCTGATTGCATTTCACATAGCACTAATACCCTTGGGAAAGGTATGAATCCAATTATTCTCTCTCCAGCTATGGGTAAATAGTAGGACAGACTAGGTTCTTCAGCCTTGATGAGGCAACTAGTCTAGGAGAAAGAAAACTCTGAATTCAAACCTGTTAAACTCCGCTTAAAAATTGACCTTGTGTCATATCCTGTCCGAGCAGAGGGGTCGGTAAATATGGATATTTGGAATTGTAGATTTAAACAATTTCAGAGACAGTCATGTTTGAAATGTCTTAAGAGGTTTGTACTCCTTATCATTGAGATTGTATCAAATCAATACAAATTAATTAAGCTTAAGAATGACCAATCCATGCTTATTAACTTTGCCCTAGCCGAACAAACAAAGAAAGAGAGAGACATTATTATGTGGCGGATCAATACTAGAGTGAACTTCATAAACGAATTAGATCCAGGCCGATTAATATAAGGGTTAATTGATAAGTATGGTCTTCTGCAATATGGTATGACAAAGATATAAATATAGTGATGTCATGCCCAGACAGGCTTCTGAAATAAACCCATCAGGATTTGGTCCAGGGGTCAACACCTGGGGAGGTGATAATTGACGAGTGAGAGGTTATGGATCATTTCCTTTCATTTGTTCAGAAACTAGGTATCACAGTAAAAAAAAAGGTTTTGACAGAGCTGAATGTTGATTGAGTAAAAGGTGTCACATGATAAAGGAAAGGAGCTAGCTCTTGGTTTTTAGATTCCCAAACAGTTGGGAAAACACAGAATGAAGTAGTTCGGTTTCAAAGGTCCACTGTTTAGAATATCTCACCCCATGAGAGGCTTTGAGGGGGCAACTTATTAATAATGACTCATTTAGGGAGATTATTTTTCTTGTTGTTATAACAGTATAAAACAAACCCACTTTCATAGAGCTAGCTTAAAACTGGAAATATCTTTATAAAATAGGAAATAAAACTTAAATACTTGTTTGATGGCATCTAGACAATGATTGGGGACTTTTGATCAATGTTCCTTAGAAAAGGATACGTTCTCCACTTCTAATATATGTTCTTCATTTCTAATAATATATTATTAATTTCTGAGGCTATGTTTTCCTTTTCTAAGGATACATTCTTCATTTCTAAAGATACATTATTCATTTCCACGGATGTGTTCTCCTTTTATAAGGATACATTATTCATCTCTAAGGATGTGTTCTCCTTTTATAAGGATACATTATTAATCTCTAAGGATGTGTTCTTTTATAAGGATACATTATTCATTTCCACGGGTGTGTTCTCCTTTTATAAGGATACATTATTCATCTCTAAGGATGTGTTCTCCTTTTATAAGGATACATTATTCATCTCTAAGGATGTGTTCTCCTTTTATAAGGATACATTATTCATTTCTAAGCATATTGTCTTCATTTCTAAGGATACATTATTCCTTTCTAAAGATATGTTCTTCATTTCTGAGGACATGTTCTTCATTTCTATGGATAAATTATTCCTTTCTAAGGAATATATATATATATATATATATATATATATATATATATATATATATATATATATATCAGAATTTGACACTCAAAGAGCCTTAAGAGGTTGATTTGCCATAAAACCCAACCATCACCAACCTAAAAATATGCGTTTACAAATCACATATATAATATATGTGTAAAAAGGCTCTGGCATTAAATAACCTATAGAGGTTGATATGCTAATAAATCCAACCAACCAACCAACCAACCAACTAAGGATATGTTTTTCATTTCTAAGGATATATTCCCTTCTTCAAAAGACGTCTTTATTTCTTATGATATTGTCTTCTAAAGAAACATTTTTCATTTCCGAGGATACATTTTTCATTCCTAAAAATGCATTATTTATTTCTAATTATATTTACACCACCTCCAAGGATACATTCTTCATTTCTGAGGTTATGAACTTTATTTCCAAGGATATGTTCTCTTCTAAAGATACATTCTTCATATATAAGGCAACATTCTTCATTTCTATGGAAGTTTACTCCTCTTCAAATAATATATTCTCCACTTCATGTTTAATGATACGTTCTTCATTGCTAAGGATTTTGCTTCTCATGATATATCTCCCACTTCTAAGGATATGGTCTTCATTTTTAAGAGTACATTCTACATTTCTAAAGACATGGTCTTCATTTCTAATGATATATCTTCCACTTCTTATGATATGGTCTTCATTTTTAAGAGTACATTTTTCATTTCTAAAGACATGGTCTTCATTTCCAATGATAAATCTTCCACTTCTTAGGATTTGGTCTTCATTTCTAAGAGTATATTCTTCATTTCTAAAGACATGGTCTTCATTTCCAATGATATATCCTCCACTTCTAAGGATATGGTCTTCATTTTTATGAGTACATTCTTTATTCCTCAGGAAACATTTTCCACTTCTAATGATATGTCATCGCCTTATAATGATATGTTCTTCATTTTTAATGATAGTTCCTTAATCTCTTAGGATATGTTCTTGGCTTCCAAGGATATGAATCCATAACACGCATTTCTGTTGGCCTTGATATGTCCAACATTCTATTGACGTCTTTAGACACTGGCTTTAGCTGACCACTCAAGTTCATCTGAATATTCAAGCCTGACTAAGCAGCAGCTATATCTGCAAAATAATAGCAACAGACAACAGAAGAAACATTATAGCTAATTACCGAAACAACCAGAGAATTTGAGTGGGATGTCTTTATAGTTACACAGATGTCTGATGAATACAAATTTACATGCTTGGGATATTTTGCTATGCAGTCAGATATAATTACTGTAAATAGTTGCATACAGGTTAAATACTCAAGACAAAATTTTAATACAAAAATTTGGGGGTAAACCAATAGATGCATAAAAATTTTGTTAAGTTTAAATCTAAGCATAATGAGAAATGATATTTCTTTTGGAAAAATACAAAACATAAGATATTCATTCCCAGATATATCCTTATTTAGTTCTCTTTGACTTACTTGGTTTGGTTTGATTTTATGGCATATCGATCATTGTTGGTTATTTAATGCTAAATTCTGTTTTCACATTGTTACGAACCGACTTTCACTGGGACTTGCGAAAACAGGCACGTAACGAGAATAATAAAAAAAATATATATATAAAATTGCGAGAATGTCCCAAGGTTCGATAAAAAAAAAAAGGATGAACTATGGGAAGGGAATTTCTCCAATCGAAGACTCGGTAAATCACAGCAGAATAAGCGACAAGCACTCACAAAACCAACACAACACAATTTGAAGATTTAACAACAAATTTTATTATGACATTAACAACTTAATTAGGGAAAAATAAGAATAAAAAAAAAGGCTTTAAGAACAAAAGGGGTGGGAAAACTAATGTTACTATGTATATATGAAGTCCGAGACGAATCTTAACTCAAACAGATTTGCACGATAGACACATAGAGGCAAAGAAATACGAAACTCACTGAAGGTTTAGGACTTGTTAATAATCTCTTTTTTGTCTTTTTCTCGAAGAAGCCTGCCACAAGGAGTTAGTTTTCTGCTGTCTTTTTTCTTAATCCCATTTCGAGTGTAGTGAAACAGAGCCCTGGGATGAATGTGGACGCCTCGAAGTCAAAACCGCTACTGCTATAGTCACTTTGCCAGTCAAAAACCAAAAGGGTCCTTCCTTGACTCTTAGAGCCGAACACGTGGTTGATAAGGTCACCCAAAGTTCACTCCAAGAGTTCAAAGCTAACTGAGATGGGTAGATAGTGGAAAGGGGGTTGACTTGCAATTCCATTTCTTGTCGTCGTCTTTTTTTCTCTTCCTCCTTTAGCCTTGTGAGCCACCCGAGCAAACCATTCTCCCTCCCAATTTTATTCTTCGTCTAGGAATAATACGGGCGAATGAAACACACCTTGTAATGTACATAAAAAACATATTTCTCCTATTTTCTACCCTACGTAACAACATATATATTAAATACAAAACACATTTTGTTGATACACACAGTTAAATGATCAA